>CM038464.1:83181305-83781305 GCA_021464415.1 Lonicera japonica | reverse complement strand
ACCTAGAGTCCCTATCAAGGTGGGATTCTACCCACAAATAAAATAACATAAATAACTAAAATAATTAATACTGAATTATCAATATATGTAAATATTAAGAATCTCTCTGGAGCACAATAAAATACTAATCCGACTACAGTTATAAAGAGTTCAATATGAATTTGTACTTCAATAAGAACATTATTTCAACGTAAACTATGGTCAAGAATAAAGCTGATTTACTACAATAAGATAAGGTTATTTCGGAAAAAAGAAAGTGGGACTCTTAATTCGAGATGTCCCAGAAAGGAACGAGGGATCATAATTTGAGACAGAGGGACTTAAGTAAATTGTTTCAAGTTTACACTTTACTTTTGCACTTTTTACAGAAACACTAACTTCAACCTAATTAATGCTCATTAGTAACTTATTTAATATTGCAAGATATGACAGGCTAGTTTTGTCCCAAAAAGGAATTAGTTTTGCTTATGGCACTATAAACACTAGTAGAGGATTCGCACCTATACCGACATTATCTATACAACTGTCGGATAAAGTTGATAGATATATCATATATCTGCAACTAAAATAGCAATGTACCTATCTACCTTGGCTACCAAAGTTACAACGGAAATGCTACACGGTTTTCACAGTTTTCAGCCTTGAAGGTTGAAATTAAAACTCGAAGTATGTAATTTCATTTATTAATTTATTTATCATTTTTATTTGCAGCATCTGGTGAGCCACCGTTACTTCTGGCAATCTCAGTTCACTGTGCAACAAGAGCTGCCATTAAAGAAGCAAGAAAGCAGCTTCGTTCTTGGGGTGGATCTGAGGGTTTTGATTCTGAATCGACATTTTTCGACTTAGAGGTTCCTGCTACTATGCCCGTTGTCAAGGAACTTTGTGGACTCAACAGTGTGGAGAAGTACTTGCAGTTTTGCACTTCTCTAGCAGACTGAAGCACAGGTGGATTATATGTGTGATAAAAGTTAATATTGTTAGAGTGATATACTAAAAGCTATAATTTTATTATTATTGGTTTTGATATATAGACTCGGTTTTGCTATTTTAATGAGAATTTTTATGGGCAATAGTTGTATTGTATTATTTATTTAAATATTCTGCATGTGCCTTTTATTTCATATAGTAGATGATTTGGTGTGTAGAGTATAGTTTACACACAGAGGATCATATCATTGGTTCTTGTGGAATATAAAGTTTATTGGTTCACGGTCTTAGATGGAATTGGACAACCATCGGTAGGATTGTAGCACAAGTTTTAGTAGTTTATCTTGACTACAGGAAACGGTACAATTTTAACTCGTTGTGCTAGTACACTTTGTGTGTATTGAACATGACCAATTTGAGTTAATTGTTTTTATACTGACTATATAAAACAATTTAAAAT
Organism: Lonicera japonica; assembly: GCA_021464415.1. Classification (NCBI taxonomy): domain Eukaryota; kingdom Viridiplantae; phylum Streptophyta; class Magnoliopsida; order Dipsacales; family Caprifoliaceae; genus Lonicera; species Lonicera japonica. The sequence continues at coordinate 83,779,915 of CM038464.1, read as the reverse complement.
CCATGGTTATTATGATTACTTATGCTCTTAATCTTGAAATAATTAATAGACATATATATGTAGAGTTTGTTGTTTTGACTCATTAAGAGTGAGATTCATTTATGGATCAATAATCTTCGTGAATTGGATGGCGACATTATATGTATAATGGATATTAATTATTGACGGAATTCACGTCCCAGTATAGAGATTAATGACAACTCCTTGAGAAGCTTATAAGTTTTGATCATGTCAAATCCTGCAGGTGGATTATGTTAATCCAACATATCAAATAAGTTAAGTAGTATGCTCAAGGATTAAGAAGTCATTTAAATATAATTGTCAGTAATTTAATTTTAAATGACGGTTATCTGAAATCTTAACGTGAAGAGAATAATAAGTATTTAAGAACAATGAACTCGAAATATAATTTTGAGATAAGAACGGGAGTGCAATTATAATTCTTTAATGGTGTTAATTATAATTTAAGGAAGGAATCAATTTTTAATTGAATTAGGATTTCGGTTTTTCATAATAAGCCCAAACACTTATTTCTCCTTAGGGTCCCTATCGTAGCCTGATATATATGACAGCTTGCCTCTTCTCTCGACACAATAATTCTCACGAATTTAGGGTTTGCACCGTAGAGAGTAGAGAATGAGATCTTGGTAATACTGCAGCCCACACTCGGTACAGGGTTGCACGGCGAAAGGAATACGATAGAAGATCTTGAGGTTCTCGACACAATAATACGATGGTTTTATTCATGGTTACTTTAATGTGCGTGATGATTTAGTTTTATTCATGGTTGTAATCGTAAATTTAATTTAGATCAGTTATGTGAACTCTTTGAATAGAGGCATAGGATTTATGTAATTAATTCGATTTTGATTTCGATATATTATATCAGTTATGTGAACTCCTCAAACAGAGGCATAGGATCTATGTAATTAATTTCGATTTCGATTTAGATAGAATAGTTCATTTGTGAACTCCTTACATGGAGGCATAGGACTTTGTATGTAAAGACTGTTTGTCTCTTTAATGAAGATGGGAGCAGGAAGTTGAAGAATGTGTTTTTACCATGGAGATCGATTCAGAAATTAATCAAAATTCTTGATTTCTAAGGGGGCGCTGTCCTGCACCCCGCGACCTGATCGGGCAGGTCGATCCCCGTTATAGTCAGCGAAGTGGCAACATTGGTCGTGGCAGTTTCCTAATGAACTGAAGAGAGGCTTAGACCATAATAGCAAAGATTTGTTTCTTTCTTATTATTGAATAGTTTGATGCTTTGTGTGATTGTGTGTTTGGTAGTATATGTTTAATTATTAGGTTTTTTTATAATTTTGGACAACATGGATACATGACCACACCTAGATCACATTTTGTTTAATACTTGTCAATTAATAATTGGGTAGATAAATATAAGTATTGTGCAATTGCAAAATTTAAGTTTTTTTTAAAAAAAAGTGGTAAAATAATTTTATTGCACATAGGTCTTATGTTTCGTACTCTTGTATTCTAATTGACTAGAATTGAACGTATTTTCTATAACCCTCAGATAATAATGTTTTAAATATTAAGTGGGTGAGGGATTTTTTAACATAAATATCTTATGGTCTCCATCATTGATTTGTAGATGATATAGTTTATTCTTCGTGCGAGTTATAGTGCTCACCTCCATATCGGAAAGAATAGATTGTGAAATCATTTTACAAATTTCTTTGAAAGATAATTTAAATGATGTGATTTATTTTTCGTGTGGGTTTTAGTACCCACCTCCATATCGGAAAGAATAAATTACAGAATCATTGGATTAAATTAAATGATGGTATACACTTAGATATAAATAATATCATGCTCTTCAATTGAGTATCTACTATTATTTATAGGACTTAATGAAGTCATCTATTTGAATTTTATTTGACAATAAAGAATTGTCTAGATAGTATATATTACTTGACAATAAAGGATTGTCTAGATAATAAAATTTAATGGGTTTGGACCTGTCTAAAAATAATGAATAATATACGACATCACTAACGAGACATATTTTTCAAGGTTTAGGCTGTTGGCGAATACTTTTTAAACTGGTAGAGGGTACCATAGTTAAATATAGTGTTCAAAGTTGTTATTGCCCATTATAATTTGTATTATTATTATTATTATTATTATTATTATTATTATTATTATTATTATTATTATTATTATTATTATTATTATTATGTGATTCTCAGGATTTAAAATGGCAAACTCTTTCAACCCACTTTTTATTATACTCAACTAAAACAAATTGACTGGACCTAATTATATGGACTGGAAAAGGAACTTGAACATTGAGCTTACTGCTGAAGAATACAAGTTTGTACTCACTGAGGTTTGTCCAGAAGAACCTGGTGAGGGGGACTGAAGAGGAAACCCAGGCTTACTGAAAGTGGAAAAAGGCTGATGAGATGGCGCGGTGTTACATTTTGGCTTCTATGTCAAATGTGCTGCAACATCAGCATGAGTCTTTAACCATCGCCTACGAAATAATGCTGAACCTTAAAGATATTTTTGGGGATCAGGATCGTGCCGCAAGGCAGGTTGTGATGAAGGACCTCATGAACACAACAATGGCTGAAGGAACCCGAGTTAGGGATCATGTTCTAAAGATGATTGGTCTTCTGAATGAACTAAAGATCCTTGAAGCTGAAATCGATGGAAAAACTCAGGTCAATATCATTCTCCAGTCGTTGCCGGATTCATTTAAGGGATTCCGACTGAATTACAACATGAATAAGTTTAAATATTCATTGTCGGAACTTTTTAAAGAACTCGAAGCAGCTGAGGGACTCCTTGGTAAGTCAGCTAGTGCTCTGGCGGCTGAGAAAGCTTTTACTTCTAAGCCTAAAAGCAAGAAAATGAAGAAGAAGAAGAAGAAGAAGAAGAATAACGCACAAGCTGCAATCCCACAAGGAGCAGCACGTGCAGCAGTCGCTGGACCTCAAGGAGGAGTGAAAAAGCTTGTAGGCAAGTGTTTTCACTGTAAGCAGAAAGGGCACTGGAAGAAGGATTGTCCCCGTTTCCTAAACCGCCTGAACAATGGAGGTAAATTTCATTTATTAGTTGTTGAAACTTGTTTAGCGGTCCGATCTACCAGTACCTGGTGTGTAGATTCGGGAGCTACTAATCATGTCTACAATACTTTGCAGGGGTTCCAGGAAACCAGACAACTTAGGAATGGAGAAATTTATCTACATATGGGTAATGCTACGAAGGTGGCAGCAGTTGCAGTAGGAGATGTTTATCTTCAGTTTAGTCAGGATAGGATTTTAGTTATTAAGGATTGTCTATATGTACCTTCTATTAGATGGAATTTAATTTATGTTTCTAGATTGGTTGAGGACAAATATTTTGTTCATTTTAATGATAAATCAATTATTATTAGAAAAAATAAACAGTTTATTTGTTCTGGTACATTGGTGAATGATCTTTATATAATAAATCCTGACTTGTTTACATTGTAACTATACGAATTGAATAACATTAATAGTTTACCAATTAAGAGAAAGGAACCTTCAAAGATGAATTAAACATATCTTTGGCACTTACGCCTTGGTCATATTAATCTAAAAGAATTCAAAGACTGGTCGAAAATGGGCCATTAGGTTCATTAGAAATGGAGGCACTTCCAGTCTGTGAATCCTGTTTAGAAGGTAAAATGACTAAGAGACCATTCTCGGCAAAAGGCTATAGGGCTAAAGAACAGTTAGAACTGGTTTATTCTGATTTGTGTGGTCCCATAACTGTCCAGACTAGAGGTGGCTTTGAGTACTTCATCACATTCACTGATGATTACTCAATGTATGGATACATTTACTTAATGCGACGAAAGTCTGAAGCCTTTGAGAAATTCAAAGTATTCAAGGAAAAAACAGAGAAGCGTCTAGGAAAATGTATCAAAACACTACGGTCAGATCGTGGTGGTGAATATCTCTTAGGAGAGTTTAGGGAATACTTGTCAAAGAATGGGATTACATCCCAGTTGTCTGCAGCGGGTATGCCATAGCAGAATGGTGTAGCAGAAAGAAGGAATATGACTCTTATGGAAATGGTAAGATCTATGGTGAGTTATTCAGACCTACCTGATTCTTTTTGGGGATATGCTTTAGAAACAGCAGCATATATTCTTAACTTGGTGCCATCATAGTCAATACCTACTACACCCATAAAATTGTGGACTGGGCGTAAGCCTAGTCTACGGCATATTCGGATATGGGGTAGTCCAGCACACGTGCTGAAAAGTAATGCGGATAAATTAGAGTCAAGAACAGAAGTGTGTTTCTTTGATGGATATCCTAAAGGAACCAAGGGTGGCCTATTTTATAATCCTTGAGAACGAAAGGTTATTGTTAGTACCAATGCCAAATTCTTAGAAGATGATTATATCATGGACCACAAGCCCAGAAGTAGTGTTGTTCTAGAGGAAATAAGAAGAGAAAAAGTAGGGCACAATTTGTCTGTACCTTCAGTACAAGAGGAAGTACCACAAGAGATATATATTATCCCATTAACTTGTCGTAGTGGGAGAATTGCTGATGTGCACATCCTGAACGAACCACTAACACGCAGGTTCCGGAACTAGCACAAGTTCCTGAACCAATGCAGATTCCCGAACCAGCACAGCGTGTGGATAGTGAGTTGGGAAGTCCAGTACCTGCATAAGGTACACAAACACAAGTAATGCTTCGTCGTAGTGGGAGGGTTGTACGTAAATCCGGCCGTTTTATGTTCTTGGGAGAGTCTTATGACAAGGTCCCTAATGAACACGAAATGGATCCCTTTAACTACAATGAAGCACTTCAAGATAAAGATGCAAAAAAATGGCAAACGGCTATGAAATTTGAAATGGAGTCCATGTACTCTAATAAAGTCTGGGATCTTGTAGAACCACCCGAAGGGATAAAACCCATCGGATGCAAGTGGGTATATAAGAGAAAGAGAGGAGCAGACGGGAAGGTAGAAACCTTTAAGACAAGGCTTATTGCAAAAGGGTTCACTCAGAAAGAAGGAATCGATTATGATGAAACCTTTTCACCGGTTGCCATGCTAAAGTCTATTTGGATTCTCTTATCCATTGCAGCTCATCTTGATTACGAGATTTGACAAATGGATGTCAAGACAGCTTTCCTTAATGGAAGTCCTGATGAAAGCATCTATATGATGCGGCCAAATGGATTCATAGCAAAGGGCCAAGAGCACATGTTATGCAAGCTTAAAAAGTCTATTTATGGGCTTAAGAAAGCGTCTAGATCTTGGAACATCCATTTTGATTGATTAGGCGATCAAGTCTTTTGGTTTTGATCAATGTTCGGATGAGTCTTGTGTGTACAAAAGGTGCAACGGAAACGTAGTGGTATTTCTGGTATTGTACGTAGATGATATCTTACTTATTGGGAACGATATGGGATTATTATCTTCAGTGAGGGTATGGTTATCAAGTCAATTCGATATGAAGGACTTGGGACAAGCTAGTCATATCCTTGGTATTAAGCTTATGCGAGATTGAAAAAATAGGATGTTGGGCTTGTCACAAGCTACTTATATTGATACAATTCTTTCCAAATTTAGTATGCAGGATTCCAATAAAGGGTTTCTCCCTTTCAGGCATGGAATCACTCTATCCAAGGATCAGTGTCCTAAGACACCTTATGAGATAGAGAAAATGAAGGCAGTTCCTTATGCCTCGGCAATAGGAAGCCTCATGTATGCTATGATGTGTACTAGACCAGACATCTGCTTTACTGTTGGCATGGTTAGCAGATATCAGTCTAATCCAGGGCAAGAACACTGGACTGTGGTAAAATATATACTCAAGTACCTTAAAATGACTCGAGATCTTATATTGGTTTACCAGGCAGATAGTCTAGTGCCCATTGGGTACACAGACTCAGATTTTCAGTCAGATAGGGATTTTAGAAAATCAACTTCGGGATATGTGTTTACTCTAAGAGGTGGTGTCATTAGTTGGAGGAGTATTAAGCAGCCTTGTATTGCCGACTCCACTATGGAAGCTGAATATGTGGCTACTTCAGAAGCGCCTAAGGAGGCAGTTTGGCTCAGGAACTTTCTTATGGATCTAGATGTGGTACCTTCAGTGCATTCAGCTATTACACTTTATTGTGATAATAGTGGAGCAGTTGCAAATTCGAAGGAGCTAAGGACTCATAAGAAGGGAAAACACATAGAGCGCAAGTATCATCTAATTAGAGATATTGTGCAGAGAGGCGATGTCATAGTGACTAAGATTGCATCAGGGGATGTGAACACCGGAATCCATGACTCTCGTGTGAACACTAGTTTTTTATAAAGCAAGCATTTCACATTAGGTCTTGAGTCATCATGCATATAGAAGATTGTTAGGAAAGACTCCAAGTTTGGATTCGATGAGAGTCTGATACGACCTTTGTTGCCTCTTCGCTTACTAGGACGGTTACCTGCCAACCGTACGGTTGGGACCTAACTACAAGCCCTAGTCGCAGCCCCTAACTGCACATACCAACCGCACACCTTAGCCGCGTGCCCCAACTGCATGTACCAACTGCACGCCCCAACTGCAGGTCCCAGCTGCACCCCCTGCGGTTGGTTTCTTTTGGAGATTTTTTGGCGAAAATTTCCCTATAAATAGGACCCTTGGGGTCTCATTTAGGATCATCAACACTTAATAGTGTTTCTAGTAAGAAAAAACTCTGTCAAGATTATTAGAGAGTCTTTCTAGAGAGAGAAAATCTTAGAGAAGGAAAGTTTTAGAGAGAATTTCTAGAGAAAGAAAGTTCTAGAGAGAGAAAGTTCTAGAAAGAGAAAGGAGCAAGCAAGTGCATCAAGCATATTTTTCTACAACTGTCCTGAATTTCAATACTACATTTAAATACAAGTTTTAATACAGAAAGTTAGATAACTTGCAAAGAAGTCCATTGTTTTCAAAATCAAGTCCTTTCTAAATTTTACAAGAAAACTAAAATATGTTTTGACACGTTTTTAAAACAAAATACAAAAATAGTTTCCAAACATACAGAACTACGAGACTCTGATTTCATTATACAAATGAATATGTAGGCGCTCGCAAAGCTCGAGTCTGATTTCATAAATTCAATTTTAAACTAAATTTATCCGAAAGGACTATTCTAAAAACAATTCAAACTACTTACAAGCTATTTAAAATAGGAATCAAATACATGATCCATTAAGAGACCGAAAGGGAAATTGGGTGCCTAACACCTTCCCAATTCGTAACGTTTTCGAATCATCCTTCGTACGATCTTTTGTTTATTTTCTTGTAAAACAAACTGGCGACACTACAAAATACGTTTTCAAAGAAAATTGAGAACGAGGATTTCTCGGGTCGAGGGTTTGGATTCTCAAAGGGGACAACCTAGCTAATTCTTTTACGAAGAACTTACCGACCAAGACTTTTGAAAGTCATGTTGTGGGAATGGGGGTGAGGTGCATAGCTGCATGGCTTTGAGTCTAAGTGGGAGATTGTTAGAGTGATATACTAAAAGCCATGATTTTATTACTATTGGTTTTGATATATAGACTCGGTTTTGCTATATTAATGAGAATCTTTATGGGCAATGGTTGCATTATATTATTTATTTAAATATTGTGCACGTGTCTTTTATTCCATATAGTAGATGATTTGGTGTGTAGAGTATAGCTTACACATAGAGGATCATATCATCGGTTCTTGTGGAATATAAAGTTTATTGGTTCATGGTCTTAGATGGAATTGGACAACCATCGGTAGGATTATAGCACAAGTTTTAGTAGTTTATCTTGACTACAAGAAACGGTACAGTTTTAACTCGTTGTGCTAGTGCATTTTGTGTGTATTGAATAGGACCAATTTGGGTTAATTGTTTTTATACTGACTATATAAAACAATTTAAAATCCCATGGTTATTATGATTACTTATGCTCTTAATCTTGAAATAATTAATAAACATATATATGTAGAGTTTGTTGTTTTGACTCATTAAGAGAGATTCATTTATGGATCAATAATCTTCGTGAATTGGATGGTGACACTATATGTATGATGAATATTAATTATTGACGAAATCCACATCCCGGTATAGGGATTGATGATAACCCCTTGAGAAGCTTATAAGTTTTGATCATGTCAAATCCTGCAGGTGGATTATGTTCATTCGACATGTCAAATAAATTAAGTAGTATGCTCAAGGATTAAGAAGTCATTTAAATATAATTGTCAGTAATTTAATTTTAAATGACAGTTATCTGAAATCTTAACGTGTGAAGAATAATAAGTATTTAATAACAAGGAGCTCGAAATATAATTTTGAGATAAGGACGGGAGTGCAATTATAATTCTTTAGTGGTGTGAATTATAATTTATGGAAGGAATTAATTCTTAATCGAATTAGGATTCCGGTTTTCCATAGTAAGCCCAAACACTTATTTCTCCTTAGGGTACCTATCATAGCCTTATATATATGCCAACCTTGCCTCTTCTCTCGACATAATAATTCTCATGAATTTAGGGTTTGCATCGTAAAGAGTAGAGAAGGAGATCTTGGTGATACCGCAGCCCACACTCGGTACAGGATTGCACGGCGAAAGGAATACGATAGAAGATCTTGAGGTTCTATCGAGCCCGCGTTCTCGATTCGTTTCCACCAACCCCTGTTCGTGCTGAGATGTGATCAAACTAGAGAGATCTCGAAGGTAAAATCCGATTCTGCATTAGGGTTTTACATAAATTTTTTTTTTGGTATATACGCAATAATAAACGATTCTAGAACTAAGTTTCCATTAAATATGACTTGTTGTCTTTGTTTCAGTACAGTTGCTGAGGATTTGAAAGAGAGTTTTTCAATAATAAATTGTTCTTACTCCTATTGTTTCATTACTTATTGTGAACAACTCATTTTTCGACCCTCGCAAGAATCCCGAACACTAAGAAGATGAACACGCATACATGCACAAGCATTCATAGATGCATACATATGCTTTACATGTCCTACAGGTCGAAGAACGAGTCGAAAAGAGCATTCAAATTGAGAGTTATGAGAATTCCTGATCATCCTTAAATTTTTAATGTTATTAGGGAATAATATCAGGAGCATCATACTCAAAAATCAGCTCGTTCCGACGACCGAATCTCCAAAAATTCAGAAAACTAGGAGTTCACTTTGGGTATTTAATCGGAGACCTTCCCGAAGTCCGAATGAGCCCAACATTGGTCATTAGATAGGATATGTTATGGAGAGAGACATGTCAAAAAATCAGGTTGATCCGATATCATGTTTTCCCATAATCGCAAAAACCGTCGCAGGTAGAAAACATTTGTCGCCAAGACAGATGCTTAACAACTGTCGCAAAGAAAAAATGTTTCAAGGGTTTTAGTTTGAGGGACTTCCCAACCTCATAAAAATATGAAATTTTGTGGAGACCTAGGGAATAATACCAAGAGAAACATACTAAATAATCGGCTCGATCCAACGGTCGGATCTTCGGGAATTCGAGATACCGGGAATTTAGTTAGGAAAATCAAACGAAGGCCTTCATGATTTCCAAAAATTCTTAAAATTGGTCAGTAGGTGGGTTTTATCATGGGAAACAACATATCAAAAAATCAGGTCAATCCGATGCACCGTTTGACCAAAATCTCAAAAACCGTCGATGGCGACAAATGCTTAACATCTGTCTTGGCGACATATGCTTTTTTTCTCTCTCCTCCATCTATAAATAGACCCCTACTTCTCCACTTTTGGGACATGATTCAAGGCTGAAGCTTCCGGAAAGGTGCTCCAAAATTATCTATTTTCATTTTTGAAGATTTGAGGTAATTTTTGTCGCAATTTGAATTAATTTTTTTATCAGTGTTATTTTCAATTAATCGCTTGTAGACACTGCTATTCATCTCCAAATCAGTCCAAATTTCGTATTTGAGCTTTATTTCCAATACCAAAAATTTAGAATGAGTTAAAATAATTTTTTGGATATAAATTTTTACCAGTTAATTATTGTCTTATCAGTCTCAATCTGATGAGCAATTGATTAATTTTTGTATCCAATTCATCTCCAAATCATCCCAAATTTTATATTTGAGCTTCATTTTCAAAACAAAAGGTGTGGAACGAGTTAAAATCATTTTTTTGAACATAAATTTTTATCAGTTAATTACCAATTTATCAGTCTCAATCCACTGAGGAATTAATTAGCAGTTTATCCGGTTTAATCAATAAATCGCGATACTTAGCTAAATATCCAACATGAGAGTTTTGGATTCGTCAAATGCCAATTTAATAAATTAAATTGTGATAAATTATTTGACGAAGAAATCTCAAGAATTACCGGATATTCAATTCCAAATAGAATTAGCTTCCGAAAAGTCTTGAATTTTGCTAAAAACACTTGTTTTATTATCTTTTATTCTCAAAAAATCATTTTTTAAATCAGACACACACACATTGATTTCTAAAAATCTTCAGGGCGAAATACGAAGCACACGTCTTCGATACCCACCCCAAAATCCCGATTTTCTAAAATTATGAACTGATATGCGATAATATTAGTAAACATGCAAATGTTTGATTATAACTACACGCATATTCTATTTAAGAGACCGAAAGGGCGAATTGGGTGCCTAACACCTTCCCAATTTGTAACTTAATCCCCGAACCTTCAAAACATCTGGTTTCGCAATAATTGTGTTTAAGAGGTCATTTAATTCATAAATGTTCCTTTTTTACACAAATTTTTGTTTGTTTAGTAAAACAAACTAGCGACTCTATTTTTTTCCTTTAAATTAACATATTTTTTCTAAAAATATGATGATAAACATATTTTCCCAAAATTAATCGAAAAATCGAAAGAATCACCGCCATGGGATCTGGCGTCGAAAAACGCGGGTTCTCACAGTGGCGACTCCGTTGGGGATATTTTTAAGAGGATTAGAGTCTAAACAAAAGTAGAATATGCGTGTATTAATCATTTCAATTTATTTGCATGTTTTTCCTCCGGCCTTAGTTTTAGGATAACATAGATGTGATTTAGATGGGTACCCTATTTCCTTTTTTGTTTATAATTGTTTGAGGATAATATTTTCATAAATAAAATTCGAAAATACTCCATAATTTTTATTTTGCACGCACGCATTATTATAATGCATTATCGCGAGTGTGAAATTATCCCATTTAACCCGGAAATACTATTTAGTGAGTAGGGAGTTGGCTTGTCTGGGTCAACATAAATCGAAAGCTCTTATTTCCACTCTCCTTGGCCAAGTACCAACCCAGGTATATTGAGTGACGAGAACACTCACGTACCCGAGACGTATATCAAAAGGTCCTTGCACGTAATCGCCCTTGGGGTATATAGCAAGACCTAGCCAAATAGGAGGGAGCCTAAACCTTACCCCTTCAAACCACGTTGTATATAGGATGAGTCAACATAGTATACGTGATTTCTGCATTTGTTTCTGATCGTCAGTCGTGAGAATTAGTGTACAAAAGGCCTTGTCATGCATACCATTCCTTGGTTCGACAAGTACGACCGGTGGCTGTCCAACCCCGCCTGTAGAAATTCTTCACTAATAACCATTAGTAAGGATTTCCCTGTCACTATTTCCATGAAAAAAACAACTCTAAGAGGAGAGAACTTCCCAGTTTTCAAAATGTTTTCCAAAATGTTTTTTCAAAAAATGAGTCATTTTTCAAAATGAATTCTTCAAAAATTACTTTTAAAAACCGGAAGGTTATAAGGGCATCCCAGGAATGTATATTCCTACCCTAAACCTTTCCACGGGGCTCTCAAGTTGTTGCTATCGGTCTGTTTTTGCCTAAACACCAAAAAGTGGTTTTCGATTTTAATTTCCTGTCGAGTCATAGTTTTTCGAGAATTATGCAACCCATGGCAAAATATTGATTTTTCGGTCAAATTCCCGATTTCTTTCTCTCCATTCTTCCCCCTTAGATTATTTACTGCTATCACCGATTGGCTGGTAAAGATCAAACCAGACGATTCACGAGATCAAACTCACCACCGATCATGCTTCCTTGTCCTAACACCGAGTTACTAATCGATCAAACTAGGGTCAACAATACGGAGGGTAATCATAACGAAGCCTCTCATGCAGCGGATCCGCCTCCTGGTCCCGCTCTCCCACAAACTGAGGGTGGAGCCTTAACCCTTGAATATCTCTACCATCTAATCCAAGATCTGACCCAGTTTATGGCCATCATGAAGAATCACCAAGCTGCCACCCAAGCCCGTCTTGATACCCTAATCACTACCAGAACACCTACTGAACCAACCCAACCCAATCCAAATCCATATCCAGCCGAAGAAAATTAAGCCCACGGCCCGACAAATCCACCCAATATTCTCCAACACATTCCCCCAATTCATGCCAACATCAAACCCCTACCTCCTATGGCCCCTGCCAACATCAATGTAACACTAGTGCAAGATCCCGAACACAATCAGCCCCTTCAACGCCATAACTCTTAAGCCATCCCCGATGGAGATCTAAACAAAGGCCAATACCCTGAGACTATAATCAATTGGACCAAAGAGAATGAGGCCATTATCACGCTTAAAGATTATATGGAAGCCCTAAACCAGAGGGTTACCGAAAAGACCGACGACATTGCCAAAGACCTGTCTCTCTACCCAGATGCTCGTTTACCAATTTGTTTTAAACTACCCCACATCGAGAAGTTCTATGGGAACACTCCACTTCACTTGCACCTCAGAGCCTATGTTTGAACCATGCAATTGTACTGATTGAAAGAAAACCACTTGTCCCAAGGTTTCCACCAGACTCTCACCGGACTAGCCCACTGTTGGTTTTTGAGTTTAGAAAAACACCGGGTGGCTGATTGGAAAAGTAGAGTGAATGAGTTCATGGAGCATTATAAGACCAACGAGGAGTTCAAAGTTACTCGTAAGAATCTTCAAATGATGAAACCGAGAAAAGACGAGAATGTTAGTGACTTTATCACTCGTTAGAGTGAGTTAGCATCTCAACTGGTCAACAAAATGCCTGAGGAAGAGAAATTGGGGATAATTATCAAGAATTTCAAGCCTGAGATCCGAAGCGGCATGGGTCACCAATATTTCGACCGATGTAAGACCTTGATGCATGTAGCTAATGAGACTGAGGAAGAACTTGCCTAAGCTGCTGAGGCTGAGAAAGCCTCTTCTCAATACAAAAATATCACCCCGGCTGTCAATCAAGTCTGGTCTCACCTAAGCTCGAGTCCTCGTCGACAAACCACCTTCCATTATCCAAAAGAGCAAGGGCCGAAAAAGCAGAGCAGTAGAAAGATAGATCGCCCATTTTCATGCCTATCGACTTCACTAAGTCAGACTTTAGCCACCCTACAAGCTGAGGGTATTCTACAGCCGCTAGCTCCTCGTGCACCCCCCAACCCAGCTCCCCCTGGCTGGAATGCCAATGAACACTGCACTTACCACCAAGGATTTGGGCATAACACTGATAATTGCTCTGCCTTGAAGCATGCTATCCAAGACTTGATTGATTCTGGGAAGATTACGCCCCGTTAATGCACTAAATAAGCCCTATGCAGAGGCAAACATCATTGATTCCAATTTACTTGAACCATCTTAGAGATAAGGGAGAATCGAGAGAGAAAGAAAGCGAATTTGTAAGGGTTAAGGGTAGAATGAGGAATTTCTTATCAATGTACCCATTCATTTCACTAATAAAATCGAATTATTTCTTTTGAATATCTTTAATTCATGATTGCCTCTGCTTAAACTCAATAATATTCTAAAGTGAAGAGTGTGGAGCCACATTAAACACACTGAGGAGGCCGAGGATACATACACTGAGGGTGCCAAGAAAATATGTGTTAAGGGTGCCAAGGATACATACACTGAGGGTGCCGAGGGTACATACATTGTGGGGGTCGAGGGTACATACACTGAGGGTGCCGAGAAAACGTATGCTAAGGATGTCGACAAGAAGATTCCAACAGCTCCTCAAAGATTAGCCCCACCATCATCATTCACATACATTAAAGATGCCGAGTATATCTATATTGAGGGTGTCGATAAGAAAATGCGAATAGCTTTCCAAAGATTAGTCTTTCTATTCATCATTTGCACTAAGGGTACTCTACACACACCATCAAGACCCCATGGTCATCCCATAAGTAAAACCAGAAATTCCACCATTGAAAGTGGAATCAAGTCAATTAGTTGGTTAACAACTGAAGGCGCCAGAATAATCCACCCCCACTCATAAAAATGCAGAACATTGGTAAATTCGCCTGAAATTAAGGGTACCAGCAAAAGCAACAACGCAGACGGACTCAGACAAGCCCAAGAATCAGGAAGCAGAAAGTAACTTATCAAGACAAAAGCATAACGCAGGATCAGCAGAATCCCAAGACGGAAGCATGCCATTTATCTTGTCACCTCTCACTCACTAGTTGACCACAAATCAATATTTGCCTTTTCAGTGTTGCTATGTTCTCGAAAAATTGTCCGTCTTGCATGCATACATTTGCATTTAGATAATTTCAAGTAAGCATAATGTTGGTCGGATTTTAACCCTAGGGGGGGGGGTGAATAGGGTTTTAAAAGCTTAATGCGGAATTTAAGAGCTTTTCGAAAATCGTTTAAGTAAAACAAATTTACTAAACAAATTTATCAAAGAATGCAATCAATTGAACAAATAAACATGTTGACCTTAAAGTCAATTAATCTTATTTTGATGATGACAATAGAGTTAATGTGTGTTTATAAAAAGATAATAATTTTAAGCATATGAATAATATGCTCCCCCTAAATAGGTGCATAGATAAAAATGTAAATGAATAATATGCTCCCAAATTACACATGATTGATTTATTGTTATTATCAAAATAAGATTAAGACCTTAGGTCAACAATCTCCCCCTTTTTGATGATGACAATAAATTAATGTGTGTTATCAATAAATAATAATATTTTGAGGAGTAAATTTTTAAACAATAAACAAGCTCCACCTCAATATATGCATATAAGTAAAAATATAGAATAATAAGTAATCCAAGCATAATAATAAAATGAAAGAAATAGTTTAATAGTTAAAACTTAAATATAGTCATAGTTCTTAGAGTGTGTACCATTATCACTCTTTAAACTTGGCTTAAAAACTCACACACATCACACACATTATTTCTCCCCCTTTGATATCATCAAAAAGGAGTGACTCTTGAGGTTGTGGTGAATTGGACTCACGTATACGTCACTTAATGGATCGTTTTGAGCTGCTGAAAAAAAAATTGGCTTATGCCAACAAGCTGTTTTTGAGGATAGCATGATGTTTTACTGCTCTAGAATCATCAAAAATCTGCAGGAATGTCAAAGTCCTTTGTAGGAGAATTGCTATAACTCTTTGTAGAAAACTCCGATTGATGCACTGTAAATTTAGAAAGTAGACACATAGAGCTTTCCAAAAATATATGGTAGAGAACCTAATTCTCAGCCAATTGGTACAGTTTTAGCTGTAAAGTTGCACTATGTCCATATCAAGTCCTTTGTGGGAGAATTGCTATAACTCTTTGTAGAAAACATTGATTGATGCACCGTAAATTGGGTTAGAAAGTAGACATATAGAACTTTCCAGAAATATATGGTAGAGTACCTAGTTCTCAGCCAATTGGTACAGTTTTAGCTGTGAAGTTGTACCATGTCCAATTTTTTGCATATTATTTTGCCATTTTTGTTTTTTTTTTAATGGCTCAATAAAATGTCAAAACACGAAATATAACATGCAAAAGAAAACAAGTATGGATATTAAAGACATAAAGCATTTAAAAGTCTTACCACAATATTTAAAGTCGGTATAAAAAATCTTACCACAGCATTCAAAGTTATAAAAAATCTTACCGCAAAAAAAAAAAAATCTTACCTTTTACCGCAGCATCAACATTACGCACATTTTCTCCCCCTATGTCAACATCAAAGAGGGATCTAGACCGTGCTGGGGCGGTGGACTCTAGATGCACGCAGGGAGGGGGTGCTGTATTTTTGACTTTTTAGGATGACAGCTTTTCGTTTTCGGGATTCTTTTAATTGCTAGATGTCTCTTGTCCCCTCTTTCTTGTTATCTTCACCGAGATCCATTTTCTTCTTATAACTTATGTAGGAGGTACCCATGAGTAAGGGAAAGAAAATCACAAGTATGCCCAATACCTTCCGTTGTACTGGTTCGTCTTGTGCTGCTTGCACTTATAAACGCAAGAAATGTCAGCCATGGTGTGAATATGCACAAATTTTTATGGATGTGATTAGTCGTCAAGATTATCGTACAATTTTCACCCTTTTTGGGGTAAATAGTGTTGTAAATATTTTATGAACTCCACCCACTTAGCATGGCGCTTGTTTAGCTTTTGCTGCCCCCTTCAAGTGCTTCAATGATTCATGATCCGTGTGAATCACGAACTCCTTTGGCCAAAGATAGTGCTGCCAGGTATCCAACGCTTTCACCAACGCATAAAGCTCCTTGTCGTAGGTAGGGTAATTTAAGGTCGCCCCACCTAGCTTCTCACTAAAGTATGCTATTGGCCTTCCTTCCTGCATAAGAACAGCACCAATTCCATTTCCTGAAGCATCGCATTCAATTTCAAAAGTCTTTGCAAAGTTAGGCAAAGATAACAAAGGGGCGTTACTTAGCTTGCTATTTAGTAATTCGAATGCCTTCTCTTGCTCCTCTCCCCATTTGAATCCCACATTCTTTTTGATCACTTCAGTCAATGGCGCTGCAATAGTACTAAAGTCTTTCACGAACCGCCGATAGAAACTAGCAAGTCCCTAGAAACTCCGTACTTGCCCAACACTTGTAGGACTTTGCCATTCTTGAATAGCTTTCACCTTTTCTTTATCAACCTGAATCCCTTGTGCACTCACAACAAAACCAAGAAATACAAGCTTATCCATGCAAAAAGTACACTTTTTCAGGTTAGCATATAACTTCTCCTTTCGCAAGACATCTAGAACATATTTTAATTGAATTACGTGGTCATCTAGACTCTTGCTATAGATAAGAATATCATCAAAATAGACTACAACAAATCTGCCAATAAAAGGTCTCAAAACATGGTTCATTAATCTCATGAAAGTGCTGGGTGCATTAGTCAAACCAAAAGGCATAACTAACCATTCATATAATCCATATTTTGTTTTAAAGGTTGTTTTCCATTCATCTCCTTCTTTCATCCTAATTTGATGATATCCACTTTTCAAATCAATTTTAGAGAATATACTAGACCCATGCAACTCATCAAGCATATCATCTAAACGTGGAATGGGGTGACAATATTTTACCGTGATATTATTTATGGCTCGGCGGTCCACGCACATTCTCCATGTTCCATCCTTCTTCGGTACTAGTAAAACTGGCACCGCACATGGGCTCATACTCTCTCTCACATACCCCTTCTCCAACAGCTCCGTAACTTGCCTTTGAAGTTCCTTCGTTTCCTCCGAATTACTCCTATAGGCTGGCCTGTTTGGAATGGAGGCTCCGGGTACAAAATCAATTTGGTGCTCTATTCCTCGAATGGGTGGTAAACCGCTTGGCGTATCCTCCGAGAAGACGTCACCAAAATCCTGCAACAAAGAGACAATAACACTAGGCAAAGAAGAATTTAGCTCGTTAGTATTCAAAAGCGCTTCTTTGTATACAAGTACAAGAAGCTGATTACAAAGCATCGCTCTTTTCACTTCACTAGCTCTCGCATAGAAATTCTTTTGCCTCCTCTCAAACTTGCTCTCAATAGTCACTGGTTTTTCCACTCTACTCTCCTTTTTCTCAAGTTCTTTTCTTTTTCCCTCACTCTCTTTCTTTTCCTCACCATTATCTCTCTTTTTCTTTTCAGCTCTCCGTTGCTCCTCCTCACTTTACAACTTCAACTGATCGACATAGGCTTGCTGTGGCGGTAAAGGTGCAAGAATGATTGTTCTCTTGTTCATCTCAAAAGAATATTTATTGGTGAAACCATCATGTTTAACTCTTCTATCATATTGCCATGGTCTTCCCAACAACATATGGCCAGCTTGCATGGGAACCACGTCACAAAGCACTTGGTCCTCGTACCTACCAATGCTAAAGGACACCAAAACCTGCTTGTTCACCCTCACTTCACCGCTATCATTCAACCATTGCAGCTTGTAAGGCCTCGGGTGCTTAGTCGTGTGCAATGCTAGCTTCTCCACCATTGTCGTGCTAGCCACATTAGTACAACTTCCTCCCTTTATCACCAAACTACACACCTTGCCTAGCACTAGGCACCTAGTGTGGAAAATATTCTCGCGCTGCTCCTCATCCTCCTTTGCTTGCGTGCTAAGCGCTCTTCTTGCAACTAATAACTCACCCTGTATGGCGCTCTCCTCTTCTTCGACATCCTCCAAAGGTGGCATAGCTTCAGCGCCTTCTTCATCCGTCTCATATTCCCCATTATCCAGAAGCATCATTACTCTCTTATTCGGGCATTGAGTGGAAACATGGCCTCTCCCTTGACACTTCCAACATATAATGTCCCTGTTTCGGGTAGTAGGAGTATTAGTGGTGTTAGGGGCTGTCTTAGCTTGGCCTCCACTAGAAACTTCTGATTTTGAATCAACTTTCGGTCTCGAAGTGGTTGCTTTGTCATCCTTCTTCCACGGACTTTGTTTCCATGGAGTAGAATAAGAACCTTGGTTTGGCTTGAAACTACCCCTCCTCTTGAGCTGCCTCTCTATTTTAATTGCCGTGTGCACCATATCTTCAATCTCAATATATGGCTACAATTCAACCGCGTTGGCAATTTCCCGGTTTAACCCACTCAAGAACCGCGCCATGGTAACTTCTCTATTTTCATCAACCTTGGCCCGAATCATAGCACTTCCATCTCCTTATAGTATTCGTCAACACTACGTTTTCCTTGCGTAAGCCCCTGCAATTTTTGGTACAATTCCCGATAATAGTGATCGGGTACAAACCGCTTCTTCATCAACCGCTTCATCTCATCCCAAGTCTCCACGGGCCCTTCATCACTACGCCTTCGCTCTATCATCAAGCGATCCCACCAAACAAGTGCATAATCTGAAAATTCAATAGCCGCCAATTTCACCTTCTTGGACTCGAAGTAATTATGGCAAGCAAATACTAATTCAACTTTCTTGACCCACTCAAGATAGGCCTCGGGGTCATTTTTTCCTTGGAAGGATGGAATCCTCATTTTGATCCCATTCATGTTATCATCCTCCCGATTAGATCCTCTACCAAACCGTCTACCATCCCGTCGGTTAGCGATTACCGAATTGACATTGTTATCCCCATCGTCAAAGCTATCTCGATAATAATTATCAAAATCAGCCCTCCGTTCCCTAGGCTGCGGTCTCCCACTTCTTTAAGCATTATGTGATTTGCCGGATTGCTCAATTTGAGTGCTCTTTACTCTATCTACCTTCACCTGCATTCTCCTCAATTCCTCACTCATTTCTTCCACCTGCTCTTTAAAGACACCCAACTCCTCTCTCATCATCTTTTGTAAGGTGCTCGTCATGGCTTCTTGGAATAACCTAGGATCGAAACTCGACATATTGCTGCAAAACAGAGGTTAGCACAATATAAAGAAATAAATTTTCCTCACTGCACTCCCTTACGTGTTTCGCTCAAAAAAATAATATCACTCTGATTTTACCGCTCGTGTTTAGTTCTCAATGTATTGATATTCCTCTCAATTTTCACCTTTTGGAACTTCAAACGAATCGAAAAGCAAGAACCCTTTTCTTGGCTGCCCAAACAGACCAATCACAACCCAAATAGATCAATTGTATGCTAGGACAAGTACGTTTTCACTAAGAACTCAAGAAACAGGAATCCCAATGAAATATGGACAAAATACGAAGCTAAATTTCGAAATAAAAATGAGCGAAAATTTAGTCTCGTGAAAAAGTGATTTTTGGAACCCTTGGAATCTATAGAATCTGAATGCTAAAAGAAATAAAGTCAAATTTCGGAATTTTTTGTACTCTTTTTTTTTTCCTGACCTAGAATCACAAGTCTAGGGTTTTATAATGTTCTCAATACCAGCCGCCACAACTATCAACAGCCGCAATATTAACTTAACCCGGAATCAAGAAAATCGCAACTAGAGATTATCCCAAACAACACAGATTATGAATGGACAGATTCACGAATATGGTTCAGCAACGAAATTGAAGATTTCGACTTTGAACAACACAGATTATACAAAATAAGCAGATCCGTGATAAGTAGATCTCTAAGCAGATTCGAAAGTTTAGCAAGAGCAGATTCCTAACAACAAGAACATATTTGTAGATCTCTAAAACAGACTCGTAACAACAATAACATATTTGTAAGAGCAAGAACAGATTCGTAACAACAAGAACATATTTGTAGATCTCTAAAACAGATTCGTAACAACAAGAACATATTTGTAAGAGCAAGAACAGATTCGTAACAACAAGAACATATTTGTAGATCTCTAAAACAGATTCGTAACAACAAGAACAGATTTGTAACAACAAGAACAGATTTGTAGATCTCTAAAACAGATTCGTAACAACAAGAATAGATTTGTAAGAGCAAGAACAGATTCGTAACCACAAGGACAAATTTGTAAGAGCAAGAACAGATTCGTAACAACAAGAACAGATTTGTAAGAACAAGATCCAAAAGAGCAAGAACAGATTCGTAAATAGCAAGAACACGATAAAATTAAAACCTGGATAGAAAGAATCGCTCTGATACCAATGATGTGAATCGCGACAGTATTTCTATCCAATATGACGAATCCGCGACCCTTGACGTCGAATACGTAAGAACCTTGGAATCACGCGAAGTTGATGGAGGTGGAACCTCGACCCAATCCCTAAAATGAGAATGAACCTTGGTATAGTCAAAGACAAACAATCAATTGACGGATTAATTGATTGATAAGTCGAAGAACAACAAGAATTAAATTCTGGCTGTTCGAGGTGTTCTTAGAACACAAGAGGTGAAAAACACACTCAAATTCGTATTGATAAAACAAGGCTGCCTCCAAACATAAGAGTTGCCTCCTTTAAATAGGAGGAGAATAAGCAAACCCTAATCAAACCCTAAGAAAACCCTAAAAACGAAAATAACAAAACAAGCCCAATTCTAAGGCAACAAAAATAATAGAACACTCTAAATAAGCCTAAAAACACTCTTAGTAGGCCCATCACTCTAAATACTAATTATACATAATCCATGGGCTGCAAATAAATAAAAACAATAATAAAACGCCCTAATTATTCTACGTCTTCTTGGCTAAACATTATTCTCCATTCTTGTTCTCCATCTCCATGAATACTTCTCCAAACTCCAGCTTTATTCATCAACTCTTGGACCACGATCATGAGTGCTTCCTTGATCTTCTTGGCTCTAGCTCGGGTGATTCAACTTTCTTGACCCACTCAAGATAGACCTCGGGGTCATTTTTTCCTTGGAAGGATGGAATCCTCATTTTGATCCCATTCATGTTGTCATCCTCCCGATTAGTTAAATAAGTTTATCAAGGAAAACAATTAATTACATAATCAATCCCAAGAATAAGCAATAATATAAGCAACTTCAATCAATTAATAAAAGAAATAAATAAAGAGATTGAGTAAGAAAGATTGAACCAATTTGAAGTCGAAGATTTTTTGTCCACACGGTTCGGCTTGTTCCCCCTACTCCGCGCTCGGTTAGTTCCCCGAGAATTTCCACTATAACCGATCTCCTTCCGGGTGAAGATCAAACCTCTACAAGTGTTGTCTCACACACTCTACAAGTATTGCTACACCACAATACTCTCACAAGATACCCTCTTGCTAACCTTGTGAAATTTACCTTTCACAATTTCTAAACAAGAATTTACCTTCTTGTTTTTCCTATGAGATTTACCTCTCACAATTAAATACAAAATTGTTTGGTGATTCACACCAATTTACAATAACTCTCTCAAGTGTGTAAAGAATACAATTTGAAGCTCACACTAGAGATATCAAAATTGATCAAAATATATAGCTCAAAAATGAAGCATATGATCAATAAAATGAATTGAATACTTGAATAACTTTGTATATATGTAAAATAAGTTTGTAGAATAATTCAAGTGTGTTAAAACATGTCTAAGACATCATATTTATAGCTTACAAAATCATATGGACGTTGGGGAGGATTAAGAGAGGTTTTGGCTCCAATGTATACATTTTCAAACTTTCCAACAGCTAGTTTTGACAAAAAAATTCAAACTTGTTTTGTTAATTTCTCCCAATTATACCGTTGGATCATGCTCACATTTTATTCAAAATTTCCAGGAGATGTTGTCTAACTACTGTAAAAATTTCAAAATGATCGGAGTTTGGTAAGGCCTCCATTTTACCGTTAGATCAAAACTGGGCAAAAATTGAGCGAATTTTAAACGAAAAAAAATATTATTTTTCCAATTTAATAATTTAATTCCAAATAAAATTCTAATGATTTTTGAACCTCAAATATATGTTTCTAAGATACCCATTTTTATTATAGCTTAAAATATGATCTTTTAAAATTAATATGAATTTATTTTGAAACTCGATTTTTGTAAAATGATGTTTTTCAAATAAATTCAATTTCAAGCTAGTTTGAATCAATCTTTAAAAGATGCAAGAATATTTTTGAGCTATAGGGATTTGATAAATAAAGTATCTTTACATAAAATCTAAGCACTCACTCCATTCAATGATAATTCGAGTCTTCGTGATGCTTGATTTTCTTGTGCGTATCTTTACTTGTTTGATGTTCTTGATCCTTTCTTGGTTTTGATAACTTATAGAACATGTGGAGATCATTCTTGTGCATATATTCACTTGCTTGATGATCTAGATCTTTTCTTGGCTTTGTATAGCACATGTATATCACTTGAGTTCATTTCTTGTGAGTAGAGGCGTTTATAAAGCTTGTGTGAGATTTGCTTTGCTTCGGTTTGAAGTTACATTTGGTCGGAAGATATATCGGTTAAAATGGCTATCATCATTGGAACAACCGAGTTAAATAATACTTTATTAACTTATTGTAATTATCAAAATTAGATTAATTGACTTTAAGGTCAACAATCTCCCCCTTTTTGATGATGACAATAGAGTTAATGTGTGTTTATAAAAAGATAATAATTTTAAGCATATGAATAATATGCTCCCCCTAAATAGGTGCATAGATAAAAATATACAAGAAATTATTAAAATAAAAAATACTTGTATAGATAAGATAAGTTTAAACAACTTAACCGAAAGCATAAGTTCGAAAAGTACTTAAACAAATAGACAAACTAGTAGTTCTTGATCAAGCATAGCATAATAAAATAAACAATAAAATAAACGAGTGCGTACCATTATCACTCATGACACACACACACACAACACACATACTTACATAAAACACATACTTCTCCCCCTTTTTCTTCATCAAAAAGGCGGGAATCAGTAATTATCAATCTAAATCTGCAAAAATACTTGTTAATACTCATAATAATGTGTGTTTACAATAACAAGCATAAATAGCATATAAATAATATGCTCCCCCTCAATTTATGCAAAGATGACAATTAAAAAGTATTGAAAATATTTGAGATAGTTTAAAATATATATATATATATATATATATTAAATAAAGCTTTCAAAAGTATGAATGTAGAAAATCATTTAAAGAATTTAAAATCTTGCCATAACATTTAAGTCAGTATAAAAAATCTTACCACAGCAAAAAAAATCTTATCTTTTACCGCAGCATCAACATTACGCACATTTTCTCCCCCTATGTCAACATCGAAGAGGGATCTAGACCGTGCTAGGGCGGTGGACTCTAGATGCACGCAGGGAGGGGGTGCTGTATTTTTGACTTTTTAGGATGACAGCTTTTCGTTTTCGGGATTCTTTTAATTGCTAGATGTCTCTTGTCCCCTCTTTCTTGTTATCTTCACCGAGATCCATTTTCTTCTTATAACTTATGTAGGAGGTACCCATGAGTAAGGGAAAGAAAATCACAAGTATGCCCAATACCTTCCGTTGTACTGGTTCGTCTTGTGCTGCTTGCACTTATAAACGCAAGAAATGTCAGCCATGGTGTGAATATGCACAAATTTTTATGGATGTGATTAGTCGTCAAGATTATCGTACAATCTTCACCATTTTTGGGGTAAATAGTATCGCAAATATTTTAAAAGATATTCCTGAACATCAATATTTAGAGACTCTCTATTCATTTCTTTTTGAAGCTAAGGCGAGAGTCGAGAATCCTAGTAAAGGCTGTACTGCGCTCATTGTTTCTCTTGAACAGAAGATACAAGAGTTACAATCACGGGTGACAGCGTTAGAGGATTTACAGTCACGAGTGACAACATTAGAGGCTCGATTAGGAGAGTCTTCTAGCGCTAACCAAAGCTTTTCTTTTGCTCCTCCTATAAGTTCTACTCGGTTGTTCCAATGATGATAGCCATTTTAACCGATATATCTTCCGACCAAGTGTAACTTCAAACCGAAGCAAATCTCACACAAGCTTTACAAACGCTTCTACTCACAAGAAATGAACTCAAGTGATATACATGTGCTATACAAAGCCAAGAAAAGATCTAGATCATCAAGCAAGTGAAGATATGCACAAGAATGATCTCCACATGTTCTACAAGTTATCAAAACCAAGAAAGGATCAAGAACATCAAACAAGTAAAGATACGCACAAGAAAATCAAGCATCACGAAGACTCGAATTATCATTAAATTGAGTGAGTACTTAGATTTTATGTAAAGATACTTTATTGATCAAATCCCTATAGCTCAAACATATTCTTGTATCTTTTAAAGATTGATTCAAATTAGCTTGAAATTGAATTTATTTGAAAAACATCATTTTACAAAAACCGAGTTTCAAAATAAATTCATATTAATTTTAAATGATCATATTTTAAGCTATAATAAAAATAGGTATCTTAGAAACATATCTTTGAGGTTCAAAAATCATTAGAATTTTATTTGGAACTAAATTGTTAAATTGCAAAAATATTTTTATTTTACATTTAAAATTCGCTCAATTTTTGCCCAATTTTGATCTAACGGTAAAATGGAGGCCTTACCAAACTCCGATCATTTTGAAATTTTTACAGTAGTTAGACAACATCTCCGGGAAATGTTGACTAAACTTTGAGCATGATCCAACGGTCTATTTGGGAGAAATTAAGAAAAAAAATTTGAATTTTTTTGTCAAAACTAGCTGTTGGAAAGTTTGAAAATGTGTACCTTGGAGCCAAAACCTTTCTTAATCCTCCCCAACGGCCATATGATTTTGTAAGCTATAAATATGATGTCTTAGACATGTTTTAATACCTTGAATCATTCTAATACTCTATTATTCATATATTCAAATATACAAAGATTCAAGAACACATTTTGATCAATCTTTCATTTTTGAGCTATATACTTTGATCAATTTTGATATCTCTTAGTGTGAGCTTCATTTGTATTTTTTCATATACAAGAGAGATATTGTACATTGGTGTTTGTCACCAAAACTCATTTGAATCATAATTGTGAGAGGTGTATCTCATAGATTAGCAAGAGGGATTTCTTGTGAGAGTATTGAGGGTGTTTCAATACTTGTAAGAGTGTGTGAGAAGAATACACTTGTAGAGGTTTGATTTTCACCCGGAAGGAGATCGGTTATAGTGGAAATTCTCGGGGAACTAACCGAGCGCAGAGTAGGGGAACAAGCCGAACCGTGTGGACAAAAAATCTTCGACTTCGATCGGTTCAATCTTTCTATCTTTTGCTATATTATATTGTTCTATTTATTCATTGTGTTTGGAATTAACTTTGTTCTTGATTTCTTGATAAATATAGACATCAAATATTTTTAAATCATTTTTAAAAATCCGATTAAGTTTTAAAAACCCTATTCACCCCCCCTCTAGGGTATTTTCCGACCTACAAAACAAACAATCCCAAGAGCAAATAATCAAACAATCTCAAGCAAAGAATAATGTAGCAAGTAAATAAAGAGATTGAGTTAGAAAGATTGAACCGATTTGAAGTCCAAGACTTTTTGTCTTCACGGTTTTGGTTTACCAAACCATAGTCCGCTATCGGTTAGTTCCCCGAGAATTTCCACTAAAATCAATCTCCTTCCGAGTGAAGATCAAACCACTATAAGTGTATCCTCTCACACACTCTTTACAAATATTGCTTGACCACAATATTCACACAAGAATCTCTCTCTTGCTAACCTTGTGAAATTTACCTTTCACAAAAACTAAACAAGAATTTACCTTCTTATTTTTCCTATGAGATTTACCTCTCACAATGAATTCTAATTGTTTGGTGATTCACACCAATTTACAATAACTCTATCAAGTGTGTAAAAAGTACAATTTGAAGCTCACACTAGAGTTATCCTATTTGATCAAGACGATATAGCTCAAATGTTTAATGATTGATCAAAAATAATTTCTTGAATCTTTAGATATTGAAGATAGATGATGTAGAGAGTATAAGAGTGATTCCTAGTCTTCAAAATGTGTCTTAGATAGTGTATATATAATTTCTTGAATCTTTGAATGATGAAGATAGATGAAGAATAGAGTATGTGAACGATTCAAGGTGTACAAAACTAGGCTTGCAAGAAATCTCCAACGGCTATATTTTCTCAAGTGAGTCGACTTCCCTGGTCCCCATGTAGTCGACTCCCAGCAATTTCATGTAGTCGACTACATTGCTCTGGAGTGTAGAGGTTTCGTGCAAAATTCCAACTTTTGTATTTTGACTCCAAAATTGATTTTAATGCTTGGGGAATGTCAAAAATAGGTTTCTAAGACTTCCAATATAGGTTTTGTATCAAAATTCATTCATATGAACTTATTAAGAATTTATTTCAAAACCAGTTTTTATAAGAATGATGTTTTGAAATGATTTTGATTCAAACTTGATTTTGATCAATCTAAGAATGATGCATGTTCATGTTTGAGCTATATAATCCATCAACTAAGAAACTTTACGTTAATCCTAAGCAAACACTCAATTACTGAATAGGTGAGTCTTCGAATGCTTTGATTTGTTTCTTCAAATTGATTCTTCACTTGAAGCGTTTCCCTTGAAGCTTTGGCATATGATCCTTTATCTTTTGTGCTTCATGAAATGCATTGCTAGCATGTGTGTGATAAGATAATCTTTTGCTAGTCCAATGCTTCCTTGACTTGATTGGATATAGATTGAACGATCCTTGTCAAACTTCTTTTGAGCAATCATGCAATTCTTGATTATCCAAATAAGAAAGCTATAATCTTAAATCAAGAACATGTTAAATTACACATGATTGATTTATTGTTATTATCAAAATAAGATTAAGACCTTTAGGTCAACAATCTCCCCCTTTTTGATGATGACAATAAATTAATGTGTGTTTACGATAATAAGCATAAATATCATATGAATAGATGATATATGCTCCCCCCTCAATTTATGCATAGAAAAAATAAATGATTTGTAAAGAGCATTACATATATTTGAGATAGTTTTAACACTAATAAAACAATTTTGATCTCAAATAAGGTTTTCAAAAGAAAACAATTATCAATGTTAAAGACATAAAGCAATTAATAGTCTTACCAACATTGATTGCCACTAACACACATTTTCTTCCCCTATGGCAACATCAAAAAGGGATCAAGGCCACGAAGAGAAAATGGTAACTCCAAGAGTGCTTCATCGATGAGGCAAAGATGTGTATGCCTCTCCATCTTTTGCCAGAAGGCAAAGGTGTGCCATCTCCTCATCGCTTGACTCGATATCGAATTCGTCTTCTTCCGATTCGCTTGAAATTTCTTTGAGAGCATGCTTCAATCTTTTGTATAGCTCTTCCCTCTTTGTTTTCTTCTTTCTTTTCTTCTCTTTTCTAACTGGACAATTTGACTTGTAGTGTCCCAATTTTTGACAATGGAAGTATTTCCTTTCCTCATTATCAACTTTTGAGATAGTTGATTTATTATGGAAGTTCTTTGAGGATGTGGGATAGTTGTCTAGCTTCCCTTGAGAGAATTTCTTCTTTGCTAAGAAATTTTCAAATTTCCTAGAGAGAAGTGCCATATCTCCATCTCCTTTTCCACCCTTTCCTTCATTAGGCTTTAAAGCAAATATTTCCATTGGATTTGTTTTCTATCCTTCTTCTCTTGCTAGCTCCTTCTCATGGGTTTTGAGAGAACCCATAAGCTCATCCATGCTCAAAGTCTTGAGATTCTTGGCCTCTTGTATGGCCGTCACCTTAGGTCTCCATTTCTTGGGAAGAATCCTAAGAATCTTTCGAATTTTCTCTTCATTAGAGTAAACCTTGCCAAGAAGGTCCAAAGCGTTAGTGAGAATAGAAAATCGACTATACATTGAAGCAAGTGATTCGTTAGGCTCCATATTAAACAGTTCATAATCATGAACAAGTATATTTATATTGTCCTCCTTGACTTGAGAAGTTCCCTCATGGGCAACCTCAAGCTTGTCCCAAATCTCTTTTGCGGTTTTGCAACTAGAGATTTTGTTGTATTCATCCATAGATAAAGCACAATGTAATGAGTTTAAAGCTTTAGCATTGAATTGAATTTTCCTAATATCATGCTCATTGTATTCGGATATAGGCTTGGGAATAACATTTCCCCTTTCGTCGATTTTTGTAATCTCATAAGGTCCAACAAGTGTAACCTTCCATTGTTCAAAATCATTAGCTTGTAAAAATGTGCACATACAATTTTTCCAATAACTATAGTTTTTGCCATCAAACAATGGCGGTCTATAAATAGAAGCACCTTCGGAAAGGCTGGTTCTTTGATAATAATACATGATCGAGGACTCTAAGATTGTGAAATCAAAACAAGGGTACTCCCTCTGATAGCAATTGTTAGTCGGATTTCAACCCTAGAGGGGGGGTGAATAGGGTTTTAAAAGCTTAATGCGGAATTTAAAAGCTTTTCGAAAATCGTTTAAGTAAAACAAATTTACTAAATAAATTTATCAAGGAATGCAATCAATTGAACAAATAAACAAACAATCCCAAGAGCAAATAATCAAACAATATCAAGCAAAGAATAATGTAGCAAGTAAATAAAGAGATTGAGTTAGAAAGATTGAACCGATTTGAAGTCCAAGATTTTTTGTCCTCACGGTTTTGGTTTACCAAACCATAATCTGCACTCAGTTAGTTCCCCAAGAATCTACTAAAATCAATATCCTTTAGGGTGAAAATCAAACCACTACAAGTGTATCCTCTCACACACTCTTTACAAATATTGCTTGACCACAATATTCACACAAGAATCTCTCTCTTGCTAACCTTGTGAAATTTACCTTTCATAAAAACTAAACAAGACTTTACCTTGTTGTTTTTCCTATGAGATTTACCTCTCACAATGAATTCTAATTGTTTGGTGATTCAAACCAATCTACAATAACTCTATCAAGTGTGTAAAGAGTACAATTTGAAGCTCACACTAGAGTTATCCTATTTGATCAAGATGATATAGCTCAAATGTTTAATGATCGATCAAAATAATACTTGAATCTTTGAATGATGAAGATAGATGAATAATAGAGTATGTGAATGATTCAAGGTGTGCAAAATGAGTCTGAGAAGTCATATAAATAGTCCAAGAAGCAATATGGCCATTTGGGGTAGTTAGGAGTGGTTAGAGGCCAAAACTAGGCTTGCAAGAAATCTCCAACGGCTATATTTTCTCAAATGAGTCGACTCCCCTGGTCCCCATGGAGTCGACTACATCATGTAGTCGACTCCCAGCAATTTCATGTAGTCGACTACATTGCTCTGAAGTGTGGAGGTTTTGTGTAAAATTCCAACTTTTGTATTTTGACTCCAAATAACGCTGTCACGTTGTCATCATAACGCTGAACAACACACTCTAAATCAACACAATCACATCACATGCTCTCTCAAAGAGGCAAGTCACTTCACAAGCCCTCCGAGAGAGGCGAATCACTTCACAAATCCTCCAAAAGAGGTACAACACGATTACATGTTCTCCCGGAGAGGCGAGTCACTTCACAAATCCTCCCAAAGAGGTACAACACGATTTCATGTTATCCCAGAAAGGCAAATCACTTCATAAGCTCTCCCAAAGAGGCACAACACGATTGCATGTCCTCCTAGAGAGGCGAATCACTTCATAAGCCCTCCGGGGAGGCACAACACAATCGCATGTCCTCCCAGAAAGTCAAGTCACCTCACAAGCCCTCCAAGAGAGGTGAATCACTTCACAAGTCCTCCCAAAGAGGCACAACACAATCACATGTCCTCCTAGAGAGGCGAATCACTTCACAAGCCCTCCCAAAGAGGCACAACATGATTTCATGTCCTCCTAGAGAGGTGAATCACTTCACAAGCCCTCTTAAAGAGGCACAACACAATCACATGTCCTCTGAGAGAGGAAAATCACTTTGCATGTCCTCCCAAGAGAGTAGAATCACAATAAAACCCCCCAAAAAGTCAAACCACATTATAAACCCGTAGAGCAATTTTTAGCACAAGCCCTCTACGGAGGCACTATGAGCTGGGAAGTCCTCTGTGGATGCACTATGAGTTGAGAAGCCCTCTGCGGAGGCACCATGAGATGAGAAGTCCTCTGCGGATGCACGATGAGTTGAGAAGCCCTTTGCGGAGGCACCATGAGATGCGAAGCCCTCTGCGGAGGCACGATCAATTGAGAAGCCCTTTGCGGAGGCACCATGAGATGCGAAGCCCTCTGCGGAGGCACGATCAGTTGAGAATCCCTCTGTGGAGGCACCATGAGATAAGAAGCCCTCTGCAGAGGCACGATCAGTTGAGAAGCCCTCTGCAGAGGCACGATCAGTTGAGAAGCCCTCTGCGGAGGCACCATGAGATAAGAAGCCCTCTGCAGAGGCACGATCAGTTGAGAAGCCCTCTGCGGAGGCACTATGAGTTGGGAAGCCCTCTGCGGAGGCACCATGAGATAACAAGCCCTCCGCGGAGGCACAACAAGACGAACCAAAGCCCTTTCAACAGGAAAATACCAAAGGCCTTTCAACAGGTAAACCAAGCCCTTTCAACTGCCAAAGCCCTTTCTACAGGCACGAATCCAAAGCCCTTTCAACAGGCAAACCCAAGCCCTTCCAACAGGCAAAACCAAAGCCCTTTCTACAGGCGAATCCCAAGCCCTTTCAACAGGAGAATCCCAATCCCTTTCTGCAGGCACGAATCCAAAGCCCTTTCAACAGGCAAACCCAAGCCCTTTTTACAGGCACAACCAAAGCCCTTTCTACAGGTAAATTCCAAGACCTTTTTACAGGCAAATCCAAAGCCCTTTCAACAGAAAAACCAAAGCCCTTTCTACAGGCAAATTCCACGCCCTTTCTATCCCCAGTAGATCATCTGCCATCACCCTCAGTTCAATAAACTTGTTAACGGAACCATCCCTGCCTGTGGGAGTACATCAATTTAACAAGACAGCAAATCGTTGACGGAACCATCCCCACCTGTTGTGAGAATCCGGACCCGCGACCCGAGAGGCGTTCTTGTTCTCGGTTTTAAAGGAAAACGTGTTTTGTAGAGTCGCCAGTTTGTTTTACTAGAAAACAAACAAAATATCGTACGAAGGATAATTCGAAAACGAACTATCTTTCATACGTTTAAAACCAGAGATTTATATTGAAAATTTACTTTGCTAGGGTTCGGGAACTACGTTACGAATTGGGAAGGTGTTAGGCACCCAATTCGCCCTTTCGGTCTCTTAATGGATCATGTATCTAATTCCTATTTTAGGTATCTTGCAAGTAGTTTGAATAGTTTTCAGAATAGTCTTTTCCGGATAAATTTAGTTTAAAACAATATTTTGAAATTAGACTCGAGCTTTGCGAGCGCCTACGTATTCATTCGTAGAATGAAATCAGAGTCTCGTAGTTCCTTTCTTTTGGAAACTATTTTTGTATTTTGGTTTGTTTTGAAAACGTGTCAAAACGGATTTTAGTTTTCTTGTAAAATTTAGAAAGGACTAATCTTGAATGCAATGAACTTCTTTGCAAGTTATCTAATTTTTCAGAATTAAAAATAATATTTAAATGCAGTATTGAAATTAGTAGAGTGGTAGAGAAACGTACCTGGTGCGCTTGAAGAAGAAATAAGAACCTTGCCTTGATTGCCTTTTTCTCTCTCTAGACTTTCTCTCTCTAGAAATTCTCTCTCTAAAACTCTCTCTCAGAATTTCTCTAAAATGACTCTTTGATAATTTTGACAGAGTTTCTACTTGCTAAAAACACTATTGAGTGTTGATGTCCCAAAATGGGAGCCCAAAGGTCCTATTTATAGGGAAAAAATCCGCCAAAAACGCTTCAAAAGAGGCCAACCGCAGGGGGTAGCCGCATGGCGTGCGGCTAGGGCGTGCGACAAGGGTGTGCCAACCGTACGGTTGGGAGCCAACCGTGCGGTTGGGGGGCGTGCGGCTGGCTATCAAAAAAAACCCGATTTTTCTAAGTCGATCCCCGTCCTAATAAGCGAAGTGGCAACAAAGGTTGTGGTATATTCCTAACGCGCTCGAAAATCAGGATTTTTCCTAATGGCCTCTTGTATGCATGACGACTCAAGACTTAATGCGGAATGCTTATTAGGTTCACACGAGAGTCGTGGATTGGGGTGTTCACACCTGTGGGAGTACAACAGTTCAACAAACCATCTCAAAATTGCTAACAGAACCGTCCTTATCAAAAGGAGTACAACAGTTTAGCACATCACAAAGCACAGGGCGTGACCCGAACAATCCCAAAATCACTCATTCATCCACAATGGAGATTAGTAGCATGGCATGACATCATTTGCATGGCATGATTTTCAAAATAGCATGTGGAATTCATGCGAGTGCCGCAAAATGATGCATTCTCGTTATCGTCCTAGTTTATTTGCATTACAAAGAACCTAGGCCGAGAGGGTCTGTGAACACCTCATTTTTCGACCCTTGCAAGAATCCCGAACACTAAGAAGATGAACACGCATACATGCACAAGAATTCATAGATGCATAAATATGCTTTACATTTGCTACAGATCGAAGAACAAGTTGAAAAGAGCATTCAGATTGAGAGTTATGAGAATTACCGGAAACTGCCGAAACCGAAAACCGTCAAATCACTTGAGAAGATGAAAATGATAGTTATTGATTCCTTATCATCCTCAAATTTTTAATATTATTAGGGAATAATATCAGGAGCATCATACTCAAAAATCAGCTCGTTCAGATGACCGGATCTCCGAAAATTTAAAAAACCGGGAGTTCACTTCAGGTATTTAATCGGAGACCTTCCCGAAGTCCGAATGAGCCCAAAATTGGTCAGGAGATAGGATATATTATGAAGAGAGACATGTAAAAAAATACGATTGATCCAATATCACGTTTTCCCATAATCGCAAAAACCATCGCAGGTAGAAAACATCTGTCGCCAAGACAGATGCTCAACAACTGTCGCCAAGACAAATGTTTCAAGGGTTTTCGTTTGAGGGACTTCCCAACCTCATAAAAATATGAAATTTTGTGGAGACCTAGGGAATAATACCAGGAGCAACATACTAAAAATCGGCTCAATCCGACGGTCGGATCTTCGGGAATTCGAGATACCAGGAATTTAGTTCGGAAAATCAAACAAAGGCCTTCCTGATGTCTAAAAATTATGAAAATGGGTCAGTAGGCGGGTTTTATCATGGGGAACAACATATCAAAAAATCAGGTCAATTCGATGCACCGTTTGGCCAAAATCGCAAAAACCGTCGGTGGCGACAAATGCTTAACATCTGTCTTGGCGACAGATCCTTAACAACTGTCTTGGCGACATATGCTTTTTTTCTCTCTCCTCTAGCTATAAATAGACCCCTACTTCTCCACTTTTGGGACATGATTCAAGGCTGAAACTTCGGGAAAGGTGCTCCAAAATTATCTATTTTCATTTTTGAAGATTTGAGGTAATTTTCGTCGCAATCTGAATTAATTTTTTTATCAGTGTTATTTTCAATTAATCGCTTGTAGACAATGCTATTCATTTCCAAATTAGTCCAAATTTCGTATTTGAGCTTTATTTCCAATACCAAAAATTTAGAATGAGTTAAAATAATTTCTTGGATATAAATTTTTACCAGTTAATTATTGTCTTATCAGTCTCAATCTGATGAGCAATTAATTAATTTTTGTATCCAATTCATCTCCAAATCAGCCCAAATTTTATATTTAAGCTTCATTTTCAAAACAAAAGGTGTGGAATGAGTTAAAATCATTTTTTTGAACATAAATTTTTATCAGTTAATTACCAATTTATCAGTCTCAATCCACTGAGGAATTAATTAGCAGTTTATCCGGTTTAATCCATAAATCGCTATACTTAGCTAAATATCCAACATGAGAGTTTTGGATTCGTCAAATGCCAATTTAACAAATTAAATTGTGATAAATTATTTGACGAAGAAATCTCAAGGATTACCGGATATTCAATTCCAAATAGAATTAGCTTCCGAAAAGTCCTGAATTTTGCTAAAAACAATTGTTTTATTATCTTTCATTCTCAAAAAATCATTTTTTAAATCACACACACACACATTGATTTCTAAAAATCTTCAGGGCGAAATACGAAGCACACGTCTTCGATACCCACCCCAAAATCCCGGTTTTCTAAAATTATGGACTGATATGAGATAATATTAGTAAACATGCGAATATTTGATTATAAATACACGCATATTCTATTTAAGAGACCGAAAGGGCGAATTGGGTGCCTAACACTTTCCCAATTCGTAACTTAATCCCCGAACCTTCAAAATATCTGGTTTCACATTAATTGTGTTTAAGAGGTCATTTAATTCATAAATGTTCCTTTTTTACACAAATTTTTGTTTGTTTAGTAAAACAAATTGGCGGCTCTATTTTTTTCCTTTAAATTAACATATTTTTTCTAAAAATATGATGATAAACATATTTTCTCAAAATTAATCGAAAAATTGAAAGAATCGCTGCGATGGGATCCGGCGTCGAAAAACGCGGGTTCTCATACTTACCAATTTCAATAATAATGATAGTAGCATATTGCTAATGGATCCGATTGGTTAGTCAAAAGTATTCAAAGATTTGGATCGGATTGGGATAAACGGATTAGGTATTCCTTAATAAATCTGACGATCCATTGACAAGCATAGTTATCAAGTCTTGCCATTTTCAGGCTTATGTGAAGAGTGAGTAAACCCTCAGTTAAGGGTCACATGTAGAGTCTGTTAACATCTCAATAAAAAGATCGCAGACTTTTTTAGTTAAGGGTCATTTTGGAGCGAAGTTGATGAATTTCTTTTATGAAAAATTAAAAAAATGATCACATCCACCAAATTTAGTAAAAAAATTCAATCTAGAAGTGGGTGATATTATTAGAGGCAGATAGGTATAAGGGCTCATTTTAATAATAATATAATTATAAAGGACACTTAAAAATTAGCTATATAAATTAAGGACACTGTATAAAAAAGACACTAATACCCCTTCTTTATAATATTGTCTCATTATGACACTAACAGCAACCAAAAGGTGCTAAATGCATTTAGCACTCCTGGACAGCAAACCAGAAGGTGCTAAATGCGTTTTGCACTCCCTGGACAGCAACCAGAAGGTGCTAAATGCATTTAGCACCACAACCAAAGGGTGCTAAATGCATTTAACATCCCCTGAACATCAACCAGAACCATAACCAGAGGGTGCTAAATGCATTTAGCACCCCTGGACAACAACCATAAGGTGCTAATTTGATACAAAGATTAATTTTAGCCTCAGCAAATTATAACCTTATTTTGTATTACGTCTATTTTTCCCATCAATTATGTCCAAACTTCATCAAACAGAGTGCAAAACTCATCAACAACATGTTAGACTTTTCAAAAAGTATATTATATTACAAATGAGAATAATCTCCAACAACAATTCAATTTCATTAAACAGAGTGCATCTCTAAATTAAAAACACAGACATAACTCTTACCACATGGAAGTTTCACAATTCAAACTCTACACCATAGACACAGGGCATCTTTAGACCTCCAACTATGCAAGTCCATTGAGATGATCGTTCATCATTCCAGCACCAAGACGTGGGTCCAGAAACATGCATTTCCTTTTCCATAATCTCCTTGGCGGAAGGCCTACGCTCAACTTTAGTTGCCAGGAGTTGTTTTAAAACATTCACATCAATTGCGTCCAACTTTCACGAATAAAAGCCATCAAACTTATCATAGAATTAATTCATCTACCGATCTTAGTTTTTGAATTGACTGTAACAAATAGCTCTAATAAGACTAACCCTAGGCAATATATATCAAATTTATATGGCATATATCCTCGATCGGGTGGAGCACATACGGTGATTAAAGACATCCTTAATTTTTGAAGAAATATATCCCCTTGTTCTCTGTTTTCTCTCTCTAAACTATGTGTATGTAAGAGAGAATAATATATCTTTTGTATAATTAGAATAAATGATATAGCAGGGTATTTTTGTCCATCAACATTTATCATTTTCCTTAAAATAAATTAATATTATGAAAAGTGTCCTTATTGTAAAACCAAATTATGAAATTAGTACTACTTCCCTTTATTAAACATGAGTAGGAATGGCAATGGGGCGGTTTCGGGACGGTTTTGCCTAAATCCGAAACCGAACCGAATTATTTTATCCCGAACCGAAACCACACCGAAATCGATACGGTTTTTTTTTTAAACCGAAACCGTCCCAAATTAATTTACGGTTAACCGAATCCGAACCGCCCCACCCCGAATATACAGATTATGGGTTGGTCGACCCGCCCGACCCACCCCGACCCGAATAACAAATAACAAGCAGATAGAATCAAACCCTCACTTTGTATATCAATACGTTTAAAATATGACTTCAAAGTACACATTAACCAGCAGATGGATGTGAGATGTTTTCATGTACAATACTACCTCTAAAATCTAACCCTGACCAAACCAACAAATTAAATCCTTTACTAGGCCTTGTGAACCACCTACAAATATTAGGGAAAAAAAAGAGCAACAAGATCAGAAAAATTAAATAGCAATATAAATATATATATATATATATATATAACCACCACACTGGTAAACTTATTGTGCAAATCAAGCGTATAAGGTGTGATGAACAAAACCCAAGAATAGATCAAATGAAATTTTGCAGTCAATTGAGTAGTTGGCGACATATCAAAGAAGCAAAACTCACATTAAAATTATTTCCACCTACAAAGTAAAAATGTTGCACAGTTATTTCAACGTCAGAGAGATCTGAATTAGCAAATACCAATTACAGAAACAGGGGAACATAAAATTATATATATATATATATAAACTTACAAACTTAACAAAATCACACAAACATAATGAAGTTAAACTTACAATTATTAAAGTCAAACATCAAAACAACCATTAGATTTTTCAGGTTTCAGATCTAACATCATATAACAAATGCCATTAGTAGACAAAAGATGAACAATGTTACCTAATATAACTCGATTACATTGGATCATTATTTTTCTACAACACAAAAGATCAATCTCCAAAACATCAATATTCTGGTGCATGGTCTGTGGTGGCTAAGAAAGAGAGACAGAGAGAGAGAGAGAGAGAGATGGCCATTGGCCGATGTGGCCTGTGGGGGGAAGGGGGAGACCGGAGTCCGGAGATGCGAAGATCGAGAAGGCGACTCGCGTTTGGCGAGGGACGAGGAGGTCGAGGACTCGAGGAGCGGCCGCTTGGAAAGAGGGAAAAGTGGGGAGTTTAGAGTTAGGATTTTAATATAAGTATATATATTTTTTATATAAAATAATATTTTTATATTATATATATATATATTCGGGGCGGTTCAGGGCGGATTTTAGGAAGAAAAAATCGAAACCGAAACCGAACCCGCATTGGTTTTTTTTAAAACCCATGCCAAAACCGAATCCGTTTTAAAAAAACCGCTCCGAAACCGCTCCAAACGGTTCGGATCGGTTCGGTAACCCGGCGGGTTGGTTTTTTTTTCCATCCCTAAATATGAGTCCGTCCTTTGAATTATAAAACATTACGGAACGAGGCCTTATAACCCATTATCTCATATTATTATCAAAACTTTTAATAGCAAAAAATGAAGATGCATATCAAATTTTCATTTCAGCCGCTTTTAGAATGAATTTTTCTAGTGCATGTGATCATCTCCACAAATTTTCATTTATTTATCTTTGCAAATGAACATATTTTCCCTATCAAATAGACATTCCTTATTTTTATTAAAGAGATAAAACGATCCAAGATTTTGAGCTTAAGGGGGTCAAAAACACAAGTAGGAAAAAATCTTGGCACTTTTTTTCCCACAATGAGTCGAGAATGATTACATATTTACACTATCACTTGTAAAACTTACTTAGGACCTAATTGGCACATAATTAATATTTTATAAACAATAATATTTGTAATACTAATATTAGTAAAGCAATTTATCTCTTTCTCAGAGCATAATACTGCTTTGATAAGTTGTATTGTATGATTTTAAAGTAGTACATTACTATGGCAATAAGTGAAGAAACAAAATTAGGGATCATATTACCTAAGTTGATTTTAGGGTTATCATAAAAAATAATTGAAAGTTTGATAAGAGAAATTAAAACCCCAGGTCTAATCAATTTTAGTACTGTCGAAACATGTGTTGTGTTTTTTAGCTATTAAATCAATTAAGCAATCACACAAAAACAATTTACAACACATGGCTTTTACGAGGTATTCCTACTTGCGTAAAACTAATCTTCGTGACTAACTGACAGTATTTCACTATGATTAAAACGAAATTACAGACTCGGTGACTTACAAAAATTACTTTCTCACAATTTACGCAACAGTCCATCAATCCCTTAAACGTAGAATCCAACCGCAACTGGCTTAGAGTAGCGCTTTTCACTTTCCGGCTTACCCGTCGCCTCCTTCTACGCACTTGATCATAGTCATTCACTCCCTGTTTGCGATCTCTCTTATCCCAAGTTAGTCATTTCGCTCATCCCGTCTTCAATTGCAACCGAAGATACTCTTGCAGGACTGTGAATATTTAAAACTTAGTTCTTAAATTTAAAAATAATAGGATCTCTTCTGACATGTAAACAAAATGTAGGTGGTATCTTAAAACCCTCAAAAATTGATTATAGCATTTGAATATTTTTTTCTCAAATTTTTTTCTAAAATCATATATTTTTGACCCAAACTAATAGTTATATTTATAAAAAATATATATAATTAATTTTTTTTAAAATAAGTTAAAAATATATAAAAAGAATTACGATAAAAATACGTGCCTAAAAAAATACACGTTAAACTAATACAGCTCAAAAATTTAAATCGTTCCGAAATTTGAATTTGAATTCCTTGGTTTCAATTTACACCGGACTGGTACATTAGTTTCAATTCCTTGGTTTAGGGACAAATGGGCTTGGCCCATTAATGTTGTCAGCGCATGAATTAAAAGGAAAGTAAGTTTGACTTTTTCAAACTTTTATTTTAATTATTTTATTTTAAATTTTAAATTCTTTCTTTTAAATTATTTTTTATTTTTATTTTATCGTATTAAATTCATTTGTACATTAATTTGAATCAAATTTTAAAGACAATTTTATAGAACATGTTAGATATAAAAAAAAATAAGTGTTCTCAATAATTTGTGTCGACGGGACTTTTCGAATTTTGACAAAATCAAATAATTTTTTTAAAAAAGGATTTGACTCAAAAGATTTTTAATTTCAGCTTTAACGCTTAATCCACCACCTATATTTTGAATTAAGCCATATAACCAATTTATATTAGATCCTGAATTATGTACTATGCATCCGGTAAGTTCAACAAGTTTCCGTTAATTGTCGCATCTTCAAATCTTTAAGTTGACTCAAATAATTACAATGAAAAAAGTGTTTTTGACATCGGAATCATACCAACTAAAAATATAAACCTAACAATAAACATAATTGATTTGTCAATATTACTAACCTCTCAAAAATATGCATGCACTTCTAATCTGCCAAGTTTTGAAAGCCACATTTTGGTACTTTCTAATAATGTTTTGTTTGCTAAATTAACAAATATAAATAATCATAATTACGTGCCTTGAAGTTAATGAACATTGCCAACAAGCTTGTCACCTACTCGTTGTCATCTTCCTTGTCTTTGTAACTAGAAGTAACCAATTCAAAAGAACTTGTTAATAAACTCTTTGTTGTATTCAATCATTATGGTGATTGTTTGTCTACCCTTGGTTGTGGTAGTTATAAAATTATTATATAAACATTAAAAAATTATATTATTGAATCATCGCTTGTATCATGAAACTAGTGGACCTTCTCAATTGAAGCCATAAAATGATATTGTTGGTCGGAAAATACCCTAGAGGGGGGGTGAATAGGGTTTACAAACTTTAATGCGGAATTAAAATACTTTTTCAAAATATTTAAGTAAAACAAATTTACTAACCCAATATATCAAGGAATGCAAGCACATAAACAATTAAACAAGCAATTCCAAGAGCAATCAATTAAGCAATAACAAAACAATCAATAATAAAGAGATTGAGTAAGAAAAATTGAACCGATTTGAAATCCAAGGCTTTTTGTCCACACGGTTTTGGTTTACCAAACCATAGTCCACGCTCGGTTAGTTCCCCGAAAAGTTTCACTAATTCCAATATCTTTCTGGGTGAAGATCAAACCACTACAAGTGTTGTTGTCTCACACACTCTTTACAAATATTGCTTAACCA
Source organism: Lonicera japonica (assembly GCA_021464415.1). Classification (NCBI taxonomy): domain Eukaryota; kingdom Viridiplantae; phylum Streptophyta; class Magnoliopsida; order Dipsacales; family Caprifoliaceae; genus Lonicera; species Lonicera japonica. The sequence continues at coordinate 83,739,084 of CM038464.1, read as the reverse complement.
CAATATTCTCACAAGACACTCTCGTGCTAACCTTGTGAAATTTACCTTTCACAAAAACTAAACAAGAATTTACCTTCTTGTTTTCCTATGAGATTTACATCTCACAATTTGAATACAAATGTTTGGTGATTCACACCAATTTACAATAACTCTCTCAAGTGTGTAAAGAATATAATTTGAAGCTCACACTAGAGTTATCTGATTTGATCAAGATGATATAGCCCAAATGATTAATGATTGACCAAAAATAATTTCTTGAATCTTTAGATATTGAAGATAGATGATGTAGAGAGTATAAGAGTGATTCCTAGTCTTCAAAATGTGTATTAGATAATGTATATATAGTTGCAAAAGTGATATAGCCATTCTAGAGGTTTGGTAGAAGTTTGGTACCAAAAATAATAAAAAATCATAAATTCAACGGCTATATTCTGAAGTATCAGTCAACTAAGCAAAACTATCAGTTGACTGATGGACCTTTAGTCGACTGAGCAAAGCTTCTTAGTCGACTGATGGTCCAGACTGCCCATCAGGCCATAAGGCCAAAAATCCCAATTTTTGCACTTTTGCATATAAGCTCCAAAATCAATTCTAATGCTTTGGGGACCTTAAAAATAAGTTCCTAAGACACTTATTTCCGGGAAAACTCAAAATATCATCATTTGAATTTAATATGAATTTATTTCAAAACCGATTTTTGTTAAAATGATGTTTTGAAAGAAATTTTGATTCAAACTTGATTTTGATCAATCTAAGAATGTTATATCAATATGTATGAGCTATATAAATAATCAAATAAGAAACTTTACATAATACCTAAGCAAACACTCAATTACCGAATAGGTGAGTCTTCGAATGCTTTGATTTGTTTCTTTAAATTGATTCTTCACTTGAAGTTTTACCCTTGAAGCTTTTGCATACGATCCTTGATCTTGATTTTCATGGATTTGCATTTTGATGAGTTTGATCTTCTTGCTAGTCCAATGCTTCGTTGACTTGATCGGATATTGATTGAACGATCATTGTCAAACTTTTTTTGAGCAATCATGCTATTCTTGATATTCCATATAAATGAACTATAAACTTATATCAAGAAACAAGTTAAATTACACATGATTGAATTATTGTTATTATCAAAATAAGATTAAGACCTTTTGGTAGAGTGATATACTAAAAGCCATGATTTTATTATTATTGGTTTTGATATATAGACTCGGTTTTGCTGTTTTAATGAGAATCTTTATGGGCAATGGTTGCATTATATTATTTATTTAAATATTGTGCATGTGTGTGTTTTTTATTCCATATAGTAGATGATTTGGTGTGTAGAGTATATCTTACACACAGAGGATCATATCATCGGTTCTTGTAAAATATAAGTTCATTGGTTCATGGTCTTAGATGGAATTGGACAACCATCAGTAGGATTGTAGCACAAGTTTTAGTAGTTTATCTTGACTACAGAAAATGGTACAGTTTTAACTCGTTGTGCTAGTACACTTTGTGTGTATTGAACATGACCAATTTGGGTTAATTGTTTTTATACTGACTATATAAAACAATTTAAAATTTCATGGTTATTGTGATTACTTATGCTCTTAATCTTGAAATAATTAATAGACATATATATGTAGTGTTTGTTGTTTTGACTCATTAAAAGTGAGATTCATTTATGGATCAATAATCTTCGTGAATTGGATGGCAACACTATATGTATGATGAATATTAATTATTAACGGAATCCACGTCCCGGTATAGGGATTGATGATAACCCCTTGAGAAGCTTATAAGTTTTGATCATGTCAAACCCTGCAGATGGATTATGTTAATTCGACATGTCAAATAAGTTAAGTGGTACGCTCAAGGATTAATAAATCATTTAAATATAATTGTCAGTAATTTAATTTTAAATGACGGTTATCTAAAATCTTAACGTGGGGAGAATAATAAGTATTTAATAACAAGGAGCTCGAAATATAATTTTGAGATAAGGACGGGAATGCAATTATAATTTTTTAGTGGTGTGAATTATAATTTATGGAAGAATTCAATTCTTAGTCGAATTAGGATTCCGGTTTTTCATAGTAAGCTCAAACATTTATTTCTCCTAAGGGTCCTTATCGTAGCCTTACATATATGTCAGTCTTGCCTCTTCTCTCGACACAATAGTTCTCATGAATTTAGGGTTTGTGCTGTACAGAGTAGAGAAGGAGATCTCGGTGATACCGCAACCCACACTCGGTACAGGATTACACGGCGAAAGGAATACGATAGAAGATCTTGAGGTTCTATCGAGCCCGTGTTCTCGATTCTTCTCCACCCACCCCTATTTATGATGAGACGAGATCAAACCAGAAAGATCTCGAATGTAAAATTCGATTCCGCACTAGGGTTTTACATAAAAATTTTGTTCGGTCTATACGTAATATTAAACGATTCTGGAACTAAGTTTCCATCACCTTTATGTCAACAATCTCTCCCTTTTTTATGATGACAATAAATTAATGTGTGTTTTCAATAACAAGCATAAATAGTATATGAGTAAATGATATATGCTCCCTCTCAATTTATGCATAGATAAAATAAAAGTTAATTAAAAGCATTGCAAACATTTGAGATAGTTTTAAAACCAATAAAATAATTTGATCTCAAATAAGGTTTTCAAAAGAAAACAAGTATCAATGTTAAAGACATAAATCAAATAATAGTCTTACCAACATTGATTTCCACCAACACACATTTTCTCCCCCTATGGCAACATCAAAAAGGGATCAAGGCCACGGAGAGAAAATGGTAGCCTCCATGAGTGCTTCATTGATGAAGGAATGATTTGTATGCCTCATCATCTTTTGCCATAAGGCATATGTGTGCCATCTCTTCATCACTCGACTCGATATCGGATTCGTCTTCATCCGATTCGCTTGAATGCCCTTTGAAAGCTTCTTTTAATCTTTTGTACAGCCTTTCCTTTTTCTCTTTCTTCTCTTTTCTTCTAACCGAACAATTTGACTTGTAGTGTCCCGGTTCATGACAATGGAAGCACTTCCTTTCCTCATTATCAACTTTCGGATGAGTTGATCTATCATTGAGGTTCTTTGAGGATGAGGGGTTGCTGTCAAGCTTCCCTTAAGAGTACTTCTTCTTTGCTAGGAATTTCTCAAATTTCCTAGAGAGAAGTGCCATGTATCCATCTCCTTTAGTTGAGCCTTTTCCATCTTTTCCTTCGTTTTGCTTTAAGGCAAAAATTGTCATAGGATTTGCTCTCTCTTCTCCTTCTTCTATTGCTAACTCCTTCTCATGGGTTTTGAGAGAACCCAAGAGCTCATCCATGCTAAGCGTTTTGAGATTCTTAGCTTCTTGAATTGCCGTCACCTTAGGCCTCCACATCTTTGGAAGAATCCTAATCACTTTTCTAATCTTTTCTTCATTTGAATAAACCTTGCTAAGAAGGTCCAAAGCGTTAGTAAGAATAGAAAATCTACTATACATGGAAGCAAGTGATTCGTTAGGCTCCATATTAAACAATTCATAATCACGGACAAGTATATTAATGTTGTCCTCCTTGACTTGGGAAGTTCCCTCATGGGAAACCTCAAGCTTGTCCCAAATCTCTTTTACGGTTTTACAACTTGAGATTTTGTTGTATTCATCCATAGACAAAGCACAATGTAATGAATTTAAAACTTTAGTATTGAATTGAATTTTCCTAATATCATGCTCATTGTACTCGGATATTGACTTAGGGATAATATTTCTCTTTTTATCGGTTTTTGTAATCTCATACGGTCCAACAAATGTAACATTCCATTGTTCAAAATCGTTAGCTTGTAAAAATGTGCACATACGATTTTTTCAATAACTATAGTTTTTGCCATCAAATAATCGCGGTCTATAAATAGAAGCACCATCGGAAAGGCCGGTTCCTTGATAATAATACATGATCGAGGACTCTAAGATTGTGAAATCAAAACAAGAGTACACCCTCTGATACTAATTGTTGGTCGGATTTCAACCCTAGAGGGGGGTGAATAGGGTTTAAAAACTTTAATGCGGAATTAAAAACTTTTTCAAAATGTTTAAGTAAAACAATTTAACTAAATAAGTTTATCAAAGAAAACAATTAATCAAACAATCAATCCCAAGAATAAGCAACAATATAAACAACTTCAATCAATGAATATAACAAATAAATAAAGAGATTGAGTTAGAAAGATTGAACCGATTTGAAGTCTAAGACTTGGTATCAGAGGTAAACCATAATCCACGAGGACAAAAAGTCTTGCACTTCAAATCGGTTCAATTTTTCTAACTCAATCTCTTTATTTATTTGTTATATTCATTGATTGAAGTTGTTTATATTGTTGCTTATTCTTGGAATTGATTGTTTGATTAATTATTTTCTTTGATAAACTTATTTAGTTAAATTGTTTTACTTAAATATTTTGAAATTTTTTTTAATTCCGCATTAATGTTGTTAAACTATATTCCCCCCCCCCCCTTCTAGGGTTGAAATCCGACCAACAGATATAGTTCTAGTCTTCTTCCTATTATATATTGCTAGACTTTTTTATTAAGATTTAGAGCATGGTTTTGACTTTAGAGTGACACTTTTTAACATTGTACATACTTCTTAACTGCACTCATAAGGAGAAATTACCTACGTGAAAGCTTCAAATGAATAGATTCTTTAAGTTAATTCACATATTTTCAACTTAATATAACACCACAGTAATTCATGCTCTTTATTATTATTATTATTATTATTATTATTATTATTATTATTATTATTATTATTATTATTATTATTATTATTATTATTATTATTATTATTATTATTATTATTATTATTATTAAACATGGCGGATACTACTTTTATAAATGGAATAAGATAATATAACCTACCATCGTGACCGAATTAAGTACCTGTGAACACCCCAATCCACGATTCTTGCGTGAATCTGGTTTTCATGCAAGACAAGCATTTCACATTAGGTCTTGGGTTATCATACATATAGGAGACTGGTAGGAAAGACCCTGACTTTAAATCCATTGTGAGTCTGATACGACCAATGTTGCCACTTCACTTATTGAGATTTTCAAGAGCTAACCGCACGCCCCCCCAACCGCACGGCTACCTCCCAACCGTGCGGTTGGGCCTTACCCACAACCCTTAGCCGTACGCTGCAACCGCAGCCCTCAGCAGCACGCGCAACCCGCACGCGCCAACCACAGGCCCTAGCCGCACCCCCTGTGGCTGGCCTCTTTTTGAAGCATTTTTGGCAAAAATTTCTCTATAAATAGGACACTTGGGGTCTCATTTGGGATCATCAACACTCAATAGAGTTTTTAGAAAGGAAAAACTCTATCGAGATCATTAGGGAATCTTTTCAAGAGAGAAAATCCTTAAGAGAGAGTTAGAGAGAGAAAGTTAGAAAGATAATTTTTAAAGAGAGAAAATCCTAGAGAGAGAAAGGAGCAAGCAAGCGGTCTTTGTTCTTCTTCAAGCGCTTCAGGTACGTCTTTCTATAACTCTCTTGAATTTCAATACTGTATTTAGATACGAGTTTTAATATAAAAAATTAGATAACTTGCAAATAAGTTCACTGCTTTCAAAATAGTCTTTTCTAAGTTTTGCAAGAAAATTAAAATCCGTTTTGACACGTTTTCAAAACAAAACAAAATATAAAAATAGTTTTCAAACAAATGGAACTACGAGACTTTGATTTCATTCTATGAATGAATACGTAGGCGCTCGCAAAGCTCGAGTCTGATTTCAAAACATTATTTTAAACTAAATGTATCCGAAAGAACTATTTTGAAAGCAATCCAAACTACTTGCAAGATATCTAAAAATAGGAATTAAATGTATGATCCATTAAGAGACCGAAAGGGCGAATTGGGTGCCTAACACCTTCCCAATTCATAACGTAGTTCCCGAAAACTAGCAAAATAAGTTATCAATAAATCTCTGGTTTCAAACGTATGAAATATAGTTCGTTTTCGAATTATCCTTCGTATGATCTTTTGTTTGTTTTCTTGTAAAACAAATTGGCGACTCCACAAAACAAGTTTTCCTTTAAAATAAAAGAATACAAGAAATCGAGAAGTAAAGGAGTAAAGTGAAGGCCCGAATTCCCACAGTACCATCAAAGTTAAAACTGACGGTCCTTCGATTATACCAAGCTTCAATTCGTCATTTGGTTTCTTTAACCAGAGTGTCCTCTATTCCTCTTCACATATGAAGGAGAATAGTGGCGGAGTCAGGATTTAGCGATAAGGGGGACAAAAAGTGAACTACTACTATCATTAAATACAATTTTATTTTTTTTCGTATTCCAGTATCTAAAAAAAGACAAAAGCAAAAAAATATTTAACTAACACCTATGGTTAAATACAAAATTCTTCATACTTTATTCAAATGGTCGTCTTTAATCCAAAACTTTAGCCAATCCAAATTGTCTGAAAACCTGTGATGGTTTAGCGACAAAAATTACTTATTGAAAAATAATGGTTTTTTTATTTCAAAATGAATGTTATGGGAAAAAGATCGATCAAATTATGGATTTCCATACTCTTTTACACGTAATCACCCATTTGCTTACTCAAATTGAAGAACAGTTTAACTCATCAAACAAATATAAATATAAATCTTTAGAATTAAAATTAGGGTTAATGATACAAAAAACCCTAAAGTTTGGGTTAAATTATATTCGTATACTTAAAGTTTCAAAAGTTACAAGAGGAACCCTGAAACATATTAAGTAACATATTTTAAACCTTCTGCCTAACTCTATTAGTTTGTATTGACAGAGTGCTGAGTTGGCAAATCCTAGTTGGCAAAATAATAATAATAATAAATGAAAAAAAAACCAGAAAAAGAAAAGAAAAGAAAAGGAAAAGCGAGAGAAGGCGAGCTCCTCCTTCCCTTCCCCCATCCCGCACACCACACACACTAAAACCAGCCACCATTTGCCACCACCTCTCTGGCCAGCCTTCCAATCAATACCACTGCTGCTTCTTTCACCATACATACGGCAAATATGAATACGTATACATATGTATATATATAAACATATATATATATACTTATATATATGAACAAATACTTAGATCTAAATGTTTATATATTAACCAAAGACAAGCTCGGTTCATCCACAAATCACTTCACCCCGTTGTGGAAAATCGATGATGGTGGGTTTGGGTTTGACTCCGTCGCATGCATCTTCCATTCACCACCATGTGTAATTGTGAATTTAGTGCATTAGCGTTTGATGAAACTGAGTGTGATTAAGAATTTAAAAGCTACAATCATTACCAATACTGTAATAGACTCACCAATCCACCATTTGCCATTTCCCCCAAACTCTTTCTCTCTCTCTCTCTCTCTTAGCATGTATTCCAATTTTTATCTGGGTCTTTTATAGAGAAAAAAAATACTATAATTTACCCTTATCCCTTTGGGTATTCCCTATTTTTTTAGTAGTGTGAGAAGAATGAACTTACACTATAAATAAGATAAAGTGAATTCCATAGGTGGATTGGGCACTAATCTTTAAATTGTTAACTATACATACATAAATATGTAAAAAATTCCCAGTTTTTAGGTTTTTGGGGATGAATCTTTGAATGCCTACAATGGGTGTTAATAAAACTAGGGGAAAATTGAGAAGAAGGAAATTAAACAAAGGTGAGGAAGAAGGGGATTGGTTAACGGCAACGGAGGTGGGGGTTCAAGAGACCTGCCGGCAATGGAGGTGTTGTGTTTGGAGGTGGGGTGGGATGGGTATGGGTGTCCTCTGTGTGTGAGGTTGGGGGAGGGGGGTTAATTAAATTTCTCTCTCTCATTTTATTTTTCCTTTATTTTGTATTTAATAATTTTTTTTTCTAAGTTGGATCCACGTGTAAAGATAGATAAAGATAGATAAGTCAACTCAACAGCCAACTCTGCATTCTGTTAATAAAAACTAATGGGGTTAGAAAAAAGGTTTAAAACATGTCACTTAATATACTTTAGGGTTCCGCTTGCTACTTATGAAACTTGGAGGACACGAATAGAATCCGACCCAAACTTTAAGGTTTTTTGTATCAATTACCCTTAAAATTAAGAGGAGAAGAACATTAACAACAAATGTTAATTAGAATGAGTCAAGTGTTTTCTTGGACCCTCAATTTGTTAGCGTGAGTCTATAATATTAGGAAAGTCTATATTAGGGAATTAATATCGTAGAGAATATTGTGCAATATTTCCTATATTAATTATGTAACTGAATAGATGTAATTTCCTTATTTACCTTGTATAATTTTCTTATTTAAGTTCTTTCAAAGGTGAGATGAATATAATATAATACAATCTCTCAATTCTCTCTTTAAAATATTCATTATATTTGACTTGGTATCAGAGCGTATAGATCCCCGTTGTTAGGGTTCATCTAGATCGACTTTGTCATTTCTGAACAACCGTCTTCATCCTCGTTATCCCACAACTTTCTGTTGCTTCGTTCATCCACAACCAACCTTTAAACAGACACCATACCTATAACAAAAGCCTCCTCTCTCCAAAATAATAAATTTGGCGTTCGAATCACCTCCCAAGCTTTTTCACGCGCTACCGCAATTAACTGTCGGTGTTCGCGATTTTAATTGCCAAGATCTAAACCTACAGGAGTCCAAACCCCAAACTTTTTATACCATTCTCTTCGTCTTCTCAAGATGATCACAAAGCCGAAAAATTAAGTTGCAAAACCCCCTGCATGTGCCCTTACGCACGGCGCCAAGATCGCGTCGTTTTTCACGTGTCACCTCACTGCCTTCTGTTTACTTTAACGGCGTCAGCTGTTACCGTTAAAATTAATGGCTTTAGCCGTCACTGTTAGTTTTAACGGCGTCAACCTAGAAGTTTTGATTATTTGCAATTTGACCCCAATTTTTTATTATTCTTAGTTTGACCCTAGAAGTTTATATTATTTGCAGTTTGACCTCGAAAGTTTATCTCATTTTTAGTTTGACCCCAAAAGTTTTTGTTATTTGTAATTTGACCCCAAAAGTTTCTATTTGGTCCCAAAAGCTCTAGTTTTCTGCAGATTAGTCCCAAACCTTTGAGATAGTTCACAGTTCATCATAATACATATTATCATGGGTGATGTAAGCGAATCTCAGATCTAGAAAGTTGAGGTGTCCGTTCGCAATTTTAGAAGGAGGATCGTTTAGAGGTAGTAAACTCAATGGTACTAATTTTCTTATAGCATTTATAGCCTGTCGAAATAAAATTGCTACAACTTTAAAGGTTTCTCACTTTATTAATTCTAATACCTGGATTATTGATTTTGGCGAATCTAACCATATGACTTATGATAAATCTTATTTAATTGAGTTATCTCCCCCACCAGTATCTTATGTTACCAATGCAAATGGTGAAAATTTTCCTGTGTTATAGACAGGGTCAATCCGTATTACCCTAACTTTAGAACTTTATCATGTTTTATATGTTCCTACCTTATCTTATCACTTATTATTTGTTTCCCAATTGAATACTGAATCCCAATATTCAGTAACTTTTTATCCTATGTATGTGCTTTTTCAGGACCTTATTGCCAGGGAAATAATTGGAAGGGGGTATTTAAGGGGCATATTTTTCATTTGGATCAGATGTACACTAGGGTGAAACCAGGAGCATTGTCCCACACCACTTTGATTTTGAATTTTGACAAATTAAGTGAAGTTTGGTTATGGCATCGCTAACACCTTCCAACTCGTGTCTTTGGCTGTGTTGTTTTTGTCCATGTCCCTAAAAATTAGAGGTTCAAGTTAAATGCCTGAGCAATTAAATGTGTATTTGTTGGTTATGGGGGATCTCAAAAAGGGTATAAATGTTATCATCCACCTACTCGAAAGTATTATATCACTATGGATGTTACTTTCTTTGAAGACATGAGTTATTTCTCCTCACATGACTCTGGTCTTCAAAGGGAGAATTCATAATTTGAAAAGCTATATCATAATGATGAGGAAAATCCACATGTGGAAGAAGATATACCAGTAGACAAAGTTGAGTTTCCAGTTCTAGTTGAGATACTTAACTCATCAAATCCTCAACTTCACTCAGAAACAGAAATTCCACACGAATCTAAGTTCAGATCACATTTCCCCCCTCCACCATTACTCATTCCCTCAATCCCCTACTCCCTGGTGCTAACGGTCACTCATTTGATGTATGTCCACCCGAGGTATGTCCACCCACTAGTACTAATAGTAACGAGTCTAATGTTGGACAATATGTGTTACCCAGTTGGTCAACTTGTGGTTAGCCAGTCAAAAGATATGAACCTACCCTTCATGCAAAATCAAAGTATCCAATTGCAAATTATATCTCCACTTGTAAATTGTCTAAGTCATATAAGTCATTTATGAATCAAATATCTGTTGTATCAGTTCCTAACAAAGTGCAGGATGCCTTAGATGATCCTAAATGGAGGATGGAGGATGGAAATGGAGGAAGAGATGGAGGCATTGCAAAAAAATAATACCTAGCAACTTGTGGCCCGCCACCAGGCAAGAAGGCTGTAGGTTGTCGTTAGGTGTTTACCATAAAGCACAATGCGGATGATTCTGTAAATTGGTATAAAGCCCAACGTATAGCCTAAGGGTTTACTCAAATGTATGGGATAAACTATGATAAGACTTTTGCTCTTGTCACAAAATGAACACTATCCGGGTTTTATTATCATTTGCGGCAAATTTTAATTGGCCTTTTTGGTAGTTTGATGTCAAGAACACATTTCTCTATAGGGAGTTAGCTGAGGAAGTTTACATAGTTCTTAATAATGATATTATTGATTCTACAATTTAATTTACACCAATATTTCAGTTGTAATTATATATAAAAAAATATATACTTGATTTTGTTCATCTCAATTGAACTTTTGATATTTTAAATCAATTTGATACTGTGACTATTTATACAATGGAGTCATGCAAATAATGATGCCTTAATATCAATCAAATGTTGAATCAGGCAATAAATGTCTCTAATAGTTAACACAAGGCTAATGTATATTTGATGAGCATATTTGTTGCATATAGTACAATGGGATTCTTATGAGATATATACATAAGGATATGATTGGTTACATTTAGATAATTACACTTGAGATAAATTTAAGGTAAGATAATGATAATCATAGTTAAGCTATGATAATTCACAGTTGGAGATATACATTGATACACCCCCTAAAGCTGATGATTGGTATGGACAAGCAGTTGGCTTATCACATTAAAAGATGAATTGCGACGATGACAAGCCCTTGGTCATTATATCCAAAATATGTTCTTTGCTGCATAAAAAATGTACATCTAGTTCACGGTGAGCAACTCTTTATCGCACAAAATGATATAAATCTCTACACGTTTGGTACGAGTATCAAAGACGAGATTAGTGGCAAGATAAGTTGCGGCAATATTGTCACACCACTAAACAAGAAATTTAGGAATAAAAATGTTAAGTTCATTAAGTAGAGATTGAACCCAAGTTATCTCAGCAGTAGCATCAGTGATAGCCTTATAGTCCAATTCCGTGGATGAGCGAGCCATGATTCTTTGCTTGCGAGGGGCTCATGAAAATTATATTAGACCTAAGATATATGGCGTATCCAGCCATAAACTTTCGATCATCGATACACCCAACTTAATCGTAATCAGAAAATGCTTGCAAAATAAAAATTGAAATAACTTATTAAATGACCATGATAAATTGTATGTTTTCTTGAGAGAAGAATAAAAGGATTTGTAATTTTTGATTAATGATATTGATACAAAAAAGACCTTATTTATAGGGTTATGTACATAATGATAGACCTAGTAGAATAAGGAAACCCACTACCATAAATAAACCAAATATACATTAAATAATCTATATTATATTCTAACACTTCCCCTTAAGTTGGTGCACATATATCAAACATGCCCAACTTGTTGATCAATTTGGAAAATATTCTATTAAAAACAATGTTAGTGCACATTGACCAATTGATCTTCTGAACATATATGAGCCACTGCAACTATGTTTTTTTCAAATTTCTCTTTAATAGAGAATCTAGCCACTTCCACATGTTTTGTTCTATCACGTCGAACTGGATTTTGAGCAATATCACACGCTGCTTTGTTATCACAATATGACATCATATGTTCTCTCGGTAGATAACCTAAATCAATCAATAACAACTTAGCCATAATAACTCTTGGACTCCCATTGTCATTCCTCGATATTCAGCTTTAGCGCTCGAACGAGAAACAACATTTTGTTTCATACTTTTCCAAATAATGAGTTTATCACTAACAAATGTTAAATATCTTAATGTAGACCGTTTGTCACCCACATTTTTAGCCAAATCAGCATCAGTGTATTGTTCAACTTTTAAAACATCACTGTTCTTTATAAATAAAATCCTTTTTCTTGGACATACTTTCAGATAAGTAATGATCTTCATAACAGCCTGTGTATGCTTCTCTCTAGGATTATGCATGAACTGACTTATTATATTCAATGCATAAGAAATGTCAGGCCTAGTATGTGCTAAGTACATCAACCTCCCCATAAATATTTGATAACGCCCTTTATCAACTGGTAGTTGATTAGCTTCGATTTCCAACTTCAAATATTTTTTCATGGGTGTTTCTAATGGTTAGCAAGCAGATATTCCAGTCTCACTTTGTAAATCCAGTGCATACTTTCTCTAAGATAGGAAGATGCCTTTTGAAAACCTACACATTTTGATTCCCAGGAAATACTTTAGTTGGCCAAGATCTTTTATCTCGAACTCTCAAGATAGATACTTCTTTATTACTTCTTATTCTCGTGGGTGATTCCCGGTAACCACCATGTCATCAACATAAACAATGAGCGCTATGATCTTCCCATTACACTTATTTAAAAACAACATATGATCATAATTTCTCTATTTGTAACCAAATTTTCTCATTGATCTAGCTAATCTTTCGAAATAAGCTCTTGGAGATTGTTTTAAATGTACCATACAAAGACTTTTTCAATTTTCATACATTGTTTCCATACTCCATAAGAACATTGTACCCTGGTGGGAACTCCATGTAAATCTCCTCTTCTAAATTTTCATGCAAGAATGCATTCTTTACACATTCTTTACTTCAAATTTTTGTAATGGCCAATCCAGATTTGTCGCTAAAGAGAGCAAAACACACACAATGTTAATTTTTGCCACTGGTGTAAGTATCTCCAAATAATTAATCCCATGTGTCTGTGTGTAGCCTTTCGTTACTACTCTTGCTTTGTATCGTTCGACGATTCTGTCTGCTTTATATTTCACTGTGTACACCCATTTATAATTAACAAACTTCTTCCCTGGTGACAACTCGACTATATCCCATGTACCATTATTTCTTAAGGATTTCATCTTCTCATCCATAGTTGCTTTCTATGTTGGATCACTCAAGGCTTTTTGCACACCATTAGAAATAAATACAAAGGATAATTGATTTATAAATGACTTATTTTATTCATACAACGTATCATAAGATACATAGTTAATCATTGGGTATTTGGCTTTATTGGTGAGATCAGGTTCATATGTCAGTTTAGGCACACTTCTATTGTTTCTATTAGGGAGTTGTTTTATAGGAGGTTCAGGAGAAAATACCTGATATTCAGACTCAAACGTGTCAGGGGGAGGAAATTGGTTATTTGTGTTAGGCTGAGGCAATAACAAGCTTGAACTCGGCAAGTTTGAACGGTAACACCTTGTAATTCCATCTTCACGCTAATTCTTCTCTTTAGCCCGTTTTAGGCCAAACGCCCGTTTAAATAGTCAATTTTTGTTGCGGGGCCTCCGTAGTTGATCCAACACTTCCAATAAGTCATTTTAATATTGTTAAGTATGTGTGTATGGTTATAAAGCAATTCGAGAAGCCACGGTTAATTTTGGCGGCTAACAGCGAAATATTGAACTTTTGCCGAAATGAGTTTTTGGCCAACTTTGGAAGGCCATAAATTCTTCATATGAAGTCCAAATGAGTCCCTGTTTATGGACATGGTTTCATCTCATTCCCCTCTACAACTTTTATTTGAAGTCCGAGTCGAATTGAAGTCATTCCGGGGGTCAAAACGGGTCGCAAAAACTGAGATTTTTGTTGAAAAAGCTGAGTTTCAAAATTTGTGTCCTCTGATTGATCAGAGGGTGCCCAGAGGGTTTTTTTTAACCATTTTCATTGCATTTTATTCACCATTCTTCATCCCATCTTCCCGATTTCGAACCACCACCATGAGAGGAGCTTAAAGAGAGTTGAGAGCTCCATTTTAGTGAGATTTTAAGAGATATTGAACCACCCCTTAACATGATCTAAAACCACCACCATATCATCTCTAAATCTCTACTATTCATCATCTTCCCCACATAATCTCCACAATTTCTAGGTTTTGAGCTCGAAAATTGGGGGTTTTGTGATTTAGTGGGTTGCGGCTCGATCCGGCGCTTGAAAGCTTTGACTATTGGCCTAACTAAGGTGGGAACACTAGTACATAACCTTGTTTTCAATTATTATGTATTACATCCTAGTTTTCCAAGCCAAACATGAAATTTTTGCATATAATTGAGGTTTATATTCATACATGGGGTTTGTGTTTGGCATCTAGGCATATATGTGCTAATTTCTCTATAATCTTATTATTGTATCATATTTATTATAAAAGATATAGGGTATGTGTTAATTATTACAAGCCCTAGGTAGTGTTCATTAGCGCGTAAGCGCGTATACTTAACTAGTTAACTTAGGGCTTATGTGCATCATTTTATGAACTAAGAATGAAGAGTTGGGTTAGACACGACTGACAAATGCCGTAGTGTGAACTTGGTACCTTAAAACATAACTATACACACAAATTTCCTATCCATGTTACCAAGTTATTAAAGGGTCAATATTGTAAATATATTAAAAGCTCCCTATATGCATTTTGGGCATAGTTAGAAATTGTATATGGTTGTAAAGAGCTTGAGATTACATAAGCTTAGTTTGTGGAAGGAATTACGTGTTTGTATTATGATATTGATGTAGATATTATACAAGTGCCATTAGCCTTTTAATATCATTACCTTGGTGGGAAAATTATCACTTTCGAAACAAGAAATGTTTTTATGTAAACCATTAACACTCTCTCTTTAGAGTTATTCAAGTATTGTGTGGATGTAGTTAAGTAATGGTATTGATATGTTTCATGGAACTCGTATAATAGTTGCATTTTGAATCAAGGTGGGTCTAATGGCTATTAATTCCATCTACCTAATATATATGGGTTAGTGATACACATAGTACGTGTACGACCCCTTTGTATTGAATTAGACCTTTGGTAAATAAAGGGAGACTTAAGGATAGGCATATATACATATATAGGTGAATATATTTCATATGAGAATGCCCTATTCGAATATGCTTCTCTCTAATGTTCGGATTCTTTAATGGCACGTGTATATTATATATATTATAAGTTGAATATATCTATCTACTGCATACACATATTTAGGGATACACATATAGTTTGTGTATCTAGAGACTAGTAGGAAGATTGGATATATATATATATATATAAGTGTGTCTACATGTATGTGTATTATATATAAGTATATTCTTTGGGAGAACACGTTTTATTGCTTTCATAGTTTTGTAAAGCACTAGTGGTCAATGGGGTTGACCTAGCCCTAGCAGCTACATATCCTGGTCCGTGTAAAGGGACCCCGCTTTCAGAGCGGCATACTCTATGGTCCATAGGGTCACCCCGTGATGCGGCATACCCTACACCATCTAGGTGGTCCACGGGGGGACCCAGCCTTGGGGGCTGCATACCCTAGCCTTGGGGACTTAGATCTGAATCACAGTGCACTGTAAAGTAAATCCTAGATGTTAGATGTTGGATATGAGATGAGCAGTTGGATGAGATTAGTGCCTACGTATTGTTTTATGACTATACTTTCCTTATGCCCTTTATTAATATGATATACTTCCTTATTTTGGTTTAATATACTTTGGAGATGTATATACCTTGTTATTACAAATTACATATATCTTGACAGTACTTTTGGATACATCTTTTGTCGTATTTTCAGGGACGATATTGCACTTGGCATGCATTGCATGTAAAATGATTTTCATTGCATCAATACATATATAAATCTACCGATATTTATAAAGAGACATAGAAATGGCATATATATATATGCATGATAATAACAAAACTAGTTTCATTATAATGCATCGCATGCATGGTTTTGGAAATTATTTTATATACAAAATCATATAGTTCCCACTAAGCCCATGTTTGGCTCACTCCCATTTTCCAACAGTTTTGCAGGTACTTCCTTGGGGCGATACGAGTACGGATTAGAACCTCTGAGGACCATATATAGTTATAGTTGTCTGTGGACGACTTATAGCTTAAGAGTTATATGTATTGCACTATCAATATTGTTTGTATCATTATATTGTTTTCATTTCAATTCAGATGAGATGTAAGGCCTTATTATTTAAGTTTGGGACCTCGCTGGAGGGTTTGAATTATACGTAACATTATTACCATGAATGTGGAGTTTGATTTTGAAGAAAGGAAACTTATAGTTCTTTTATTTTATTTATTTATTTACAGGGTGGTTTTGTTATAAATACGAACTCCACATGCCAATTTTTTTCAAAATAAGGCCTTTTGTGTTTTTACTATTAGATAAGTCTTAAATTATGCATTTCATAACCCGCCGTCGCGTACGGAACTGTGATTAACCGGGTTCCGGAGGTTTACACCTCACAATGGAATTCAGGGCGTCACATGAACTTTGTGGCAGACCTAGTGGTATGACAAATGATTAGTCCAAGTTAGCAGTGACGGGGATATTGAGTCTGGTGGTGAACTTGGTAAGCTTAAAGTTAGCGATGAGACCATGACTTGAATTATTTTGTTGCCATTATTACCATAATCAAAAGTTTGAACTTCACTATAGTGGTCCCCCTAAAGTTAAATATAGTGAAAGTACATGTCTCCTTCATTGTGTAGGAGGATGATAACAGCCATACCCTTTCTGATTATATGCATAGCTCATAAATACACACTTTAATTTAGAGCACATGATTCTAACTTCTT
Source organism: Lonicera japonica (assembly GCA_021464415.1). Classification (NCBI taxonomy): domain Eukaryota; kingdom Viridiplantae; phylum Streptophyta; class Magnoliopsida; order Dipsacales; family Caprifoliaceae; genus Lonicera; species Lonicera japonica. The sequence continues at coordinate 83,721,935 of CM038464.1, read as the reverse complement.
CCGGTATTCGTTGGGTAAGTGAACAAATGCAATACAACCAAATACTTGTGGGGGTAAATTCAACTCTGTAGGAGCCAAATACCACTTTATGAAGGGAATGTGTATTCGATTGTGATATGATCCCATGGTGAATTCGATTGTGATTCTATTGCGACCCTTCGATGATGAAGGGAATGTGTATTGATTAGTGCTTGCCGGTGTGAAATACGTAGGGCTCGGTGTCCATGGGTTGAAAATCCCTAAACCCCCAGGGGATAGCAATGAGGTTGGCTGTCTAGAGCCAGTGGCGAGTAGTCTGAAAATCTAGATCTTGGCAAAGCACTTGTGATTCTGTTGATATGATATTAATGGATGGGTCGAATTCTATTATAAGGTGATGATGTTCTTTCTTAAGCCGAAATATGTTATATTGTTATTATATTCGGATGATTCTGTGGGGTGGTCAGGCCCATTCTTATTATTGTGATTTGGTTCAGCTTTGGTATCTCTTGAGGCGGCCAGGCCCATTATTGTTATGATTATGATTTGGCTTGGCTTCGATATTCTTTTGGTAGAATGGTTGATACACGGGAGGTAACTTGCATATGCATATACATACATTGTTTTATCAGTTGACGATTTCAAACGGAACTATCAATTTAAGTGTGAACTGTTATTAAATTGCTAATTATGTTTTGAACATAATACCTCATGCTATATCCCCCCTACTGGGCTGTGAGCTCACCCCATTTTGGAATGTATATATATGTAGGTACCAAGGCTGACATAATGAGTACGAAGTTGTTGGGTTTGAGTTGGGTTCGACGTATAGTTCTCTGATACCACCTACTTGTGTCGGTTATGTATTAGTATTATAATGGGATACGCTACGGTATATCTTGTTGATGTATATATTATTTTATACTCTCATTGTGCTGTATATCTAATTGTATATGTGAAGTACATGTTATTTGGTATGGATAAATATACTGATGACGACATGTGACACGTGCTGATGTGTTGAGTTGATATGATAAGGAGTATGCACATAGAGGATAGAAATATCATGATGTAGATATTTCAATTATGTGTTATATATATTAAGTTGTTTTCTGTGATGAATTATGAAGCATGTTCACTAAAAGAACTGTTAGTATTACATAAGAGTCATGTTTAGACTCTTATTCATGTTTAGTCGGAAAAGTCACAATGTGGTTATATAAGGATTCTGTTGTGATGATTGAATTGGTTTTTTGCTCACACGTTAAAGTGTAATTTCCACGTCTATTGTTTTTACTCTCAACATGTAAGCAGGCTATTTTATTTATATTTATTATGTTTTCAACCTATTTTAGCTAATCTAAAATGGGTTTGTGACTCCCTTGGGTCTTAATGGTGTCGTTAGTGCACTCATTGGGACCAGGGTGTTACATGATTTGTTTATGAAATTTCGCAAACAAATAGCTTACTTCACTTTTAAACTTCATAGGACATATCCACATCATTCCAGTGTAATCATTAGTAAAGGTAAGAAATTTAACTAACGGAAACCACTAAAAGAATGATTAGGAAAGATGCCCCAAACATCACAGTGAATTATCATAAAAGGAATTGAGCATTTATTTAATGATGATAAAAAAGAAGTACGATAACTCTTTACCAGTTCATATGTTTCACAACAAAAATTTGAAATTTCTACATTCTTAAAAAGCTTAGGAAATAACAACTTTAAGTAACTAAATGATGCATGACACAAATGCCGATGCCATAACCAAATTTCGTCTTTAACTTTATCTCTTGGAGTAGCACTAGTTTGTAAGGCTTAGTGTAATTGATTTGTGCTTTTCACTGTCAGGTCCAATTAGTACAATTTGCTTCGCTTAATCCCATAACCAATCGTCCGCCTTGTTTGAATATCCTTAAAAACACAAGAAATAGGCGAGAAAATAACAATACAATTTAGGGCATTAATAATTTGAGTAACATACAGTAAATTGTAATTGAATAAAGGAACTACGAGTACATAGTTTAAATTCAGGGTGTTTAAAAAAGGAACTGTCCCCCCTAATAACAGGGACTGGATCACCATTAGCTATGGAAATATTTTTTTTTATGAGGGGGTAAGAGTAATGATGTGTCTAGAATCGAATGCTATATGATCTGTGGCACCAGAATTAATTATCCATATATTAGTCAAACCAAATGCAGAATTTAAAGCCTTATTAGGTATCTCAGCGGTTGTAAGCAATTTAAAGACATTTTTTCCATCACCTTCATTCTTAAGATTTGAAAAAGGATCCTGAGAATGATCTAACTAGTTTGGATAGCCAATTAGTTGATAGCACCCCTTCTTTGAATGCCCGGGTTGTCCACATACTGAATAAGTAGGATACTGGGACTTGCTATAACGATCTTTAGACTGTGAGTCGCGCGTTGGGTTCGTGTGATTCTGCCAGTTTGAGTTCCTTCTAATCTGATTGGTTAAGTCATATAGACATCTTCGTTGAGGTGACCATGAAAGAATGTGTTATTAATATCTAATTAATGAATTGTCTAGGACCTTGAGACAACAATGGAAAGGATAGTGCGAATAATAGTCAGCTTAACCATGGGACTAAACGTCTTGTGATAATTGGTGCCAGGTTGTTAGGGCCTTTGGCAACCAACCGAGCTTTATAGCAAGCTAGTGTTATATCAGCATGCAACTTGATAGGATAGGCCCATTTATATCGTATTAAATTTATGTGAGATGTTCGAAGTACCAGCGTGTTATTTTTAATGAGTGCATTGGTCTCTTCTACCATAGCCGTGTACCATTCACGATACTTATTAGCCTATGTAAAACTTGTGGGTTGAAAACTAGATATATCAGGTAAAGTAGCAATATGGGGCTGGGGTTTGCTGGACATATTATGAAGGTCCATGGAATAAGTACGTGATGGCAACACAGGATTATGGGGTTGGGAGAGATCAACTACAAATTAAGTAGAAGTTGGATATATAGGAGATAAATGTGCTTGTGATGACGACGGTGGACATGATATGGGAGGTGGTAACGTGGATGAGTCTAAATTAGATAAATATAATGGCTTTAGCGACCAAATGATTTTTGATTTATTCGATGGAGATTGAAAATAGTTTAGCTAAAGCTTAACGCTTCGGAGATAAGTACGAATCATAATTAATTTTGGTGAGAAGAAGAGTGTAGTAAGGAGTCAGTGGTGGACACATGACTAGAAATGGATGATTAATTTTGTGGGTGTAATGGATATGTATAAATTCTTAAAGGAACAAAAACACATTGTGTGTATTTGAAGTGGACAAATGAGAAAGATATGGACCAAGGACAAATAGGCCGAAAAATAGGAAATTGTGTTCATCAAATTGAACATGGCGTGTTGTGAAGTAGGGTTTAAGCAATGGTACTCAAGTGAGAGGGACTGTGCCCCAAAAAGTCACACAGTTTTGATCGAAATGACATTTTTTTATTATTATATGGATGTAAGTAAGGAAAACAAAGATACCCTAAGACCTTAAGAAAAAGGTATTGTGGCACATTGAAAGGGGAGACTTCGTGGGAGGCAGACGAGGGCATTCGTATAATTTGATAAACGGCGGTGTCAAAAGCAAAATGCCAAAACTGAAAGACTTTTCACTTAAAAACCCTAGGATTTATGACATGTAGTATAAGGAGCAACTTTAGTAGCCAACCCAACACTATCGCTGAGATCCCGGAGCACACTAAGAGGCAACATACGTACATTGAAGGCTCGTAACCAACAAGCCGGTCAACGATACTTTCGGCATATTCAGGATTTTTCCTTTCCATTGAAGGTATATCTAAATCCATTTAGATTCGTTATCTTACATATCGCATAAGAACCGGATAAAACAATACCACCCTTATAAGTTGTATTATTTTATCCCATTCTTGACAGATAACAAAATAAAAAAATAAAAATTTTAATTCATTTATTTTTTATTCGATCTTTTTCATTGTACCCTTTGAATAATCAAATTGATTAATAAAAATATCTGACCACCCATAGTCATGGTTACTCAACTCATAAAATTTATTTTTCATATGATATTGTATTTTTATATTTTGTCTTAAATAAAGGAATTTATATGAAACTTTACTTAATATTTATAAAGAAAATAAAAATTGCATTACATTAGAAAGGAATACTTATGTAAAGTAATTAAAATCAAATGTTTATTAAAATATAATATATGTAGCTCAGATTTTAAAATTTTTAAACTTTAAAACTTTTCTCTTTATAAAGGAATGGATTCTTAAGAATTTTATTTCATATTCATAAATAAGAAAATTACATTAGATAAAAAAAAATTGTTTTTGTGGACAAAAACTAAAATCATGTGTATACTTTAATCTAAAGTCAAAGTTGCACAATATTGTATCATATATGGACTTTTAATTTGGGACTGCACCAAATGCATACTTTATTTAATACTTATCCAAATAGTCTTTATCATGTTCGGACCAGCATAATCCATATCCGGATAACTCTTGTCCTATCTTATCCCATGTAATTTTGATTCTTTTTATAGGGTGTTCTTAAATGCACCCACATAATTCGTCTTCTCACTCGACCAAAAGCCAAAATTACGTTAATCTTAACTTAAAAAATAGCGTAAAAACCTTTCTTCTCACCCCACTTTTTATACTTTGATAAAATCGTCACTAATTTATCTTTTCATGTAAAATCCCAAATTTTAATATTTTTTTATATTATTTAGTTAGAAATATTCATTTCTTTAAATAATATTTTATTATTAACAAATTTGTAAGTTGAAATTTTTCTCGGCTATCTCACAGTAATTTCCTTAATTAGGAAAATAAGCATGCAAGTTATGTAAATATATACATACATATATATGGTGCATATTTACGTGGTGTAGGAGATGTATAATTGCTTCCTTCCTTACAAGTATGTGACCAAATCTTAGTTTTAAAATCTTTAATTAGTTTGAAATTTTGAATTTTAAATTTTGAAATTTGAAAATATAGATTTGTTTTAATCATTTCAGGTAATATCTTCTCGCTAATTGTTAGCTAAGGTTTTGGTGTAATTATTATTAATTTGATTATTCCTTTGATTTTTATTGTTCTAATTAAGCTTAGAAAATTCTTGAACCTAATAAATTATTTATTTAAGAATAATTAGAGTTAAAAAGAAAAGCAAAGGGTGTGGAGGACAATTAAGCAAGTTGAAATTTAGTGAGATTACGGCGGAAAGAAAAAATATATATATTAATTGAAGGGGGGAGAGAAAAAGAATGAGGGAAAAATATATATTTATTGTATGTTGTGCTTTTATTGTTTCAATATTTAATTTCTTAAAATTACTCGTAAAAAAATATTGAAAAATAAAATAGTTTCGTTAGAAAATCTCCATCATTTTAATATTTTATAAGGAAATCGTTTTCTTAAATCTCCAAAAAACTAAATATCATAGAAATCGAAAATAACAAAATATTTTAATAGATGATTTATTATTATGAAAACTATTTTATTTTTCCAATTTATTTTTTTCCTTTTCACAAAAGATAACATATATTTACATACATCTTTTAATATTTTTGGTATAGTGAATTAAGTCTTATATTTACTTATTTGATAAAGATAAAAATAAAATTTGTAAATAAATTTTAAATATGAATAATAACCATTTAAGAGTAATGAACAATAAAAGATTATATAAAATATCATATAATTACTAAAACTGTATTTCTGACAATTAACATTTTGTATCTTGGAGGTACTATTTAGATAAAAAAATTAATAAAATTTATTAAGAATGATGTAAATTTTATTTATTATGTTTTATATCAATGAAAAAATTAATATTATTTAATGTTTTTTCTTATTGTGATGAAATTTTATTGTCCCTATATTTTTTTAGTAAACTCACCCCATCGCTGGGGTGAAGTGCAAGATTTTTTAAAGATTTGATGGGGTGAGAAGAAAGTATTCTCACACTAGAGTGAGAAGACTAATTTTGTGGGTGCATTTAAGAATACCCTTTTTATATCATGTCTTTATCCTATCAAATTCAACTTCTTTATCTGGCACACCTAAAAATAACCTAAGTTCTTTTTCTTGGAAAAAAATGCTAAATAATTGAGTACGTATTTGAAGGGTTTTTCTATTTAGGAAAACAAATTTGGAGTAAACTTTGTACATGTTCGCATTGCATATTAATTACCATTTAAAATGGTGCTTTAGATTAACCAGGTTTCTAGTTTTGCCCATTGACTCCGAATCATGAAAAACAAACTATTGAATTAAGTATTTGCCCAATTACAAAGAACGAAGATTTGATGGAGAATGTGTTTATATGAGTATTAATGGAGGAATTAAAAGTGCATATTTATAAATAAGCAGAAAATTGTGTTCTAACCACCAATTTTTTTTTCATGGCTTTTGTTATTACTGCGGCATATTTCACGGCCAACTAACGGAACCAAAAAGCAAATGCCGCTTTCTCATTTTTTGGTAGAAACATTTCTCGCCTTATCATATAAATAGAGTCAAGGTATCATATTTATTTATTTAGAATAACAAAAGTTCAATCCAGTAGAATAAAATAAAGAGTACATTTAGTTTACTATTATAAATAAAATATTGGAATAAATTAAGCCGAAATATTGGAGTAAATTAAGTTGTGGAAAGAAGTATTATATTTATTAAAATGATAATAATTTACACTATTTTATCTATCTATTTCTTTCAACAAAAATATAATTCTTAAACATTTATCAACTTATATGATTCTTATAATTATCAACTCTATTAGTAAAATAGGGGATAAAATGGGATTATCTCTCATTATGTATGGAGAAGGTTAGATTTCTCACTTTGAGTCTGATGTGGAATTTTTGGTACTATTTATTTGTTCATTGTTTTATTTGTATAAGTGATCGCGGTCGGTGGATGCAACATCAATTCATTTAACTATGTTTAATGATTGTACATTTTATTTTTTTATGTTTAATGATTGTGTAAAAGAATTATCCTAAATGATCATTCACAGTACAAGTGCCTAGCTATCTTTAGTAGATTTTGCGTGTCCCCTTTACACAAATTTTGATAGTAGAACTAAAATCTATTTAGTGGTTAAGATATATATATATATATATATATATATATAGTAAAAATTGAATTCATAAATTCTCTAATGCATTTAATATAATAGATTTTTTTAATTGAACAGTGGTAGTAGAGTTGCTTTGGTAAATTTGAGAAGGTTAGCTTGTAATTTTATTAATATACCAAAGTTTCCGATGCATTTAATCTTCTAAATTTAAGAAAGATTTTTTGATAATTACATTGTCGTAGTACAATTCGTGTTGTTTTTAATATAATAAGAGATGGATACCTACATACACAGTGCAAAACAGTCAGAAGCAATTATTTCATTAAAATTTGATTTTACCATTTTACCCCTACCATTATTGCATGTTTTAGGAGAAATATACACGTGACTAGATTGCAACCCGCACAACGCGTAGGTGATTTACAATGAAAAGGTTAAAACAAAAACTTGAAATTACACCTATGAGTCATTTTAATTTCACAATTCATTCATCTTTCAAAAGTTAGATTATTATACGACTAAAATATTAAGTCACATTTAGATGAAGCGAAATTAATATAATGAAAGTAATTTGTGTAAAAAAATTTGATTACTTGAAACCTTTTGAGTTTGATTCAAATTTGGTAAATCTTTTCAAAAAATTTAACAGTTAACTAAGGTGAAGCTGCCATGTTCAAGTTGCACGATACCACCATAAATAAAAATGGATTTATCAGTACTATATATGTGAGTTTGGCTCACATTTAGTGAAATTGGCAAAATTCTGGCAGTGGGCATTTTTCCTTTATATGCTGTTTTTTGGGCTCATTTGTGTATAAGTTTGTTTTTTGCCTAGAGTGAGTTGAGAGCTAAATTTTGTGAGAAATTTATGTGTGTGCTTGTAATCACTCTTTGTTCCCAATTATCAATAGAAGCTATCATATGTGTGGATTAGTGGCGTTTACGCTGACACCACGGTAAAACCTTGTCTTGCGCAATTATTTCTTTATTTCCTATTTCTCTATTGTGGGTGTACTTTTTTGTGTCGGTTCTTCTTTCGGGTAAACCGTTTGGGCTTGTGAGATCCTCGACGTTGAGTCGTGCTCGGTTGTGAGCGGTTTGGCGCAACAAATTGGTATCAGAGGCTAAAACGAGAAAGGTGGATTTTTGTGTCGCACGCCAAGTGTTTGATAAAATTCCTAAGTGAGATTTTTCAATCTTTGACTCGTTGTTGGTTTGTCAAGTTCTTTTGTGATTGAAGATGACTACTTCTAAGACCTCAAAGGTGTCAGCGATAAAGTTTGACGTAGAGAAATTCGACGGAAAGTTGGTAAATTTCGGCATGTGGCAATGCCAAATGCGAGATGTCTTGATCCAACAGGAGTTGCACAGGGCATTGTTGGGTGTGAAAGCTAAGCCCACGACGATGACAGATGATGAATGGGAAGAGTATAATTTGAAGGCTTGTAGCACTATCCGGTTGCATCTAGCTCAAAATGTGATATACTACGTTATGCGTGAGAAATCCGCGGCTAGCATATGGAAGATACTGGAAGAGAAGTACATGATGAAGAGAGAATCGTCTCTATCTCAAGAAAAAGTTGTTCTGGTTTGAATATGCTAGAGGTACATCAATGAGTGAGCATGTTGATGAGTTTAACAAGATGATTTCTGATTTGTTAAACTTGAACGAGGACATGAAAGATGAGGATAAGGCTATCTTGTTGCTCAATTCACTTCCGGAATCCTATGACCATTTGAGCACCACTTTGTTATATGGTAAGGATTTAGTGAAATATGAGGACGTTTCTTCGGCACTGCTTGGTAATGAGCAGAGACAGAGGGAGAAATGTAGTACATCGTCCGATGCATTGGTGACGCGGGGAAGGACAGATGATCGGAAACAAGTAAAGCACAACTCTCGGTCCAAGTCACGTACTAAGTACTTGGATAACATGGAATGTTACAAGTGCATAAGGAAAGGGCATATGAAGAAGAATTGTCCTAACGCTTGGGTAGACAAGGGGAAGAAGAAGAATGCGGATGATACTGCGAATTCTGTTACTTTAGGGGATGATGATTTCGAGAGTATCTTAGTGGTTACTCCTAGGAAAAGCTCAACGGACAAGTGGATTTTAGACTCGGGTTATTCGTACCACATGTGTCCAAACAAGGACCTTTTCCATACCTTGACGAAGGTAAATGGAGGAACGGTTTTGATGGACAATGATCATGTTTGTAGGACGGAGGGTATTGGAACGGTTAAGTTGAAGCTACATGACGGAGCAATCAGAACTCTGAATGAAGTCAGGTACATCCCGGATTTGAAGAAGAATTTGATTTCTTTGGGTTCTTTAGATTCCAACGGGTGCAAGATTGTACTCGAGAATGGAATGCTAAAGGTTACTTCCGGTGCCTTAGTGTTGATGAAGGGAAAGAAAGAGGGTAATCTCTATTTCCTTTAAGGTAGTACGGTGACGGGTATCGTTTCAGTTTCTACGGAAGCTGGTGGAGCAAGTACAAGCTCGAATTCGACAAGATTATGGCATATGAGATTGGGACATGCCGGGGAGAAGGCGATGACGGTGTTATGTAAGCAGGGTTTGCTCAAGGGTGCGAAGAGCTGCAAGCTGGAGTTTTGCGAGCATTGTGTGCTCGGGAAACAGACACGAGTAAAGTTTGGGACGGCTATTCATTGCACGAAGGGGTTGCTTGACTACATACACACGGATATCTGGTGACCTTCCAAGACGAAATCCTTAGGAGGTAATCATTAATTTGTTGCATTTGTAGATGATTTCTCTAGGAGGATTTGGGTATATCTCATGAAGCACAAAGACGAGGTCTTTGGGGTGTTTCTAAGGTGGAAGAAGATGGTCGAAAATCAGCTTGGCAGGAAGATTAAGGTACTTAGATCCAATAACGGCGGAGAGTACACTAGTGATCCCTTTAAGGAGTACTGCCAAGATGAGGGAATTGTTCGCCATTTCACAGTTAGAGGTACACCACAGCAAAACGGAGTAGCTGAGAGGATGAACCGTACCTTACTTGAAAAAGTGAGGTGTATGCTGTCAAATGCAAATTTGGGGAAACAGTATTGGGCGGAGGCCTTATCCTATGCGAGCTACATTGTTAACATGTTGCCATCTTCAGGGGTCGATTACAAAACTCCTATGGAGGTTTGGACAGGATCTCATGCAAGTTATGATTCATTACACATATTTGGGTGTCCGGCTTATTATCACATCCGTGAAGATAAGATTGATCCAAGAGCCTGGAAGGCGATCTTTATGGGTTCAAGATTTGGAGTCAAGGGATACAAGTTGTGGTGTCTACAAGACCGGAAAATGATCGTTAGCAGAGATGTTACATTTGACGAGGCGTCTTTGCTCAAGATGCCTACGGAAGAAAATGTAAAGGCTCTCGATGAGAGTGAGAAGAACGGAGTGGTGCAAACGGAAGTTACTACGCCGGTGGTGACTATTCCGGTGCAATCGAAAGTGACTAATCCGGTTGATTCTTCTAATAGTAATTCGGAGAATGAGGAGATTCCTATTGTGGGGTCTAGTGAACAACAACGAGAGGTACCGTCTTTGGCGAGCAGAAGGGAGCCGAGAGCTCGACGAGCACCGCAACGATTTGGCTATGAAGATAGTGTGGCATATGCATTGGTGGTTTATGGTGATAAACCGACTTCTTATTGGGAGGCAGTGGCGGATAGTCATTGTGATGAATGGAAGGCGGCCATGGGTGAGGAGATGCATTCTCTTCACAAGAATAAAACCTGGGATCTTTGCAAGTTGCCAAAAGGGAAAAAGTCAATTGGGTGCAAATGGGTGTTTGCCAAGAAAGACGGGGTTCTAGATTCGGATGTTCGGTATAAAGCAAGATTAGTAGCTAAGGGATTTGCACAGAGGGAAGGAGTGGATTATAATGAAGTCTTCTCTCCGGTAGTAAAACACACTTCCATTAGAGTGCTATTAGCTATGGTTTCACAGTTTGACTTAGAGCTTGAACAACTTGACGTCAAGACGGCGTTTTTGCATGGGGATCTAGAGGAGGAGATTTATATATCTCAATCGGAGGGGTTCAAGGTTGTTGGCAAGGAAGATTGTGTTTGTAAACTGAAGAAGTCTTTGTATGGGTTGAAGCAATCGCCTAGACAATGGTACAAAAAGTTTGACACATTCATGATGGCTCAGAAATTCAAGCGGAGTGATTTTGATCATTGCGTTTATTTCAAGAAACTCAAGGAGGATTCGTTTATCTACTTACTCTTATATGTTGATGATATGCTTATTTGTTCATCGAATATGTTTGATATCAACACAGTGAAGGCTCAGTTGAGTCTCGAGTTCGAGATGAAGGACTTGGGTGGAGCTAAAAAGATTCTGGGAATGGAGATAGTTAGAGAGAGGAAGAAGGGAAGATTGTGCCTCACTCAGAGGCAATATCTAGAGAAAGAGGTAGTCCGGTTTGAGATGCAGGACTCAAAGCCTGTGAGTATTCCATTGGCTTCTCACTTCAAGCTCTCGGCAACTATGGCTCTAAAAACAGATGAAGAGGTGGAGTATATGGCTCAAGTTCCGTATGCTAGTGCGGTAGGAAGCTTGATGTATGCCATGGTGTGTACTCGACCGGATATTGCTCAGGCAGTGAGCATTGTGAGTAGATTCATGGCCAATCCGGGGAAACAGCATTGGAATGCTGTTAAGTGGATTTTGCGGTATCTACAAGGGATGAAGAATAAGGGGTTGGTGTACCAGAAAATCGAGGGGTCTATTATTTGCGGTTATGTTGATTCGAACTATGCTGGGGATCTTGACAAGCGACGGTCGACCACGGGGTATGTTTTCACATTTAGTGGTAGTCCGATTAGCTGGAGGTCGATGTTGCAAGGTGTAGTGGCGTTGTCTACTACGGAAGCAGAGTATATTACAGCAACAGAGGCGGTCAAGGAAGCATTGTAGCTTCGGGGTTTGATAGGTGATTTGGGGATGGTTCAGGAGAATGTCGATGTACATTATGATAGCCAGAGCGCTATTCATTTGGCCAAGAACCAAGTTTATCACGGACGGACGAAGCACATCGATGTCCGGTTTCATTTTATACGGGAGATTATCGAGAGTGGTGAAGTAATTTTGAAGAAAATTGGCACCAAGGATAATCCTGCAGATATGATGACGAAGGTGGTACCGACGACCAAATTTGAGCATTGATCGACTTTGGTTAACATTCTTCGATGTTAAGACCCGTTCGGGGGTGGAGGCTCTTTGGGGCCAAGTGTGATGCTATAGCAGTATTGATGGAGGAACAAGAAGCGTGATGTCACGACCCGCTCGATTTTGTTCAAGAGAATCGGAAAATTCCGGAACACTACGGAGGCTTACGGAATTTTCTAGACCCTTATAGAATAATGGAGAAGGGCCTCCAACCTTCGGGAGTATTCTAGAAGAGCCTAGATGTGGGACTTTCTAGAATAGCCTAATTGTAAATAATCTTGGTAGACTATTCTAGAGAATTCTAGTTAGAGATATTTGTATAGAATGTTCTGGAATGTAAATTTAGACCATTGGATTGGATCGATCTCGACCGTCCATTCGGGAAGGCCTTACCTATAAATAGGTGGAGGGTTCATTTGTGTTGAGCATAGAGAGTGAGTTGTATTCTAAGCTTTGTAAAGTGTTCTTGAGTAATATAAAGCTTCTTTTATAAACTCTTGTGTTCTCTCTTGCTTAAGTTTCATTCGGTGTGTTCGTTATTCTTAAGCCATTGTGGGAAGGCTGACTTAGTGTAAATCCGTGAGGATGGAAGTTTGAAAGCACTAAGTGCCGCACGTGCTTTGAAGAGGTTCAAGCCCGTGACAAGTGGTATCAGAGGAAAGGTTTACTACAACCGTTATTATGGCGAAAGAAGGTGTTGAAACTCCGAATGTCGCTGAGGAGCGGGGAAGGAGGGAGGACCTCCAAACAAGCAAGAAGTCGAGGAGCAAGAGTCGCCCACCGGTTCCTTCTACTGGGGCGTTCGACGAAGTTCTCGTGAACATGGGGGAACGTATCGAGATGGTGGAAAGTTCACTCTCGACCTTAGAGTCTACCACCATGGAACAACTTGACACGGTCAAGGAGGAACATGGTTCTCTAAGGGATGACTTTATGTTGCTAGAGGCTAAAGTGATGGATGCCATACGGGCAATCCAAAATCAAGTAAACAAGCTTAGCGACGAACTATCGAAAGGACTCGATGCTTGCAAGAAGGTTGCAACTGGCTCAAGTCCAAATATGGTAGTGGTGACTCAAAGTGCCGACTTACCTAAGCCCAAAGAATTTGATGGAAAGCGGGATGCAAAGGAGCTCGAAGACTTCATTTGGAGGATGGAAAGATACTTCGAGGGGGCCAACATCACCGATGAGGCAAATAAGGTACGCACTTCAACTATGTATCTTACGGACACTGCTGCTCTATGGTGGCGTCGAAAACACACTGAAATAGAAAGTGGTTCTTGTAAGATAGATAGTTGGGATGAATTGAAGAAAGAACTTAAAAATAAATTCTATCCCACCAATGTTGTCTATGAAGCCCGTAAGAAACTGCGGGAGTTGAAACACAAGGGCACTATTAAGGAATACGTGAAAGAGTTCACGACCCTTGTGCTTCAAATCCCGACAATGAAGGATGAGGATCAACTGTTTTACTTCATCGATGGGTTGCAAAATTGGGCAAAGCAAGAAGTGCAACGTCGGGGAGTAAAAACGGTTGATGATGCCATCACCGTGGTCGAATCCCTGTCCGAGTTCCAAAGGGGCACGACCGACCAATCCAATCCTTCAAAAGGCTCCAAGAGTAACTTGGGCAAAGGCGGGGGAGAAAAGAAAGATGGCACAAAGAAGTACTTCAACAAAGGGGAGTACACTTCCAAGAATTCCCAAGGCAAATACGACGAGAAGAAGAAAAGCACGATGGGAACTCGAACGTGCTTCGTGTGCAAGGGACCGCATTTGATGAGGGAGTGTCCCAAGCTAGGATCGTTGGCAGCCATGACAGAGGAACGAGGTTCATCCTCTTGTCAAGAAGAGAAAGAACAGTTTAGCTCGTTGCAACTGCTAAACGCCCTCAATGCCAAGGTTATCCCACCAACCAACGCAAACAAAGGATTGATGTACGTGGAGGCCAAGGTGAATGGGCAACCCGCACTAGCGATGGTGGACACGGGAGCCACTAACAATTTCATCACGGAGGATGAAGCTAAACGATTGGGACTCAAGATCACCAAGGGAGGTGGAGTCCTGAAGACAGTTAATTCTCCCACCACTCCACTAGCCGGAGCAATTCACGGAGCAGAAATCCAACTAGGATCGTGGAAGGGCCAAGTGGATCTTTCGGTGGCAAAGATGGACGACTTCAACTTGGTTCTCGGGCTAGACTTCATGAGGAAAGTTAATGCCGTCCCAATGCCTTCCTTCGACTCAGTTTGCATTTTGGAGAAGGGGTCTTCATGCATGGTGCCTGCTGTGTCCAAGGCAAAAGTTGTGGGTCAACTTTCAGCCATGCAAGTTGCAAAAGGGTTGAAGAAGGGGGATATGACGTACTTGGCATGCCTAAAGATGGAGGACCAAGATGAGACCGTGATCGGGCAAAGGGACGAGGAAACGCCCGATATCATCAAAGGCGTCCTTGAGGAGAACAAGGACGTGATGCCGCCAGAACTACCAAAGAGGCTACCACCTAGGAGGGAGGTGGACCACAAGATTGAATTAGAACCGGGTACGAAACCACCGGCCATGGCAACTTATCGAATGGCACCGCCAGAGTTGGAAGAACTTCGAAAGCAACTGACGGAGCTACTCGACAAAGGGATGATACGGCCTTCAAAAGCACCTTATGGCGCCCCGGTCCTATTTCAAAAGAAGCATGATGGATCGTTGAGGATGTGCGTGGACTACCGGGCACTTAACAAGGTAACTATCAAGAACAAATACCCTATTCCTTTGATTGCCGATTTGTTCGACAGGCTTGGGGGAGCCAAGTATTATACGAAGATGGATTTACAAAAGGGCTATTACCAAGTCCGAATAGCGGAAAGAGATGAGCCTAAAACGGCATGCATCACTCGATACGGCTCATTCGAGTGGTTGGTGATGCCGTTCGGCTTAACCAATGCCCCGGCCACATTTTGCACGCTGATGAACAAGATCTTCCAACCGTACTTGGACAAGTTCGTTGTGGTCTATCTTGACGACGTAGTCATTTATAGCCAAACATTGGAAGAACATGCCGACCACTTACGAACGGTGTTCAAGCTTCTGCGAGAGAACAAGCTATATGTCAAGAAGGAGAAGTGTTCATTCGCAAAAGAGGAGGTACACTTTCTTGGTCACATTATTGGCCATGGAAGCTTGAAGATGGACGAGGCAAAGGTGAAAGCGATCAAAGAATGGGAAGTGCCGACCAAGGTAACCGAACTTCGTTCTTTCCTTGGTTTAGTCAATTACTACCGACGATTCATCCAGGGGTACTCGGCGAGGGCCGCTCCACTAACGGACCTCCTGAAGAAGAGCAAGGCATGGGACTGGTCCGAAAAATGTCAAACGGCATTCGAGGATTTAAAGAATGCCATCACAAGTGAACCGATCTTGGCATTGCCCGATTTCACCAAGATCTTCGAGGTTCAAACGGATGCCTCCGACTTTGCTATTGGGGGAGTTCTTATGCAAGAGAGGCATCCCATCGCGTTCGAGAGCCGTAAGCTCAACGACACCGAGCGTCGATACACGGTTCAAGAGAAGGAAATGACGGCTATTGTTCATTGCCTACGAGTTTGGCGACATTACTTGTTGGGTTCCAAGTTCGTCATCAAGACGGATAATGTTGCCACGAGTTACTTCCAAACACAAAAGAAGCTGACTCCCAAACAAGCAAGGTGGCAGGACTTCTTGGCGGAGTTCGATTACGTGTTGGAGTACAAGCCGGGTAAGGACAATGTCGTTGCCGATGCTTTGAGTCGAAAAGCCGAGCTTGCTGCCATAAGCCAAGCCAAAGGAACTTTTCTGGACCTGATTCGAGAAGGCTTGGAGCACGACTCCGTAGCTAAGGAGTTGATAAAGGCTGCCCAAGAAGGAAAAACGAGGCGGTTTTGGGTAGAGGATGGCTTGCTCTACACAACCGGGCAGCGGGTATACGTTCCTAAATGGAACAATTTGCGGCGAGATATTATCAAGGAGTGCCACGATACGAGGTGGGCTGGACACCCCGATCAAAAACGCACTTTGGCACTACTTGAACGAGCATACTTTTGGCCGCAAATGAGGGACACGGTGGAACTCTATGTGAAGACTTGTCTTATGTGCCAACAAGACAAGGTGGAAGCAAAGGCACCATCGGGGTTGTTGGAACCCTTACCGGTCCCGGAGCGTCCTTCGAATTCTATTTCCTTGGACTTCATTAGTGCCTTGCCTAAATTCGAGGGGTTCGGGTCAATTATTGTGGTGGTTGATCGGTTTTCTAAATATGGCACATTCATCCCGGCCACCAAGGATTACACAGCAGAAGAAGCGGCAAGACTATTCTTTAAGAATGTGGTGAAGTATTGGGGGTTACCTCGGAGCATTATAAGTGATCGTGACCCCCGTTTCACAGGAAAGTTGTGGACGGAGTTGTTCAAACTCCTAGGATCGGATCTACACTTCTCAACAAGCTTTCACCCACAAACAGATGGGCAAACAGAACGGGTGAATTCCTTGTTGGAGTGTTATCTCCGACACTTTGTGGGTGCGAACCAAAGAGATTGGGCTAAACTCCTAGATGTTGCTCAATTTTCTTACAACTTACAAAGGAGTGAAGCCACGGGAAGGAGTCCGTTCGAGTTGGCAACCGGACAACAACCATTGACGCCCCACACATTGACCACTTCTATAGAAGGAGGGAAAAGCCCCGGAGCATATAAGATGGCAAAGTCATGGGAGGAGCATGCCGACTTAGCTCGTTCGTGCCTTAACAAAGCCCGGAGGAGAATGAAGAAGTGGGCGGATAAGAAGAGGCGGCCGATGGAATTCAATGTTGGTGACCAAGTCCTTGTGAAGATTCTCCCTCAACAATTCAAGGCATATCGGAGTGTACACAAACGCTTGGTGCGAAGATACGAAGGGCCGTTTCTGGTGATCGCTAAGGTTGGTAAGGTGTCGTATCGCCTTGACCTTCCTAGCACCTTAAAGATCCATCCAGTCTTTCATGTGAGCATACTAAAGCCATACCATGAAGACGTGGAGGATCCCAGCCGAAGCGAGTCACAACGGGCACCACCGATTGTGACAAAGTCATTTGATAAAGAAGTTGAGGAGGTCTTAGCAGCTCGTGAGGTTCGAAGGCGTGGAGTACCTCCTTGCAAACAGTTCTTAATCAAATGGAAGGGATTGCCTGAGTCCGAAACAACGTGGGAATCGCAAGCCGACTTATGGCAATTCGAAGACAAGCTGAGGCAGTACGAGGCGACGAGGACGTCGCCAGATTAGGCAGGGGAGAGTGTCACGACCCGCTCGATTTTGTTCAAGAGAATCGGAAAATTCCGGAACACTACGGAGGCTTACGGAATTTTCTAGACCCTTATAGAATAATGGAGAAGGGCCTCCAACCTTCGGGAGTATTCTAGAAGAGCCTAGATGTGGGACTTTCTAGAATAACCTAATTGTAAATAATCTTGGTAGACTATTCTAGAGAATTCTAGTTAGAGATATTTGTATAGAATGTTCTGGAATGTAAATTTAGACCATTGGATTGGATCGATCTCGACCGTCCATTCGGGAAGGCCTTACCTATAAATAGGTGGAGGGTTCATTTGTGTTGAGCATAGAGAGTGAGTTGTATTCTAAGCTTTGTAAAGTGTTCTTGAGTAATATAAAGCTTCTTTTATAAACTCTTGTGTTCTCTCTTGCTTAAGTTTCATTCGGTGTGTTCGTTATTCTTAAGCCATTGTGGGAAGGCTGACTTAGTGTAAATCCGTGAGGACGGAAGTTTGAAAGCACTAAGTGCCGCACGTGCTTTGAAGAGGTTCAAGCCCGTGACAGTGAGGTGTGAAATTTGCTGGATGGGATAGCTGCATGATTCGCCAAGGTGGAGATTTGTGAGTTTGGCTCACATTTAGTGAAATTGGCAAAATTCTGGCAGTGGGCATTTTTCCTTTATATGCTGTTTTTTGGGCTCATTTGTGTATAAGTTTGTTTTTTGCCTAGAGTGAGTTGAGAGCTAAATTTTGTGAGAAATTTATGTGTGTGCTTGTAATCACTCTTTGTTCCCAATTATCAATAGAAGTTATCATCTGTGTGGATTAGTGGCGTTTACGCCGACACCACGGTAAAACCTTGTCTTGCGCAATTATTTCTTTATTTCCTATTTCTCTATTGTGGGTGTACTTTTTTGTGTCGGTTCTTCTTTCGGGTAAACCATTTGGGCTTCTGAGATCCTCGACGTTGCGTCGTGCTCGGTTGTGAGCGGTTTGGCACAACAATATATACATATTGTGTATCTTCAATTACTAAGCCTATAAGGGAAACTATACTAAGCCTATAAGGGAAGTAGAAAATTATAATCAGTATATAATCAATATATAGTCAAAGAAACAATTTGTAGGAGAACCGAACAAAGCTTTATTTCAATGAAATAAAAATGGCAAATGACATATGAAAAGTAGAAAATTAGAAGAATCATAAAACTGGTATGATATATATGTTCAATTACTAAGCCTATAAGGGAAACTATAAATTTGCACTTATGAACAAAAACAAACAGAATTTTATATAATTTCTTGCATTTTACAATGAACCGAGGGAAAAAGTTGCAGAATGTTTAACGATCATGATTGAAAACGTAAAAATTTGAATGTGTAGCTATATCTTTGGGTTGTATCTTTGGGTAGTTCAATATTTGCATTTTGCAGGGTCTTCAACTTCTTATAAAATTGAAATTTCGTAAAGATAACCAATTAAACTTCTAAGAGAAAGAGCAAATAAATATTAAGAGAGCAGAATACGAAAAGGTATTAGCATACAAAGAAAAATGTAAAACCTAATAAATATGATAAATGGCTGGTAATATCAAGACATAACAATTAAAACCTAATAAATATGATGAATGGCTGGTAATATTAAGTGATAACAATTAAGACTTATACGCTTAAATAAAAGAGAGATAACACATTAAAGATCGAAGAAATAAATGTTTCACTTCCTCTATAATACATATATGTAATGTAAATGGAGATTAGGTTCAAACCCACTTCCTCCATAATGTTACACCTACCGGGTATTTTTATCACGCACTTTTATTGGCATCTATTACATGTGTTGTATATTCACAAGATACAATAAATGTATAACTCATTTAATGCACCCGATAAAAATATGTGATAAGAATTATAGGTAAAAAATCATTTTCCTTAAGACTAATAAGAACAGTTTTGACCAATGAGCTAACAATGCCATTATATTTTGTTCTCATTTAAATTAAATTTGTGATTCTTTTCATCTCTATTATATTATCTTGCTAATGTTATTAACAATGTTGGAACCTGCAATTTCAGTATAAAAGTAAGTATTTTAACCATTGAGCAAACAATAATCGTATTTTTCACTTTTCCCATTTTAAATTACATCCATATAAATAATCCAATACATGTATTTTTTTATTTTTTTTTGGATTTTAAATCACATACATAAAAATAATACATACATACATACGCATCCCGTATAGGTCTATTTTTAGTTTAAAATGAATTTTTGAATATATAAACATAATGCTTGCGCAAAAACGTGAATAACTTGTCTAAGAGAGATACTCTTTCATGGTGAAATAGGGCTTTTGTCTTCTCCATTCATCTGTTTCTCAATTGACTCTTTCCATGGCTATTTCGAACTTATGATGTTACAAGCCCATAAATTGATAGACTTAGATGGGTGAATTCAACCCCAACCTATCCTAATTGTTATTTTTATTTATGTGCGAGTTAAAAAATTCATCCGTTTATCTCTTCAATTAAACCTCTTTAAAAAGAATTAGACCGAACGGATAATGAAAAAAAGTCGACTCTTAAATAGTGTTTGATAAAAGAGATTTGAAGAATATGTAAAGTTACTAGGATTTTTAATTAAGGCTTGACGGAATTATTAATTAATAGAATATTTCAAGTGGACCTTCTAAAATGACACATGATATGATAATCCGACTAATCCAACACAAATTAAATTATTAGGATTTCTCTTTTGAAAAGATTGATGGGATTATTAGTAAATCTGAAAAGTTGAATGAGGTTTAAGTACATATTAAAGAAACGATAAGAGAATGAAAAGGATAAGCAAATTATGTCATTATCACATAATTATTATTGTCACACGAGTACAATTCCTAAATTATGTCTACAAAAAAGGGTAGGCAATTCAATGTTTTTTGTCTTTTAATTTTTCTGATCCACTAGAAAATATTTACTTATCCAATTTTGATTGTGACATTAATGTACAATGTGCAAAGCAAGTCTTTACAATTTTGAGACACTAGATAAAATTAAATAACTATATTAATTTTTTATATTAAAAAATGAATTCATTATATTTTAATAATAAGAATTTACGCACCATCAAAAATATAGTATAATTGCAAAGAATTCTACATAAATCTAGATAAAATTAAATAAGTATATTGATTTTTTTATATTAAAAAATAAATTCATTTTATTTTAATAATAAGAATTTCCACACCATTAAAAATATAGTATAATTGCAAAGAATTCTACATGCAATATTACAATTAAATATTTAATTTTCTTTTATTGTTGTGAAATTAATATGGATGAAATAAAAAATATTGGTGTCTCTATTCTCTCTTATAGCATGAGAAGATTGAGATTAAATATAAAAAAAATATTGGTACCTCTATTATCTTTTATAACTTTCTTTTACGCCATTAGAGGTTTGGAAACTTTGAATTTTTTTTTCTTTAAAAAGTTTAATTATTAATTAATAAATTAATTTTTAATATATATATATATATATAATATATAGTACCCTTCTTAATGCCGCACCTTAATTTAAAAAATGTTAGGCTTATTTAAATTTTATACAAAATTTATGAAAGTGGTTGTAACTATTTAGATAAAAGAACTGCTATTGACACACACCAAAATACTATTAAATACTGCAATATTGATTGAGCATGCACATACATATTCGGTCTTTAGGGGCTGAGCTAATATATTGTTTTTTAACCCAACAATGACTTGGCTTTTAAGTATCGAATATGTGCACATATACTCAACGTTTAAGAGCCGAGTAAACATAACGAAGAGTTGGCGAGTATTGTTTTGCGTGTCAATAGCCTCCCATGTATAAAATGCATTTACAATGTGCTAAAATGTTTGCACCACTCATTGCCATCATCTCGTGAGCTTTTAAGGCAACAATATCTATCTCTTCTTCACCCAAACATTTACCAGGAATACAATGGATGGGAGAGAAATGTCAAATGCAGCAAAGGAAGTAGACACTCTGGTCTTTGCAGTTAATGGAGAGAGATTTGAGCTCTCTGAGGTTGATCCTTCCACCACCTTGCTGGAATTCTTGCGCTCTCAAACTCGTTTCAAGGGCGCCAAGCTTAGCTGTGGTGAAGGTCTCTACTCTTACTCTCCCTCTCATTCTATGAATAGTTGAATTAGTTCTTCCTTTGTTTTATTTTCTTTTCTTTCTTTTTTTTTTTTTAAAAAAAGTTCTATGCCTCTCCTTTTAATTATGAATTAAAAAAATTGAGAAATTAGCAAAAATAACTCCTGAAATTTGACACAATTCTCTCGCTTGTCTAATTATGAATTAAAAAAATTGAGAAATTAGCAAAAATAACTCCTGAAATTTGACACAATTCTCTCGCTTGTCCCTAAAGTTTAATTTTCGGTTGAAGCATCCCTAAAATTTTTAATTTGTCCATCACTCATCCAAAACTGGATGCTCCGTTAAAAATTTGGACGAAAAACCTCTGAGAATATCTCTTGGAATTTGAAATTTGTCCCTCGCTTGTCTAACCACGTGTGTTTTCTGTCAAAGTTTTTAATAGGGCATCCAATTTTGGACGAGGGAGGGACAAATTAGAAAATTTAAGGATGATTTAACCGAAAATTAAATTTTAGGGGGAGTGAGAGAATTGTGTCAAACTTCAGGAATCATTTTTGCTAATTACCTAAAATAATCACCTCAAACCTCATTGATGAGATTCGAACCCTGACACCTCTCCAACTAAGCTAACTCATGGTTGAACTGTTTGTGTACATGCAATCCGCACACATTATTAGTGAGAATTCAATTATGTGCCTTTTCTAAGAATGCTTTGATGGGTTGTCTTGTTCTTGTGTTGGTTTTGGTTTTAGCGGCCTTTTTGGATTCGATTGGAGTAAAATTTGAGGAGACCAAATTCAAACCAAATTTAAATATTTGGTTTAGATTCGGGTTTGGTTTAGGTTTCTGTATTTTCAGACCAGATTCGAGTCAAACTTTTCGGTTTGGTTTTTAGGATTTTTTTTTTAAAAAAAATAATTAATTTAATAAAAGTACAGTATAACTTGCTGCCAATCACTATATTATTAATACATAAGTACATAACTTGTCTGAGTGAATGTATTCTGTTGGTTTCTAAATTCTAAGTAATGTATATCATTTAGCTGTTTTGAGTCCTCTTGGCTTTAAATAATGGACCTTTTGTGAGAAATTTGTATACATAGAGAGAAATTTGAAGTGCAGCTTTTGCTTATGATGCCTTCTTTTCTCCTTCTGTTTTAACTATAATTTACAAAATCATAGAGTCCAACCTTAGAAATGGCTGCACTAATCTTGGAAGAAAATAGAGGGAAAGATGATACAATGTTTTGCAGTGTGGGTCCAAATTCCAATACATGTTACAGTTATAAAATTCGGTTTGGTTATACACTAGCACATTTCAATACAATTCACACAATTTAGAAGAATTAGGTTATTTATCTGGGTTCTTTAAATGCTAAATAGAGTGTTCTCTATACCAGTTAATTATTGTTTTGTTGATTTTCCTCCTTAGTTTAGTGGTCGTTGTAAGGACTGAAATTTGCATTTCAAATTCAAAGAAAATAAGAACGAACTGAAACGTGAGTAAAAGCACAAGAAGTTGATGTTTAAGTGGTTCAGCCAAGCATGGCCCAAGTCTAAATATGTATGTTTGAGCATTTAATTGACCTGAGATTATCTGGCTTGCTATATATTATTAAACCAGAATGTTTTATTTAAACTAAGATATTTCCGCAAATATGTATGTTTGATTATTTAATTGACCCGAGATTATCTAGCTTGTTATATACTATTAAACTAAAATGTTTTATTTAAACTAATAAATTTCTGCATCACAATGTATTTTATGGTCGCAGGTGGTTGTGGTGCTTGTGATGTTCTACTGTCAAAGTATGACCCGGTGCTAAAACAAGTCGAAAATGACAAAGTGAATTCATGCCTTACACTTCTTTGCAGCATAAATGGGTGTTCAAATACTACAACTGAAGGCCTTGGAAATAGCAAAGATGGGTTACACCCGATTCATAAAAGGATGGCTGGTTTTCATGCTTCTCAATGCGGCTTTTGTACTCCTGCAATGTGTATTTCCCTCTTCTCGGCACTTATCAATGCCAAAAATGCAAATCGACCAGAGCCCCCTCCAGGATTTTCCAAACTTACAGTTTTGGAGGCTGAAACGGCTATTGTAGGAAATCTTTGTCGATGTACTGGCTATCGACCCATTGCTGATACGTGCAAAAGTTTTGCTGCTGATGTCAATATTGAGGACTTAGGGATCAATTCTTTCTGGAAAAAGGGGGATAGTATTGAAGATAAAATTAGTAAATTACCTTTCTATTATCCCAATGACGAAATTTGTACATATCCTGAATTCTTGAAAAATGAATCTAAGCCACTGAACTTTAAAAGTCAATCTTGGTCTACTCTTACCATTGAGGGGCTTCAGAGCTTGTTGGGGGCAGGAAATGGTACAAGGATAAAGTTAGTGGTCGGTAACACATCGACAGGTTATTATAAGGAACTAGAGCATTATGACAAATACATTGACTTGAGGTATATCTCTGAGCTCTCGTTGATTCGAAGGGATCAAACAGGGATTGAAATTGGTGCAACTGTACCGATTTCGAAAGCTATTTTAGCTCTAAGGGAAGAACATGAAGGCGAGTTATGCTCCGAAGCTGAGTTGGTATTTCAAAAAATTGCTAACCACATGGAGAAGGTTGCTTCAGGGTCCATCCGAAATGTCGCTAGTGTAGGGGGGAATTTGCTGATTGCACAAAGGAGTCAATTCCCTTCGGATATTGCTACAATATTTCTTGCAGTAAAGTCAATAGTTAGTATAATGACCGGTCAAAAGCACGAAAAGCTTTCGTTAGAGGAGTTCTTGGGGAGGCCACCTTTGGACTCCAAAAGTGTGCTTTTAAGTGTCAAAATTCCGTGTTGGAAGTCAGAAAGAAAGAGTATCCCTTTGGAAACAGAGACCAAGTTGCTTTTTGAAACCTATCGTGCTTCTCCTCGACCCCTTGGAAATGCAATGCCCTATTTAATTGCTGCTTTCTTAGCTGATATTTCATCTTCTAAAACTGGAGTTTTAGTAAATAACATTCACCTGGCTTTTGGTGTTTATGGGACTAAACATGCAGAAAGGGCAAGAAAGGTTGAAGAATATCTAGTTGGGAAAGTGCTTACTTTTGGTGTTCTTTATGAAGCTGTTAAATTAGTTGAGGCTGCTGTAGTGCCTGAACAAGGTACTTCAGACCCTGCCTACCGGTCAAGCTTGGCTGTCGGGTTTCTTTTTGAATTTCTTCTTCCCTTGCTTGATCCTGATTATTCTGTAACTTCTGGTCCTTATGAGTTTGATGATATTGGAAACCCGGGATTGGTTTCATCTGCAAAGCAGGTGATCGAATCGAGCACAGAGTACTATCCAGTGGGTAAACCGATCATGAAATCTGGTGCTGCTCTCCAAGCTTCTGGTTTGTTGTGCCTTCCTTGCTATATTTATTCATAGCTGAGTATTTACTACTTTCTATTAGTTTCCACCAATATTGATAAGGGCTTTTTTGATTTTCCCCCCATTTTATATGTGAATTAAACTTACTTCTACGTATTCACAATCATTAGAGTATGCCCCCTGCTTGTGGGTGTAGAGAGAAAAAAAAACATATTGGTAGTTTGAGATACCCATATGATTCAAAGACAGAGCTGATTTCCGAATGCCTAAGACATTAGTAGTGTGGCACCTCACTATTGGTTGAATTTAGACAAAGGTGCCTCCAAAATTTTTGAGAAATTAGAAGTTACCACTTCCGTTAGAGCCTGTTAAAATAGCACCCATGCCTTGTTGACTATGACAGTTACCACTATTCACCTGATTTTTAAATTTTCGATTTAGATGCTTTCAGTAAATGCATTATTAGACTTGGGTACCTCGTCGAACAAATAAGAAGAAACAACAGCTAATTGACCTTATCTTTTCATATCTAGTAAGTGTGATGAACAAGAACGCTCCATCGTGAAACGTATTTCAAGAATGAAGAAGAAACTCAAGTAACATTGATTGAAGGATTGAAATCAGTAAAAGCCATAGTTAGTGTTATCAGAATTCTTTTATGTCTTTAAGTTAGAATTTCTTCTTCATTCTTTGAAGATTATTCATGTTGGAATTTCTCATGGGATTCACTTGTTACAATGTTGAGGGGTCAATTTGGTTGTTTTTCTTCTTTTGGTTTGGAATATCTAATTAGCCACCCTGTCCTGTCCCCTTTAATGTGTTGCTTGCTATCTTCAGTTAGGCAGAATCTCTTGGAGGCTTTGCTTTAGCGGCTGAAGTTTACTTCCAACTATTCAAAGCATTTCAATACTTGTACTTTTTATGTTGCCGGGAGAAAGTTTTTAAAAATGTTATTATCTATGACTAATATTTTATCAGTATGATCTCTAAAATTGCAAATAAAAGATTGAATTGAAGCTTGTGCCTTGTTCAGAGTTTCATAGATATTCTTAGTTTTAACTGAAATGGGTGGGTCTTTGAATATTATCTGGTGTGATCTTCCGCCCACAAATGCATCAAAAGATTTTAGAGGCGAATTTCAATACTAAAGAAAACATCCATAAATTTTAACAATGACAAGCCTACTGAGTAAGTTGAGAATCAAAGTTTCACTCGATGAGACAAATGGAAAGATGAAACATTATTAAACCATAAGGCTCCGATTGACAGCAACATGGAAAATGGTTGGAAAACAGTTGATTTGTGTGAGAAGTTGGAAATAAGTTGAGGCATGGGGTAAAATTAACTCTTACCTTTTGGTTTTTTCCATGGAAAAATTCTTTGGGGGTGAGGTAGGACATGTACTCATAAAAATGAACATGAAATTGAGAGCATCTCACTTCATGCTTCAACTTATTTGCCAACTTCTCACGCAAATCAATTTTTTTTCCTAGTATTTTCCATGTTGCTCTTAGAAGGAGCCTAAAGGATCCATTTTAACCGACTACTGAATCTGAGGAAGTAGAAGAGAAGGCTGAGAAAAACAAAAATAGCTGATATTCATGATTGAAACCCGTTGTAAGTTGTTCTTGGCGAGCTATAACGCATTGAATCATCTTTTCAAATCCAGTTTCTTTAAAAATTAAAACTTTTCTGCTAATTAGAAAATTCAATTTTTTTTTGTCAAACTGCGGGATTCACAGTTCACTTGTGAGGGCAATAAGTTTTTTTTTTCTCTTTCTTCGCTATTTGCACTTGTGGGAGAGGTTTCTTGAACTTTGCCTACATCAAGAAAACTTTATCCGTGTTTATGAAATTTATCTAGTTCTGCAGCCACTCGAACAATAGAAATTCTTAATCGTGCCGTGTTTTTCCTTTTGGTGAATAGGTGAAGCTGTTTATGTGGATGATATTCCTTCACCAGAAAATTGCCTTCACGGAGCATTTATTCATAGCACCAAGCCTTTGGCATGGTTAAAGGATGTTAAATTCGAGTCTAAGTCTCTGCCAGATGGAGTAACTGATATTATTTCGTTTAGAGATATCCCAAAAAGAGGAGAGAACATAGGATGCAGGCCCCATATGGCGATGAACCTTTATTTGCGGATGATCTTACAAGCTATGCTGGTCAGCCTGTTGCTTTTGTGGTAAATACATTTTGCATAACTACCATGCACATATTAAATCAAATATATTCCATATTTGTATTCCAAATATAGATGAATGGGATTGCCTTTTGTAGGTGGCAGATACGCAAAAGAGTGCTGATGTGGGTGCTGCAATGGCCGTCATTGATTAAGACACTGAAGGTTTAGGACCACCTATTTTAACGGTTGAAGAGGCTTTTGAAAGATCAAGCTTTTTTGAGGTCCCTTCTTATATGTATCTAGCACAGGTTGGCGATTTCTCGAAAGGAATGTCTGAAGCAGATCACAAAATTCTATCTGCTGAGGTACTTCTAATATTTTCTCTTCTATTTGTTTTTTTTTTTCGTTCTTTTTTCACTTGTGTTTTTTAGGAACCCTCTCTTCCAAAAATTTAAGCCTCCCTCACGTACAACCCCATACTCGCACGTGGTGAGTAGATAGAGGTGCCAAGGCTTGAACCTTGGACATCCCAGATAAGCAAGCTCTAAGATCATGTTAGGAACATCTCTCCCAAAAGCTTAAGCTTTTAGGAGAAGGAACTGCAATGAATATCATGCTTAACAATATTGAACCATTATATTTCGAAAAGCCGGCACTCTTTTTTGGTGATATGGTCACACTGATTTAGACACCTTCCGGTGTCATTAACTTATTTAAGTTAATTTGGGAGTTAAATAAACCAATTAATCTTCAAACAACTATTTTCCCAATAGCTACAGTTTCATACAATCACCCATCCAAGTCCCCTCTATTGTTTCTCTCTAGAAAATCT
This sequence comes from Lonicera japonica, assembly GCA_021464415.1. NCBI lineage: Eukaryota > Viridiplantae > Streptophyta > Magnoliopsida > Dipsacales > Caprifoliaceae > Lonicera > Lonicera japonica. Next base: position 83,693,880 of record CM038464.1, on the reverse strand, counting down.
ATCAAAAAAAACATACTCCCTCGTATAAGAAAGGATAGCTCCACTTTGATATGGTACATAATTTCATGTCCCTAAATGGAAACGGGACTTAATTTGAGACATCTTGGAAAGGAAAGTGGGAATATCTTTTTGATACGGAGAGAGTAACTAAATCATCGGAAAACAGCTTATCATAACGACCAAAAATACGAAAAAGGATAGGGAAGTAGAATTACAAAGAAAATCAGCTCTAAGGGCTAAAACACTTCTATGTTTGTTGTTATTAACTTCGTTTATTTAATGTAATACGCAGATTAGACTTGGGTCACAGTACTTTTTCTATTTGGAGACGCATACTGCCCTTGCCATTCCAGATGAAGACAATTGCATGGTGGTTTACAGTTCAAGTCAGTGCCCCGAGTACATTCAAACCGTTATTTCTAGGTGTCTTGGTATTCCAGAACATAATGTTCGCGTTATTACAAGAAGGGTTGGAGGAGGCTTTGGTGGAAAGAGCATGAAATCTATGCGCGTAAGTATCATTTCTTGATTCTATAAACATAATTTTCATAAATATACTTACTCCATGAGATTTTTGTCTTTAAGAGTTTTTTTATGTGCGGAATTACTTTAGAAGTGAATTCAGTTTTTCCAATTTCAGTAACAACTTAGCATCCTAGAATGAATTATTTCCAATTTCCACTTCTTCAGTTTTCTTGAATGGTCAGTTCACAATGTGTAGACACCCCGATCCGTGACCCCCGCAAGAACCCTAACGACCTTTGATAAGTACTGTTTTTGGAGTCCGGAACCCACCCAAACACCCGAAACTACCCCGAAAGGGTTTGTTGGCCAAACAAACCTATTTTTAAGTAAAAATGTCGCACGACAAACAAGTATGTCGCGCAACATACTCCACTATGTCGCGCGACAATCCCCCCTGACACCAGACCATCCACTCTCTAACACATCAGTCTGTCAGAAACATCACTTCAGCCGTTTGTCGCGCGACATTGAACACATTGTCGCGCGACACTTGCCCTTTCTGGGGAAATGTCGCGCGACATTCTCCCCCGAGCACTATAAATAGGCCAACACCCCCACCGGTTTAAGGACAACAACTGGGGATTGAAGAATTATGGGCTTATATCTAATTTTCTAGTCTTTCATCAAGTATTCTCAATTATCATCTTATTTTTGAGGAATTATCGAATCTATTCTCGACACTCGACGTGTCCCGTCTCTAGAATCGAATTCTCGGAAATATCTGGAGAAGGAAAAGATCATCATCGCCGGAGATCTCTCTGTCGTATTATATTTTCTTTCTTATTTTTATTATTCTCGTCGGGAAGGTAAAGAAAGTCTCTTCTAGTATTTAACATTAAATATCTGTGTACTTTTTTTATTTCTGTTGTTTTGTCCACGTTTTATTTGAATAAATTTATTACCAAGTTACAAAGTAGTCTACCGTTTTCAAAACAAAAGACCCTTATAAAATTATTTGCAAAACCAGAAAAGTAAGTACATTAACATCCGGATAAAATCCTATTTTCAAAAACCCGAATCGGTAAAACTTACTTAGGAATTAAAAACCCGGTATATCCTATCTCCTTCATAGATTGTGATATGTCTGGTAAAACTCTCCTCAAAGAGTTCTAGTTCCATATTGAACTAGTCCCGATACAAGATCCGAACTTTTACGAAAGTAATCATAACACGAGAAAATCGTCATTGTATGAGGAAATAATACGGAACACTTCTTTCAAAATCAAAAGGTTTTGTCATTTGTATTTACATCTTTCAAATAATAAAAACATCGGATCTCGGAACACAAAGGTTTTATCTCTTTCCCCGCTTTTCCCAGAAATTAGGGTTTTTCACTTGGAAAGTAGTAGACTGTCAGTAAAAGCATCCAAGTTTTTCAACATAAAATAAACGTATAAGACCACTAGAGACCGAAAGGGCGGAATGGGTGCTTAACACCTTCCCAAACCGTAATATAGTTTTCGAACCCTATAGAATCCTAGTTTCGTAGACAAACGTGTAAAGAAAGGCTTATCTGTAGCCTTTTCTCTCACATAACAGTTTTGTCCGTTTTCCCGTAAAAACGTATTGGCGACTCTGAACGAACCCTTTTGCATCTAGAAATAGAACATAGGGACACGTGATATGAATTATCAATCCCAACGAAGCAAATGGAACGACGGAATCCGTTCTGACGTTTCAGACGCCCAAGAACGGGAATGAGACCCGGGGGTCGCATTTGCGGATTCTCACAGTGGCAACTCTGCTGGGGACCTTAGAAAACTAGACTCTTATATGTGGACTTTTGTTTATCTGTTGAAAACTTGCTTTTACTGCTTTCCCTACCTATGTTAATTGACTGAGAAGAAATCTTTTTTTAAAAAATAAAAGTTTTTCAAAAATACGTAATGAAGATAATGATATTTGTAAACCCAACCTTTCGAACTCTGCACGCACTTTCACAAATCATGCATTGGTTATACGAGTGTGAATTTACCCCAAACCCTCGAAAGTATTATAAGTAAGTAGGGAGTTGGCTTGCTTGGGCCAACATAAACTGAAAGCATTTACTTCCACTCTCCTTGGCCAAGTACGCCCCCGAGGTATATCGAGTGACGAGAACACTCACGTACCCGGGAAGTATATCAAAAGACTCTTGCACGTACCCGCCCTTGGGGTATATCGCAAGGTCTTGCCAAATAGGAGGGAGCCTGAAGCCTTAACTGTTCGTACACCTGTGCTGCATATAAGATTGAGTCAGTTAAAACAGCCATAGGGGATGTACCACCCTACGGCTTACTTTACAACACCTTTTTAAAATCCGAGTCTTTTTCTCGGTGATTTTTAGTCGTTCTTTTGGCAAAAATCGAGTCGCATCACAGTATTCCTTCATCTTCGCCACGTGGTTTCATCTACAGCCATAAAAACACCGACAGTCTGGAAGGTTGGGCCAGTCGAGATCGTACCGGAAGACTAGTAAGACCAAGCACACCCGAAATGGCCGATGGACGCGAGAATCAAGAGACAGATCAGAGCCTAGCCGAGGCGTATGCAGCTCAGCCAACTTTAGCCGAGATGCATTGTTTGCTAATGACCGTCAGCATGAATCTAGCAAACCTCACAAACGAGCAACAGAGTACCCGAGTCCGAGTAGAAGAGTTGTCGGCTGGACGGGTCGGACCACCGGGGTTTGAACAGCTACCACCGAATCGAGATCAGAATCAAGGGCAGTCATCGCAAGTCCTTTCCCCAGTTCAAGGAACCAATCCACCCCAAACAGGCCCTGTCATGGCCGGTCCCATTCAAACCGATCCCAACAATCAGAATCAATGGGCTCCAGATTCAGGCCCCACTTACCAACAGCAAGAGCCGCCCATCATCTGGCCGCAACCTCAGCAAGGCCTTGATCCCCAATACCAGCCATGGCCACAAGTCCCCGCAAGACCTATTCCACCACCGGCCCCAGTAGCCCCTCCTAATGAGTACCCAGACATCAACCGACTTCGGGTAGTGTACGCAGAATCGGTTATCGCTCGGGAACAGCCCGATGAGGTGTCAAGAAAGAGTGAGGAAATGAAGAAACTGAAGGAGCAGATAAAGGTTCTGCAAAGGGGGGTTTCTTTAATAAAAGGGGCAGACGAGGTCACAGATATGAATGCCTTCTCCCTCTACCCGGAAGCAAGATTACCCCAGGGATTCAAACTTCCTTCCATCACCAAATTCACAGGAACCACACCTCCTAAAACTCACCTCCAATCCTACATTAGATCTATGCAAGTGTCCGGTTGTGGAGAGCCGGAGTTGGCTCAAGCCTTTCACATGACTCTCACGGGGGCCGCCCTGAGATGGTTTTTCGATTTAGAGAGACACCACACAAAAACTTGGGGAGATATCGTCAAGGAGTTCATAACCAAATACGGGTCCAACGAGAATTTGGAAATTACCCGTAAACACCTAGAAATGGCCAAGCAAGGCGAGAAAGAAAGCTTTGGCGATTTTGTCACGTGCTGGAGAGAGATGGCCTCCCAAATGTCCAAACGCCCCGATGAAGAAGAACAGTTGGAGATCATACAGAAGAACTTCACTCCGGCTGTATTGACTTGTATGGGAAAACATGTATTTCCACACTTCAGAGCCCTGTTGAGCATGGGGTCGCAGGTAGAGGAAGAATTGGCCAAGAAGGCAGAAACTGATACCAAGAAAGCCTCATACACCGGGAGAAAGACGGCCACTCCAGCCGTAAATCAACTAAGCTCATACCCATATCAACAAAACTCATTTCAACAGTCACAACAAGCCCCTCCGATGAGTTGGCCCGCACAAGGAGACTCTTCGAGCACCGAGGCCAAGAAAAGGAGAAACTTCTGCACCCTTCCCACTACCCTGGCCAAAAGCCTGGAACTACTCCGAAAGGCTGGACTGATCACTCCACTCAACCCGCGCCCCCATCAAACCATATTCCCAGCACCTGGAGAATGAATGAGAACTGTGCATACCATCAAGCAGCAGGCCATGACACGGAACGCTGCTTGGCTCTTCGCCATCGTATCTAGGACCTCATTGAAGCCAGAACCATCTCCGCACCCGGCAGGCCCAATGTTACCAACAACCCCCTTCCCAAACATGCTCCACCTGCAGGGATTAACGCTTTGACCACTGATAAAGAAGGCTTTGATCCCGTAGGACTCATTGGAGATGACCCAGCCTACAAGGCACCCGTTGTGCTGCTAGCAAAGATTCAAGTGGCCCCAGGCCTCAATCCGATAATTGACCAATGGATGGCTAAAATGAACTTCCTACCCGGGCAGGGTTTAGGAAAAGTGAATCAGGGGATCCCACAACCACTTACAATCAAAACCAATCTCGGAAAATCTGGGATATGATGGACCCAGGATAAGAAGAAACAGCCATGGAAGCCCCGAGCCCCCCCCCCCAAGGAGACAATCTGTATGATAGAAACCTCCCCTGAGACTTTCAGTTGGTCAGCAAAGCTAGAGTCATCAGAAATCTCAGAGGGATCAGACCTAGCATCTCTTTGGATACAACAAATTACCCGTTCAGGGAGTGTATACCAGCCACCACCAATGGATGCCGAGAAATCACCACCTCTTAAGGAAATAGGAGAAGATCGAGTACTGGAATAGTTGAAGAAAACTCAGGCACATATCACCATTTGGGGCCTCTTGGTTGCCTCCAAACCTCATAGGACCGCCTTCATTAAACTCTTGGACGAGACCGTCGTATCACCAAATTCCACACCAGAACAGCTACCAAACATGATCGAGTCCCTTACAGTCCAAAGGAGTCTGTCATTTTCAGATAAAGACTTATTTTCATTGGGAAAGAAACACAGTCTGGCCCTCCATATTATTGTTCGGACCCAAGGAAAAATCTTGCCGCAGGTCCTCATCAACAACGGATCAACCATAAATGTCTGCCCTTTGAAGACCGCCAAATGTCTGGGTATCTTGGACTCAGAACTTTCTCCGTCTGCTGTGACCGTTAGAGCCTATGACAACACCAGAAGGGCTGTTCTGGGTTCCCTAAAGCTGGATCTCATGGTCAATCCCGGAAACTTTCCAGCCGACTTCCAAATCATAGACATTCCCTCTAGTTTTAACCTCCTGTTGGGAAGAGCATGGCTACATGACATAGGAGCACTCCCCTCCTCCTTACACCAGAAGATCAAGATACCGTTCGAAGGGAATATAATCACCATCCAAAGAGATCCTGAAAGGACCTTGGCGGATCTGGAATTACCTATTTTGGGCATCGGGAGCCAGAGCATACGGCTGGGAGGCTTTTCTTACGAGCCTCAAGTACAAGCTCTCACCACCCAGAGAATCGAGTATCTCCCCCTGATAATATCCCCGGTCTCAACATCAAGATCACAAATATGTTGAGAATGATGAAATACTTGCCTGGAGCCAGTCTGGGAATGGGACAACCAGGATTACTTCAGTCCTTAGAACCGGTAATGAAGCGTGAAAGAGAAGGGTTGGGGTACCGGCGCACCGGGGAAGACAACCAAGAGAAAATGGCCCGAGGGCATCAGTATCCGAATTTTAGCTCTCTGAATGAATTTTTTGTCAAAGAATGAGAGGACTTCCCCTTTTGCGGCTTTCAGGAGCCTTGGAGAAACAACGACGGAGATAACCTTCCACGATGGAAAATTTTCTATGAAGAAGACCTTTATCTCAAGGAAAACACTATACACAGCTTCTCCACCAAGTTAACAATCGGTCCAAGAGAAGAAAATGAAGACAAGGAAAATGAAAAGGAAGAACTGATGGAAATCTCTTCGACATCATGGCTCTAGGGGATGACGAGCCAAGGGACGACCCTATACACTTGATACACGCTGATCCGGATTACCAAAAAAATAGGAGAAAGAGCAAAATTGTAAGGGTGAGAAATAAGAGTGAGGGTAAGGGTAGGGATGAGTCGCTCCTAGATTTACTTTTTAAACTTGTACATGTAAACACTATTATCAATAAAGAAGACTTTGTTTTGCATTATCTTGTTGATGTTAATTCTGTAATTGCTTATAGGGAGTTGGAAAGACTAAATGAACATCCTGAATGGGAGAAGTAGCGTATACAGAGTGAGGAATGAGACATTCTTGTAATTAACCTCAGAACATAAGAAAAAAGGAAAGAGGTCCGTATTGGGGCAAGTCTAAGTGAGACAGAAAGAGAAGAATTCACACAAACTCTGAGAGAGTACGGGGATGTCTTCGCCTGGTCCTATGCCGATATGCCAGGTTTGAATAGTTAGATAGTCATGCACGAAATACACACCAAGCCAGAATTTAGGCCCGTCAAGCAGAAGTTGAGAAAATTTACGCCAGAATGGTCCCTGAAAATAAAAGAAGAGGTGATGAAGCAACTGAGTGTGGGGTTCTTACGAGTAATCGAGTACCCTTCATGGTTAGCTAACATTTTACCCGTCCCAAAAGCAAATGGGAAAGTCCGCATGTGCGTAGATTACTGAGATCTCAATAAAGCTTGCCCAAAAGACGATTTTCCATTGCCCAACATTGATTTGATAGTGGATAATACCGCCAATCATGCCTTGAAGTCATTCATAGATGGTTTTGCTGAGTATAACCAGATCAAGATGCACCCGAATCACCAAGAGAAAACAACATTCATCACACCGTGGGGGACATACTGCCATACCGTTATGCCATTCACGCTGAAGAACGCCGAGGCAACATATCAGAGGGAAGCTACCGCTATCTTCCACGACATGATTCACAAAGAAGTAGAAGTGTACGTGGATGAAATGATAATCAAATCAAAAGAAAGAGAAGGCCATGTACCAGCCTTGCGAGCCTTTTTTGACCGCCTCCGCCAGTATCAGATGAGACTTAATTCGCAGAAATGTGTGTTCGGGGTGACCAAAGAAAAGCTCCTCGGCTATGTCGTCAGTAAGAAGGGAATCGAGATAGACCCTGCCAAAGTTCGAGCTATCCAAGACATGCCCGAGCCTCGTACCGAGAAAGAAGTCTGGGAATTTTTGGATAATTTGCAATACATTAGCAGGTTCATCTCTCAACTTACTCAGACCTGCGAACCTATTTTCAAACTCCTGAGGAAGTCTTCACTAGGAGAATGGGACAATCAGTGCCAGGAGGCTTTTGATAGAATAAAAAACTATCTTTCCAAACCTCCAATATTAACCCCACCACAGACCGGACTACCACTAATCCTATACCTGACCGTCATCGATTCGGCTGCAGGAGCCATGCTAGCCAAACATTTGACCGATACACGGAAAGAACAGGCCATCTACTACATCAGCAAAAAATTGTCCCTATTTGAGATAAACTACACGCCATTGGAGAAATCATGCACCGCTCTCGTCTGGGTAACATAGAAATTACGGCACTACATGCTGGTTTTTCCGGTCATCCTGGCATCACGAATTGATCTGTTGAAATATCTCTTCGAGAAATCAGCTCTCTCAAATCGTATGGCAAAATGGTTATTTTTGCTCTCTGAATTCGACATCACCTACATGACCCAGAAGGCAGTCAAAGGCAAGATCATAGCAGATTACCTGGCCCATAATCCAATATTGGGGGACATGTTAGAAGAAGCCGAATTCTCAGACAAAACTATCATGAATGTTGAGATCGATGAAGACTGGAAATTATACTTCGACGGGGCCGCCAACCGAAACAGAAACGGGATAGGCATCCTGTTAGTCTCTCCAGACCAAACTCACTCCCCGGTATTGTATTGTTTAGACTTCTTCTGCACCAACAACATGGCCGAGTATGAAGCCTGTATAATCGGATTAGAGATCGCACTCCAAAGGAGTATAAAGAGAATACAGGTATACGGAGATTCAGCATTAGTGGTCCACCAAGTTCTGAAAAAATGGAAGATCAGATATGAGAAATTAATCCCTTACCTCGCCCGACTGTAGGATGTCGCAGGAAGGTTTGAGCATTCAGAGTTTTACTATGTCCCCAGGTCACAAAACAGTTTTGCTGACGCACTAGCAACCCTGGCGTCCATGATCGATATCCCGGAGGGAATGGAAGAAATAACTCTTACGGTACAAAGAAGATCAGGACCAGCACACTGCATGGCCCTTGAGGTAGAGAATGAAAAGAATGGGGACTCAGCCACTTGGTTTTACGACATATGGAACCTGTTGAAAAATCATCAGTATCCCGAGCAAACAGATAAAAGAACACGGGTCGCACTCAGGAGGTTATCATCAGGGTTCATACTTTGTGCCGAAAGGCTGTATAAGAGGAACTATGACAGGACTCATCTCCAATGTCTCAGTGAAGAAGAGTCTGTCAAAGTAATAGATCAGATACATGGGGGTGATTGTGGACCTCATATGAGGGGCCATACACTTGCCTGTAAAATCATCAGGCAAGGATATTATTGGTCTACCCTGCAGAACGACTGCGTTAACCAGGTACGCCATTGTCACAAGTGCCAAATCTATGCTAAATCTCAGAGACTTCCTCCGAAAGAGTTGTACAATATGACTGCTCCCTGGCCTTTCGCAACTTGGGGAATCGATGTCATTGGGAAGATTTCACTCAAAGCCAGCAACGACCATGAGTTCGTACTAGTGGCCATCGACTACTTCACCAAATGGGTAGAAGTCGAGTCTTTCCAAACCCTTGGCGCCAGGAAAATTGCCCGATTCATCAAACGGAACATCATCTGCCGGTATGGGATCCCACACGAGATCATCTCGGACAACGGCACCCACTTCGAAGGAGAAGCTAATGCAGTCATGGAGGAATACGGAATTACCCGGCATAAATCTTCGCCATATAGACCGCAAACCAATGGGGCATCGAGGCCACCAACAAGAATCTGAAAAATATCCTAAACAAGATGACCAACACCTGCCGGACTGGCCAGAGAAATTACCATATGCATTGTGGGGATACAGCACCATCGAGAGAGTTTGTACCGGGGCAACCCCATTTTCACTTACATACGGGATGGAAGCAGTCCTCCCTGTTGAACTAGAGGTCCCTTCCCTCAGAGTTATGCTAGAGAATCAAGTCAACGAATTGGAGTGGGTCCAGGCACGTTATAACGAGCTGGTCTTGCTAGATGAGAAGAGATTGAGAGCCACATATCACCACCAAGGATATCAGAAGAGAATTACTCGATCATTTAACCAGAAAGTCAAGACTTGAGGTATCAATGAGATCGACATCGTGTTGAAAGAAATTCGAGAGCTAGCCAGAGACCCGAGGGGAAAGTTTAGGCAGAAATGGGCAGGGCCATACATCGTTAAAGAGATTGACACTGGGGGTGCCGCTATACTCGCTGACTTAGATGGACAGTTACTACATTCACCAGTCAACATAGATCGACTGAAGAAGTATTACTAATAGATGTAACCTGTATAGATAAGAACTACGTAAACCTGAGCCCCAACTCAAAATGGTGTTCTTGAAAAATTAAAAAGGGGAACGTAGGCAACCTGAGAAGTGACTTCAGGCCCGATTTAAACATTGTAAAAGAAATTTATTTCTCATAAACAGTCCTTCACATATTATTAAGGTGGTTCAGAACACCGAAAGTTACAAAGGAGACACAACATACAGAAAAACCTAATCCCTAAGAGTTGGCCAAGCAGGGTCCTCAATAGCCAAGTCAATTCGAGCTCATCAAGGATCTGGTACGCAAAGACAATGCTCTCCTCTGTGGGCTCGGAGTCCATAAATCGAAACCACTCCATTTGGAAGGGATCATCAATCAGCTCCCCTTCCAGAGACCCCCAACGAGAACGGATGATGTCAGCCCGGAGGGGCCCGGTAATACCAAAACGGGTATAGTTGAACTGACGAGTCAATCGAGCATGCCACATCCTCTCTACTGATAAAGAAACATGCGGGGTCACAAATTTGGACTCAGAGGAGAAGTTGTTCAGACCAAGGGGAATGTCCTGAGGAACATTAAACTGACAAAGGAGACGTCCTGAGAGATAAAAGGAGGTAAACCAGAGCCTGCAGAGCCGAATATAGTTCTGACCCCCTGTACTAAGCACCATCGCCCTCAATTTCCACCAAGGAATGTTCCACCGAATAGCCCGAAAGTTCTCCGAAAACCACACCGTCCAATTAGAGGAAGACATGGTCAAAGCACCAAAGAGAGGACGACGGAAAAAGTGCGTCGGGTTGTCAAGCCGCACCCCGTTGAAACCCACCGACCGAAAATGCTCTAACAGCCACATGTATAGCAAGCGGGAGCTTCTCTTGAAAAAGGATGAGGCTCCCCTTTTAAGATCATCTAAGCCATTCAGAGTCTCTGCAAGAACAATTGGCACTATAGACTCCCCGTTCTTAACATGGTAAATCAAACTCAGAATAGTCGGATCGACATGGGAAGAGCCTGTCACCAGTAACATATCAGAAACAAGACAGATCAAGGCCACTGCAGTACAAGAAGCCCGTCGACAATAAAACCATCACAGGCTGCTTGGGGAATAGCTAACAGAGCAATCAGCATATCTCGAGGACCGATTTCTTCTATGGGAACAGCCATCGGAAGACGAACATCAGAACGCAACAGCCAAGAGAACTCTTCATAAGTTGGGCAAAGCTCATCTAGCCCGAAGCGGAAAAGATGATCCACAAGGCTCCAGAAATACAAAGCACCTAGCAGAAAGGAAAAATCTACAGGACGATGGCACCAGCCCGCTAAAGGGCTAAAAGCACCAAAGTTCAAACCATTCTCAGAAGATATTAGAGCATCTCGGGTTTCAACATAAGAAAAATTAGAATTTGTGCGATAAGAAGACATCTGAGAAAGGTGTGAGGATGAAGGAAGGAAGATGGGTGTATTTATAGCAAAAAGGAGGGCCATGTACCTGTTTGTCGCGCGACAAACCCATATCCAGGAGGGATTGTCGCGCGACAATCCTATTTTGTACACATAAGAGTCATTCTTGCCAAAAGAACCACTTTTGTATGCACTGTACTTACTTTGTTCTTTTGCAGAAGGCCTAAAAAACTTCCGTATCACACGGTATGATTCCTAGCCCCCCTAATTTTATGTATGGATGTATAATAAGTTATAAATAAACTGTTGTCACAAACGCAAGCAGAAAATAAAAAATCATCATCACTACAAATAAGAGTTTTATAAATCTAACAAAAAAAACAGTTTCCAAAAAACTAGAGGAATACTAAAGCAAATGTTTGTCTACCCTTTATAAAACTACATATCTGTTTCAAACTAACAAAAAAGTGCAGGAAAGAAAAGCTAATCTACTCGAGCGCGCTTTGACACACTCCCACTATCACCCAAGCCCTCCTCGGGAGTAAGGTCAACCACTGGGACACCCTGAGTAGGAGGGACTACCGCCTGAGAAGGCCCCATCGACTGGACAGGAGCCATAGGACGGATCACCGAGGACCGAGAGCGCCTAGAAGTCCGACTACTACTCCTCCGAGACTCCGTCCGGGAATGAGAAGAAGTCAGAGGGTCGCCTAGCCGTAAAGAAACGTCAATCGCCTTCTGATAGTCACGCATGTATGCTGGAGGGTCTCGACCGACGTACTAGAGAAGGTTCCAGTTGTAGAGGTGTTGGGCATGCTAAGCCCTCAGATCCGCCACCCGTACACTCACCCGCTGTGAAAGACATAAGATAAGAAAATCAGCACAGTCGAAATAAATAAATGTAGACATAAAAGTATCGAGAAAAGTTGAAGTAGGTACCTCATCGCCAGAGCAACCACCCAAGAAGTCAAAAGCATCCTCAGGAAGAGGATACTCAGGAATAGTGTATCGACGTAAACCAGCGCCGACATAGGAGATATCTCTGGGAAGTGGAAGAAGATCTACCGAAGGAATGGACGAGCCCGCCGGAACATCAGCAGAAGTGGACCCACCCTCCTCGCGAATCGAGAACAGGGGAAGCTGAGAAAACGAGCCGCCGAGACCCAGAGATCGGGCCGGAGGGCCCATAGCAGTCGACGGAAGAGGGGTCAGTGTGGCGTAAGTACGAACACCTGGAGGATCCACCATAGCCGTTGCTCTCAAAGGCGAGACCCCGCTAGAAGGAGTGGTCACAGCAGTAGGAGGGGTCTGTCCAAACTGCTCATAGTCGACCCCAAAGTCCGCAGGCTCCCAGGACCGCTCCAAAAAATCTGTTGCACCTCCCTCAGCAGCCTCAGCAGCCTCAAAAATAGCCCCCAGAGATGCTGACGAACCGGTAGGGAACTCAAAACCCTCAGCAGACTGCTCCTCTCCAGGTGTAGTCTGAGGAGGCTGCTCTAGAACAGCCGCTGTCCCCCCTCCCTCACTGCCCTCGGGTCTATCAACACCTCCCTCAGCACCAGCAGGGACGTCCCTCTCTCCCTCAGGGTCATTATAGTCGGAGTCCAAAATATTATCCCTCTGATCGGGGACAGGCGGCAGCTGACCGAAAATTATTCGGGACAAATGAGTCTGTCCTCGTATGTAGTTGGGATCACCTCCCAATGGCCGGTACCTCTCATAAAAGACCCGTCCCCGAGTTCCCTTCGGCTCCCTCATCAAGTAACGAGCAGCGAAGATGGCATAATCTCCTTCCTCGGTGAACGTCTAAAAACCGAGCCTGTCAACCAACGCCTGCACTGTCATCGAATCGATCTCGCCCGTCTGCCTCATCAGAACTGGCGGGAATGAAAGAACTCTAGGCCACTGGGCCAGTGTATGCTGGCGAATAACTCTCTCGCCTAAGTAGAAATGGAGGCCGTACTCATCCCTGATAAGCCGCTTGGTCCTCGAGGCAGTCAGAGCACGGCCATATCCAAAATGGAGACCCAAATCACCCCAGGGGGCCCACTCAATCTGAACAAAAACAAATTTTATTTCAGTTATTTATATTCTATTTTTACCAGTTAATTATTAAAAAGAAAGAATACTAAGATATTTACCTGCTCCTCCAACAGGTCATGGACGGCAACAGCTCCGATCTCTAGAGTCCGGTATACATAAGGAGCCCTGTAGTTCCCCGCAATGAATCGGCAGAAAAATGGAAACTGATCCTAGTTCTCGACTAGGAGATCCACCTGGGTACGACCCAGACGGGTATACGACATGAACCAACTCTGAAGAGGAGATATAAAGAATATCAGCAACAACAGATAATAAATATAAGGGACCGAAGCAAAGATAAAGGAACAAAAGTGTATACCTCCCACAGTAAAGAAAAGCCCTTGAGGTTCAGGGCTAGATGACGAGAAACCTGGTCCATAGAATCGTACAAGACGGCCAGAATAAAGCCCCCCCAGTCATAGTCAAACATAATGCTGAAGTCTCTGAGGTAAGGCAACCACCAGAGATGGACTGTGTCCCCCCTCTGGCCTCGAACAGATCATGGAGCGTCAGCAAGAGAAGAACACGGGCATACTGACGTGCCTCCTGACGGGTCATCAGCGCTCCAGAAACAACTAACCGGGCTCTCTCTGTAGCTAGCTGTGTAACCAAAATCGCCCGAGGGGTCGTGTCGCCCGAACTCCGTCGCTCAGGAAACCACCCGAGTGCGCCCACAATGCCCTCCGCCGTCAAACGCAAAGGGACATCAATCTGGATAGGGACCCCCCTGAAGGGATCTCGGTCAGAGCAAATAGGTCCAGGGGGGTCATCGTCATCTCTCCCCAGCTCTAGTGGAAGGTATGAGTGGTGTCCCATTAGTGGCAGACTAGAGCCGACACCAACACAGCCGCCCTAGATACCCGCTCTGGGAGGGCATCGAAGAGGGAACCAAAAGGAGTCGCAAGAAGCAACTCCTGGACAGGGGCCGGTGCCTGTCGCCACTCTAAGGAAATAGTGTTGAGAGAACCCCAATCTCGGCCGACCCACTGCAGACAAAGCGAAATATAAGAATATGAGAAAATTGAGGGTACTTTTGTGTAAATTATGAGGGTTATGGGGTTATAAGGATAAATTATGTAATTTTCTAAACCTGAGGGTACTTTTGTGTAAATTATGAGGGTTATAGGGTTATAAGGGTAAATTATGTAATTTTCCAAACCTGAGGATACTTTGGTGTAATTATAAGAGTTATAGGGTTATAGGGGGTAAATTATGTAAATTTTTAAACCTGAGGGTACTTTGGTGTAATTATGAGGGATATAGGGTTATAAGGGTAAATTATGTAATTTTTTAAACATGAGGGTACTTTTGTGTAAATTATGAGGGTTATAGGGTTACAAGGGTAAATTATGTAATTTTCCAAACCTGAGGGTACTTTGGTATAATTATGAGAAATATAGGGTTATAGGGATAAAATATGTAATTTTCTAAACCTAAGGGTACTTTGGTGTAATTATGAGAGATATAGGGTTATAAGGGTAAATTATGTAATTTTTCAAACCTGAGGGTACTTTTGTGTAAATATGAGGATTATAGTGTTATAAGGGTAAATTATGTGATTTTCCAAACCTGAGGGTACTTTTGTGTAAATTATGAGGGTTATAGGGTTATAAGGGTAAATTATGTAAATTTTCAAACCTGAGGGTACTGTGGTGTAATTATAAGAGTTATAGGGTTATAGGGGTAAATTATGTAAATTTTCAAACTTGAGGGTACTTTGGTGTAATTATAAGAGTTATAGGGTTATAGGGGTAAATTATGTAAATTTTCAAACCTGAGGGTACTTTGGTGTAATTATGAGAGTTATGGGGTTATAAGGGTAAATTATGTAATTTTCAAAACCTGAGGGTACTTTGGTGTAATTATGAGATTTATGGAGTAATGAGGGTACATTATGTAGTTTTCTAAAAAAGCTAAAGGGTATCACAGGTAAAAGTATGTGTTCGCTAAATCGGACGATATTTCTAGGCAGACATGCATACTAACATTATTTAAAATACATGCAGGGAACGACATAAATAAATCGAACAAATAAATACACGAAAAGAAGACATACCAGAGACCGTCGGCGGATCTCATGAGAAACAGGCTCCATCAAGAGCCACGGAACATCCGGAACTGGAACAGCCCGAGTGATGTCTCGATAGACCACCGTCCGACCGCGGTCCACCCCATCCTCACCGTACCAGTCAAGGTCCGCCCAATCATCGTGGTGAGGACTGCAACGAAGAACTCCCTGAGCGTCAGTGAGAGTAACCTCCCCCTAGTCACCCTCAAGTCAATCTGATTGTGCAGGATCCATCAGTATAGGGGTGGGGTAGCAGAGAAATCAGAAAAGTCAGAAAAGCGGCAGAGCTTCCGCGCATAAGAGAAGAGAGAAAGAGAGCTAGAGAGAGAAAGAGAAAGGAGAGAATGAGGTGGAATGAGCTCAGCAAAGGACTTATATAATGAACCAGTTTGTCGCGCGACAAATAGGCTCATTGTCGCACGACAAAGAGCCCTGCACCGAAATGTCGCGCGACATATTGGTCCCCTCCTGTGATTTTTTGACCTTTGTCTCATTTTATCTCCTGCAGGGGTACTTTAGAGAAAAAGTTTTCAAAAAACTTGCTAAATACCGCACACCCATGATGAAAATCCGAGGAAAGACTTCCAAATCATCTCTCCGAAAATGTGAGAACAAATACAAACGGTTAAAGTAGTCTCTGATCTCCCAAGAAGGACCGAGACCACCAATGAGAAAAAGCAGAATATCAAGATAAGACGGGAATAAAAAAAATTAAAAGAGTAGAGAAGAGAAAGAACCCGCATGAGCGCCCAAAGCGAGCGAGAGAAACAGAAATGCAGAGTGACAGGGAGAGCCACACCAAAAGTGACAGCTAGGCCAAAACCGGTTCAGGGCTTCGTTTTGGGTGGGTAAGGCTCCTGATCACAACAAAGGGATAAAAAGACTCCTGGTCAAAAACAGAAAAGGCCAGGAAAAGTCTTTCCCAAAAGAGGGAGAAATAAGGACATCGAAAAATAGAGTACGATGTGGGCCCACCAAAAAAGAAAAAAACAAAACTAAGAAAATAACAGAGATCAGAGATTGAATTTTCAAACAAATTTTCTTTTCAGCACGATACAGAAGAGATGGTTTGGAAAAACCTCGGACCATCACTCTGCGGAAAGCAAAAGAAATTCGAAAACTGCCTTCTGAGAGAAGTATCTTCACTCGAGGAAAACATGAGAGTAAAGTTTAGAAAGATATAGGAAAACAGGACGTCCGGATAAAGATTAGACCCCGATAAGCTCTTTTCACCCTCGTAAAATTTTATCTCTCTCACTCTAGCAGTCTAAGAGAGACAACAAACAAATTCACCATAGTACAGCATAAGCCCTCGCCAGAGGCAAATCGCAAACACAAGCCCTCCCCAGAGGCAAAAATACTCACGAAAGCCCTCCCAGAGGCAACTTTCTTTCTTCTTACAGATCAGAAGCCCTCCCAGAGAGGCACAGTGTAGCAATGGTAGTCCTCCCACCTGAGGCGAGAAGATCAAAAGCCCTCCCAGAGAGGCACAATGTAGCAATGGTAGTCCTCCCACCTAAGGTGAGAAGATCAAAAGCCCTCCCAGAGAGGCATAGTGGAGCAAGGGTAGTCCTCCCACCTGAGGCGCAAAGTGGAACAAAAGTTAGTCCTCCCATCTGAGGCTAAGGGAGCAATGGTAGTCCTCCCATCTGAGGCAAGCGGAGCAAATGAAAGCCCTCGGAAGAGGCAATGAGGTAACACAAGCCCTCTCCGGAGGTAAAACCAAACACAAGCCCTCTCCGGAGGCATTCACGAACACTTTTTGCATACACACACTTCCTTAGAGTTCTTGCGGGAGCCATGGACCATGGTCTCTTCCAGTCGCCTCAATTCCTTGCAAGCAAGGAGCTTGAGTCGAGAGGGTCTGTAGACACCTCGATTCGTGACCCCCGCAAGAACCCTAAAGACCTTTGATAAGTACTGTTTTTAGAGTCCGGAATCCACCCGAACACCTAAAACTACCCCGAAAGGGTTTGTTGGCCAAACAAACCTATTTTTAAGTAAAAATGTCGCACGGACAAACAAGTATGTCG
The DNA here is from genome assembly GCA_021464415.1 of Lonicera japonica. Lineage (NCBI taxonomy): Eukaryota > Viridiplantae > Streptophyta > Magnoliopsida > Dipsacales > Caprifoliaceae > Lonicera > Lonicera japonica. The sequence goes on along the minus strand of CM038464.1, from coordinate 83,676,418 downwards.
CGCGACATACTCCACTATGTCGCGCGACAATCCCCCCTAACACCAGACCATCCACTCTTTAACACATCAGTCTGTCAGAAACATCACTTCAGCCGTTTGTCGCGCGACATTGAACACATTGTCGCGTGACACTTTCCCTTTCTGGAAAAATGTCACGCGACATTTTCCCCCGAGCACTATAAATAGGCCAACACCCCCAAGGGTTCAATGACAGCAACTGGGGATTGAAGAATTATGGGCTATATCTAATTTTCTAGTCTTTCATCAAGTATTCTCGATTATCGTCTTATTTCTGAAGAATTATTGAATATATTCTCGACACTCGACGTGTCCCGTCTTTGGAATCGAATTCTCGAAAATATTTGGAGAAGGAAAAGATCATCATCGCCGGAGATCTCTCTATCGTATTATATTTTCTTTCTTATTTTTATTATTCTCGTCGGGATGGTAAAGAAAGTCTCTTCTAGTATTTAACATTAAATATCTGTGTACTTTTTTATTTCTGTTATTTTGTCCACGTTTTATTTGAATAAATTTATTGTCAAGTTACAAAGTAGTCTACAAGACCCTGATAAAATTATTTGCAAAACCAGAAAAGTAAGTACATTAACATCCGGATAAAATCTTATTTTCAAAAACCCGAATCGGTAAAACTTACTTAGGAATTAAAAACCCGGTATATCCTATCTCTTTCATAGAGTGTGATATGTCTGGTAAAACTCTCCTTAAAGAGTTCTAGTTCCATATTGAATTAGTCCCAATACAAGATCCGAACTTTTACGAAAGTAATCACAACACGAGAAAAACGTCATTATCTGAGGAAATAATACGGAACACTTCTTTCAAAATCAAAAGGTTTTGTCATTTGTATTTACATCTTTCAAATAATAAAAACATCGGATCTCGGAACACAAAGGTTTTATCCCTTTCCCCGCTTTTCCCAGAAATTAGGGTTTTCACTTGGAAAGTAGTAGACTGTCAGTAAAAGCATCCAAGTTTTTCAACATAAAATAAACGTATAAGACCACTAGAGACCGAAAGGGCGGAATGGGTGCTTAACACCTTCCCAAACCGTAATATAGTTTCCGAACCCTATAGAATCCTGGTTTCGTAGACAAACGTGTAAAGAAAGGCTTATATGTAGCATTTTCTCTCACATAACAGTTTTGTCCGTTTTCCTGTAAAAATGTACTGGCGACTCTGAACGAACCCTTTTGCATCTAGAAATAGAACATAGGGACACGTGATATGAATTATCAATCCCAACGAAGCAAATAGAACGACGGAATCCGTGTCAACGTTTCAGACGCCCAAGAACGGGAATGAGACTCGGGGGTTGCATTTGCGGATTCTCACACAGTGTTAGATACTTCTCAAATTGCAATTAAAAATGTATTTTCATTAATCCTAAAAAGAAATCTTGAATGCCATTGAAATTCTTATGTCCCAAGCATCTCTCACTCACAAACAGACGGAAAGGCATGCGTCCATGCAGTGACTAATGCACAAGTACACAATTTATGGTCTACTCCTGTAGTTTTAACTTCTGATGAATATGCTTGTATGTGATTATTTTAGATTGCTGTAGCATCTGCACTTGCAGCACACAAACTACGGTGCCCTGTCCGTATATATGTCAATAGGAAGATCGATATGATAATGGCAGGAGGAAGACATCCTATGAAGATAACATACAGTGTTGGCTTCAAATCTAACGGGAAGATCACGGCGTTACACCTTGATATTTTAATCAATTCGGGGATAGCTATAGATTTAAGCCCCATACTGCCAGGGAAAATTGTAGATTCACTTGAAAAGTACGATTGGGGTGCATTATCTTTCAATATAAAGTTATGCAAAACAAATCATTGCACTAAAACCACAATGAGGGCCCCTGGGGAAGTAAATGCAACTTTTATTGCAGAAGCAATAATAGAATGTGTGGCATCTACACTTTCAATGGAAGTAGATTTCACTAGAACAAAAAATCTTCACACGTACGAAAGCCTCAACTTTTTCTATAAAGGCATTGCAGGGGAGCCTCAAGAGTATACTTTGCCTTCCATAATGGATAAGTTGGCAAGTACATCAAGCTTTGAAAAGCGGATTGAAATGACAAAAGAGTATAATTTGTGTAATAAATGGCATAAAAAGGGTATTGCTCTCGTACCCATTATTCATCAATGTTCGATGAAACCAATTCCGGGAAAAGTAAGCATTCTTTGGGATGGATCTGTTGCGGTAGAAGTTGCTGGCATTGAGCTAGGCCAGGGGCTGTGGACTAAGGAAAAACAGATGACTGCAAATGCGCTTAGTTTGATTCAATGTGATGGAACTAAAGACTTCTTGGATAAAGTACGGGTCATACAAGCAGACAGTTTGAGCTTAGTACAAGGAGGGTCTACATCTGCGAGCACTACATCTGAATCAAGCTGTGCAGCAGTTAGAGTTTGCTGCGACATTTTGGTTGGAAGATTAGCCCCCGTAAAGGAAAAATTGCAGAAGCAAATGGGTTCTGTTACATGGGATGACATTATTCTTCAGGTATATTCAGTCTTAACTATATAGTTTTTTTTTCCCCAATTCCTTTTTCTACTACCTTTAAGGCGGACACGGACACTATGGTGAAGTCAAACACTCGATGTTCTATCCAGTCATGGGCTTTCTTTACAGTCCTATAGAAAATCTATAAATGAATGCACACACACTAACTAGCTAAGTTCACCCATTTATTTTGTTCAGACTATTATAAAATTCCGCTGGGGAATTTAAAGCCTGGCAGGAAAATATACGACCTCAAACGACCCACACCAGGAATTTTATCATTATGTACCCCTTGCTTTATGTTTAAATAAAGCTACTAGCTCCCACTATTTTGTTATCTTTAAAGCAACCTCTACATACAGGATCAACACTGCTCAACAAACTTCATTTTTCTCTTAATAGCATCACTGCTGAGTGGACTTTGAATAATTTTATTAGAATGAACCGTTGGTTATATTATATTAAACTCAAAAATGTATCTAAGCTATCTCGGATAAACGCGGTAATATTTTCTGCTTAGGCTGCATTGTGGCTTCTATCTAATCACAGCCTTCAAAAATTCAAATTTAAATTTGAAATTAATTATATAATCAAGTCTAGGTAAGTGCACAATTTGTTTCACTACTAATATTATTACTGTTGTTCTCGCTGTTGTCAAACGATCTGGTACATTTAAAGAGTTATCATTATGTACCGTATTCTATTTATCATGTTAGTTTCAAATTCTTTCTTAATTTTCCAATCACAGGCACATTCTGAAAATGTAAACTTATCAGCAAGTACTTACCTTGTGCCTGACTCAAATTCAATGAATTACCTGACCTATGGTGCTGCTGTGAGTGAGGTAGGTTTCGTCATTTACAGGCCTGTTTGTTTATATATCCCTTTACTTGTACTAACTACAAGAGTATATTACATTAATGCACCTTAAACTAATTAAGTATTTCAGTTTGCATCCTAAATAATTTTTTCAAACAGTTTGCACCCTATACATTTAATTTGTTTCAATCAACTCTTATAGGTTATTTTCCACCAAATTCTAACCGGCTACCACCATGAGCACTTGACATGTGCCTGACTTCGGCATAACACAAACCAAAACAAATGAAACCCTCATTTACGCTACCAAATCTCCATTTACACTTAATAAACAAATCCTCCATTAGTTTGTGTCATGCTGAAATTATGCTAAAAAAAATACAATTAAGATGATTGTGGTGGATGCCAGTTAGAAATTTTTCAATAAATAACCTATTGGAGTTGATTGCAACAAATTGGATGTATAGTGTGCAAAATGTGTCAAAAAGTTGTTTAGGGTATAACATGGAAATCTTCTATTAGTTTAGTGTTCCTCAATTGTGCTCGAAGCAGCCGTGATAGCTGCAGCTCCATATTGATTTCTATTGGTTTAATTACTATGAATGAAGCTGTGAATTTTGTAGGTCGAAGTAAATATTCTTACTGGAGAAACCAGAATTTTGCGATCAGATATTATTTATGACTGTGGACAAAGCCTCAACCCTGCTGTGGATTTAGGACAGGTTGACCCTCTTAACCTGGACTTGTATTTTGAAGTTCATATCTCCTAGAAAGTAAGTACACTTCTAGGAAGGCAACTTGACCGTGTTGAAAAATCATTTGTGACTCATGTATGATAACCTCTTGAACTCCAAGTGTGACCCAAACAAAGGAAAAAGAGAGAGGGGGGGGGGGGGGGGACTACTGTAGATGTAGAGAGAAATATTATTTTTTGTGAAAGAAATTTAGTTGTTACAAGAAATTAATTAAGACTTATAGGTTTTTTTGAATGGGCATGAGAAGATAATGATATTTGTTGTTGCTCACGTCTTGTATATACTGTCTCATATGTGTATGTATGTACACATACGTGCGATTATCGATTTGTACTACTCACAAGTTGCACGACAAGTCATACAATACCACATTTACGTATCTTAAGAAATTATTTTTTATTTAGATTTGTCTATAAAATGTATATTTATATATATATATAATTGACGCCTCCTCCAAGTGTTCTTGTCCTACATTTCTAGGATTTTCCATGTATACATTTTGTGCCCGTGTTAGTTCCTCATAGCTTGTCCCATTGCCCTGTTTTTGTCTCGCTTTGAGGCATCCGTCTTCACGGGGTCCTCTAATTATATAGTATGTCATCATACTTGAAACCTTTGCAATATTAAATTTCTCAATAGGGATTTGTATTTCTCCAAAGAGAATCTACGATCGTAATGAAGATTCTACACATGGGCCCTGTCTGATGTGTAAGAGGTTTGGATTTTTGGTTATGTAAGTTTTATTACAAATTTGACAGGTAGAGCCAATAAATTCATCAATATGTTAAATGGCTAATCACATGCTGTTGTGGTACTTTTTCACCGAGTTATTGTGATTGTGCCGTTGGAGTCTTGTAGATGCTCTAAAACTCTAGAATTTATATTCTTAACAGATTTAAGGGGCTTTTGTACAAGGCATTGGTTTCTTTATGTCCGAAGAGTACCTTTCAAATTCAGATGGAATGGTGGTTACAGAGGGCACATGGACATACACAATACCAACAATCGATACCATTCCTAAACAGTTCAATGTTGAGGTACTAAATAGCGGACATCACAAAAATCGCGTTCTCTCCTCTAAAGGCATGTTTAGTTCAATTCTGTCACATACTCAAACAGCTTTCTGCTCATATTGTCGTAACGGATTCGGTCTTTTCTTGGGGTGTTCAGAATCATTAGCATCTCCCCATTTTTGGGCCAAACTGTGAACCGTAAATAGTTTATCCATCCTCTCCACTAAATGAATGTCGAAATGCTTGCATTAGCCTTTTTTGTATAATAAACTATTATCTAGATGATGATCATGTCATTGTTAGTGCATGTAAATAGTAAGAATCTCTCTGGAGCACAATAAAATACTACTCCGACTACAGTTATAAAGAGTTCACTATGAATTTGTACTTCAATAAGAACATTATTTCAACGTAAACTATGGTCAAGAATAAAGCTGATTTACTACAATAAGATAAAGTTATTTCGAAAAAAAGAAAGTGGGACTCTTAATTCGAGATGTCCCAGAAAGGAACGAGGGATTGTAATTTGAGACAGAGGAACTTAAGTAACTGTTTCAAGTTTACACTTTACTTTTGCACTTTTTACCGAAACACTAACTTCAACCTAATCAATGCTCATTAGTAACTTATTTAATATTGCAAGATATGACAGGCTAATTTTGTCCCAAAAAGGAATTAGTTTTGCCTATGGCACTATAAACACTAGTAGAGGATTCGCACCTATACCGACATTATCTATACAACTGTCGGATAAAGTTGACAGATATATCATATATCTGCAACTAAAACAGCAATGTACCTATCTACCTTTGCTACCAAAGTTACAACGGAAATGCTGCATGGTTTTCACAGTTTTCGGCCTAGAAGGTTGAAACTAAAACTCAAAGTGGGTAATTTCATTTATTAATTTATTTATCATTTTTATTTGCAGCATCTGGTGAGCCACCGTTACTTCTGGCCGTCTCAGTTCACTGTGCAACAAGAGCTGCCATTAAAGAAGCAAGAAAGCAGCTTCGTTCTTGGGGTGGATCAGAGGGTTCTGATTCCGAATCGACATTTTTCGACTTAGAGGTTCCTGCTACCATGCCCGTTGTCAAGGGACTTTGTGGACTCAACAGTGTGGAGAAGTACTTGCAGTTTTGCGCTTCTCTAGCAGACTGAAGCAGAGGTGGATTATGTGTGATAAAAGTTAATATGACTTGTTGTCTTTGTTTCAGTACAGTTGCTGAGGATTTGAAAGAGAGTTTTTCAATAATAAATTGTTCTTACCCCTGTTGTTTCATTACTTACCAGTTTCAATAATAATGATAGTAGCATATTGCTAATGGAATCCGATTGGTTAGTCAAAAGTCTTCAAAGATTTGGATCGGATTGGGATAAACGGATTAGGTATTCCTTAATAAATCTGGCGATCCATTGACAAGCATAGTTATCAAGTCTTGCCATTTTCAGGCTTGTGTGAAGAGCGTGTAAACCCTCAGTTAAGGGTCACATGTAGAGTCTGTTAACATCTCAACGTAAGAAAATCGCAGACTTTTTTAGTTATTTTGGAGCTAAGTTGATGAATTTCTTTTATGAAAAAAATATAAAGATGATCACATCCACCAAATTTAGTCAAAAAATTCAATCTAGAAGTGGGTGATATTATCATCAAAACTTTTAATAGCAAAAAATGAAGATGCATATCAAATTTTCATTTTAGCCGCTTTTAGAATGAATTTTTCTAGTGCATGTGATCATCTCCACAAATTTTCATTTACTTATCTTTGCAAATGAACATATTTTCTCTATCAAATAGACATTTCTTATTTTTATTAAAGAGATAAAACGATCCAAGATTTTGAGCTTAAGGGGGGGTCAAAAACACGAGTAGTAAAAGGAGAAATCTTGGCACTTTTTTTTCCCACAATGAGTCAAGAATGATTACACATTTACACTTATCACTTGTAAAACTTACTTAGGATCTAATTGGCACATAATTAATATTTTATAAACAATAATGTTTGTAATACTAATATTGGTAAAGCAATTTATCTCTTTCTCAGAGTATAATACTACTTTGATAAGTTGTATTGTATGATTTTAAAGTAGTATATTACTATGGCAATAAGTGAAGAAACCAAATTAGGGATCGTATTACCTAAGTTGATTTTAGGGTTATTATCAAAATCAATTTAAAGTTCGATAAGCGAAATTAAAATCCCAAATCTAATCAATTTTAGTACCGTCGAAACATGTGTTGTGTTTTCTAGCTATTAAATCAATTAAGCAATCACACAAAAACAATCTACAACACAAGGCTTTTATGAGATATTCCTACTTGCGTAAAACTAATCTTTCGTGACTAACCGACAGTACTTCACTATGATTAAAACGAAATTACAAACTCGATGACTTACAAAAATTACTTCATCACAATTTACACAATAGTCCGTCAATCCCTTAAACGTAGAATCCAACCGCAGCTGGCTTGGAGTAGCGCTTTTCGCTTTTCGGCTTACCCGTCGCCTCCTTCTACGCACTTGATCATAATCATCTACTCCCTGTTAGTGATATCTTTTATCCCAAGTTAGCCATTTTGCTCGCCCCGTCTTCAATCGCAATCGAAGATACTCTCACAAGACTGTGAACATTTAGAACTTAGTTCTTAAATTTAAAAAAGAATGGGATCTCCTCTGACATGTAAACAAAATGTAGATGGTATCTTAAAACTCTCAAAATTTGATTTTATTATTTGAATATTTTTTGTCTCAAATTTTTTTCTAAAATCATATATTTTTAACACAAGTTAATGGTTATATTTATAAAAAAAAAATATAAAATTAAAGCTCTTTTTAGAATAAGTTAAAAATATATAAAAAAAATTATGATAAAAATACGTGTCTAAAAAATTACACGTTAAACTAATACGGCTCAAAAATTTAAATTGATCCGAAATTTGAATTTGAATTTGAATTTGAATTCCTTGGTCTCAACTTACACCGGACCGGTACATGTTGCAAAGCTGTACCGGTCCACCTTTTAAATATCAAAGCTGACTCCTTTTCCTTGAATTACACGTGGCTTAGGACAAATGGGCTTGGCCCATTAATCTTGTCAGCGCATGAATTAAAAGGAAAGTAAGAGCACCTCCGACAGATAAATAGGTTAGAGTGCATCAAACTGTGAACATATAAGTATATTATTTTTATGTTGTACAAAAAAATTATTGATAGGATAAGTTTTAAAAAAATCCGTCTCCAATGTAATTGTTCGAAGATCATCAATTAGGAAATTCATGAAAATAAAAGTAATAATTTTATATGCAATATGGATCTTGTTTTTGCCACATAAGTTTGATGGCCATTCTTGATAGTTAACATTGGAGAACATCTTTTTAGAACTTTTTCTATCCATTCTTTATGGAATATCAATTTTTCTCAGTTGATGACAATGTTCTAAAAATCGTAAATCGAACCCAGATCAGCAAGGTGGGGATTAGGAATTTTTGGAGAAATCAGAAAAAAGTCGGAGATTAATCGGTAAACCCATAATTTGAAAAATTGGGAATTAAGTAATATAATAACATTTCCATTCCCACAAATAATTTCTAAAATAACATCAATTTCGCATTAAAAAACAAACAAACAAGTCCATACCCAAAAGGCCACAAATAATATGTTGAGCAACACAAAGCACAATTAAAAACTAACAAGTTCAAACTAAATAAAACACTTTCAAAAGTAATCAAATAAAATCTTAAAGAGCAACATAAAGCAAAAGTAACACGTTCAAACTAAATTAAGCACATTTAAAAGTAATTAAATCAAACGAAATTAACATTTTTTGTTATGTGATATATACAAAGTGTAAAGGAAAGAAAGGGAAAGAAAAAAAAAAGCCCTCCAAAACGACATCATTTTATTAAGTTTTGTTTTGTTTTCTAATTGTCAATAGCTCCCGATTTTCCCAATTTCGGCCCATTTTCACCTGATTTTTGAGAACCGATTCAAGGAAATTCGATCGGATAACTCCCGATTTATCAGCAAAAAATCCTGATTTTTAGAACACTGGTTGATGGTTGCATTAGAGATACTTTAAATTCGACTTTTTCAAACTTTTATTTTTATTAAATCAAACACATTCCTTTTTATTATTTTATTTTAAATTTAAAATCCTTTCTTTTAAATTATTTTTTATTTTTACTTTACTGTATTAAATTTGTTTGGACATTAATTCGATTTAAATTTTAGAGACAATTTTATGGAACATGTTAGATATGAAAAAAAATAAGTTTTCTCAATAATTTGTGTCAACCGGAATTTTTGAATTTTGGCAAAACTCGGTAAAATTAGTTTAAAAAGGATTTAACTCAAAAAAACTTTTAATTTTAATTTTGACGCTCAATCCACCACCTATATTTTGAATCAAACCATATAACCAACGTACTTAGGTTCTAAATTATGTACGATGCATTCGGTAAGTTCAACGAGTTTTCGTTAATTGTCGCATTTTCAAATTTTTAATTCGATTCAAGCAATTACAACGAAAAAATTGTTTTTGACATCGGAATGTGATAAGTCAGTTCATGCATAATCTAAGTGAGAGTCACAAGGATTTTGTAGTTAGAATTTTGAGATACTTAAAGTCGTCTCTAATTAGAGGAATGATGTTTTCTAAACACAAAGATTGTCTCAAAGTTTGTGGCTTCACAGATGTGGATTGGGCTGGGGTATTACTTATAAAAAGTCAACATTAGGATACTTTACTTTTGTAGTAGGTAATCTTGTTATATGGAGGAATAAGAAATAAAAAGTTATGGCACGATCTAATATTAAGGCTCGATATAGAGGAATGGCTCATGGAGTGTGCGAATTGATGTGGTTAAGAAATTTAATGTGTAATTTGGATTTCGAACCTAAAAAGGTTATGCAATTGTACTATCAAAACCAGGCAGCTATTGATATATCGCATAATCCAATCCAACACGATCATACTAAGCATGTGGAGGTTGATTGTCATTTTATAAAGAAGAAGCTAGATGTCAACCTTATTAACTTTACTTTCATCTCCACTGAAGAGCAGCTTTTAGATATGCTCACAAAAGGAATTTCCAGAAAAGCGTTTTACGACTCACGAAGCAAGTTGGGTATGGTTGATGTGTATGCACCAACTTGAGGGGAGTGTTAGTGTGAGTCTATAATATTAGGAAAGTCTATATTAGGGAGTTAATATCATAGAGAATATTGTGCAACATTTCCTGTATTAATTACGTAATTGACTAGGAGCAATTTCCCTATTTACCTGTACAATTTTCTTATTTAAATTCCTCCAAATGTGAGATGAATATAACACAATACAATCTCTCAATTGTCTCTCTAAAATATTCGTTCTATTTGACTCAATTGTCATTTTAGTCGACCAACAAACAAATATTTAAATGTTTATATACGTTTTAAAAAGGTGTTAATGATTTTATAATAATGTTAGATATTTGAGAAATACGTATGTATTCCATTAGAAATATTGTAAAATTAACTTAAAGATTAATTGTAATTTACCTCTATCAAGTATGACCCTACTCGTATTTTACCCTCTAAATTACCAAAGGTAGCAATTAATGCCACCAACTATCAATTTTGTTGCAATCGACTATTTTTCGTTCACTGGGTTAAATTTGTTAATTGTGAAAACCCCACATGCACATCACATGAGATTTAATAAGGGCATAATTGTGATTTTACAGTTGACTCCACCTTTTTCCATTTATCCCTCCTAAACAAAGGGGCCATACATTTTCAATAATATAAATATGTCTACAAATGATATATGTATTATTTATATGTAGAGAGAGAATCCGAAAGGTGGAGAAAGAATAGAGATAGAGAAACATAAGACCTTATAGACATTAACACAAATACTGTTTAGAGAAAAAGAATAACAAAATCTCTAGAGAAAAAGAATAACAAAATCTCTAGTTTTCCACCCTTTTCTTAGTAATTCCTCTCTCTCTCTCTCTCTCTCCATTTTATTTATTTTCAATTAATTTGAAAAAGTGCTGAATTGCAGAGTTGTAGCTCTAGAAATTTTCTTCAAAATAGGCTCAAGATCGCATGATTTAGAGTTTCCGAGTAAAAATTTATGCGTCCAGAAGTATTGAATCGCTTTAGGTTCCTTCACTTACTTTAATTTCTCTATTTTTCTTCTTCTTCTTCTCTAATTCTTTTTTAGCACTTAAGAAACACTAAAATTACAAATATTGGTGATAATATATGTTCTTTAAAGTATAAATTAATAGTATAAAATATATCAATTTCTTTGCACAACAAGACGCTTTCATCCACACGGACTAGCTAAACTCCATCTCCAATAATAACGACATCGGCAACCCTCCCCCCTTGAGACATCTAAGGGATGCCCATACCCTTCTCGGTTACACCCCCAGACATTGCTTCGTTTATAAAAAAGGCCCCTGCCACTCACTGGGTTGGAGCAGATCCACCTGATTGGCCCATCCAATACAAGTTGTTCAAGAAGTACAACATTCTTAATGATAGAGTTTTAAGATAAGACAATTTGAGGGTCAATCGCACGTGCTGCTGGAAAAGATTCTAGTGATTACAAAAGTGGGGGGAAGAGGAAGAACAAGAACAAGAGAGGTACATCAACTGTTATAGTTATAAGGGGGCCACCCACAGAACTAAACCCTAAAATCAACTAGATCATCCTTACAAACCTGCCAATCGCCGCATTTCAATTGCTTGCCAACCAAAGGGAGAGGATATTGATAGTTTGACCCAGAGAGTAAGGGTTAGAAGGAAGTTGAAGAAGATCCATAGATTGAGGCTTTTTTTTATGAAGCATTTATTTAAATTCCTGCCCATAAGAAATGCCTCCTAGATGTATGGTATCTCAGGTGTTCGTAGCGAAAGAAAAGGATGCTCGGCTAGTAAGCACACGAGGGAGCTCGCGCACCTCCTCGGAAAAAGCAAAAAAAAAAATACCTAAGTTGTTGAACCCCCCCCCCCTCCCTCAGTTGGGGTTGAAAAGGTCATGGAAGAACCAACCCACCCAAGTCCTCTCGTTGCTATTCCACCACTGGCCGAGAAGGTGGCCAACAACATGACTCCACCCCTGCAACTTTAGTACATGAAGTTGGGGGTTCTTCCTAATCAGGAGACCGCCATTTCCCCCTTTTTATTCCAAGGCCCTAAATCCCCATAGAGAATATGATGGTCACCGTAGAAGATAGCACCATTACCGACAGCGTCATGGCATTTGCCCTAGCCAATAGCATCACACTGCCCACGGATAGGGAGCAGATAGATAGTTTAAACTAAGAATTTAAATTTTTAGTGCTTTATCGCTGTAAAGCACTTTCGTTCCCTTTCTTTTTCTTTTGTTTACTTACTTCATTATACTGATTCCTACTATTTTTTTTGTTTTTTCAATCCGTCCAGGCACTTTACCGAGCTCCATACATGGTAGATTATGGACCTCAAAAACTTAAAGATCCATAATAGGGAAATCGGTAAGCATGTCGATCAACTGAAGCAAGCAAATCAAAAAATTGAAGTCTTCATTTGATAAAAAGAAGACTATGAAGGTTGCTAATGTCAATGACTCTTAAGAGAGGGAGCTCTAGGCCTATAAAGTCCAGCTAACCAGTTTGCAAAAAGTCCTGGATGAGGAAAAGCAAGCTAAAGAGGAGGCTGTGAGATTGGCCAATGAAGGGGCCGAAAAGAAGGTATCTGAGGAAAGATTGGGTGATATGGAGCAACCTCAAGTGGCGGAGCGAGAACCCTCGATGGCATGAAGATAAAACTCAGAAGGCAATGAAACCACCCTCTAGGTTTGGTTAGAAAGACGAGGCCAAGCATGCGCTTATTACAATTGATGGGTGATCTAACTAGTTACAAAGAAACCATCCAATGTCAGTGAAAATGATAGTTGGATGGGTGCTTAGTAGAGGATGTGAAGGCTTTACACAATAATTTCGTTTATGAAGTGATTCCTAAACGAAAAAGACTGAAGTATTGTCAGTTATAAATGGGTATTTAAGAAGAAATATGCGGTCAATAAAGATGAAACTCTGAGGTACAAGGCATGGTTAGTAGTAAAGGGGTTTTCTTAAAAGGAACATATTGATTATGATAAGATCTTTTCTCTAGTGGTGTGATGCACTTTGATACGGGTATTGCTAGCAACAATATCTCAGTTCGATATGGAGCTAGAGCAAATATATGTGAAAACGGTTTTCTTTATGATGAATTGAAAGATATAATTTGCATGTCGTAACCAGAGGGGTCCAAAGAAGTAGGTAAGGAAAAGTATATTTTCCAGGCTAAATAAAGCCCTTGTATAGGCTTAAAAAGTTTCCTAGACAATGGTACTGGCAATTTAAGTTGTTTATGTTGTGGATTGGTAATCATTAGTGTGATGGTGATCATTGCCCCAATGTTTGATATTTTGATGATGGCTCATTCATTTTGTTGATACTTTATGTGGACGATATGCTTATGGCGTGTCATCATATGTCAAAAGTTAAAAAACTTAAAGAAGAATTGGGCCGAGAATTTGACATAAAGGATCTTGTCACCAAACAAAAGACCCTTAGTATGGAGATTTAGAAATATAGGAAAAAGGGTAAATTGTGCCTTTCACAAAAGATGTATATTTGTCATTTCTTTAAGAAATTCAATATGCTGAATGTGAAGCCAACGTCTACTCTGTTAGCTTCTTATTTTGGTTTGCCCACAAAGTAATGTCCTTTCTCACTTTAATTATTGCACTAAATGTCGATAATATCGCATGCTTGTTCGATGGGTTATCTTATGTATTCCATTGTTTGTCCAAGGCCGGATCTAACTCACGCAGCTCGAATGGTTAGCAGATACATGTCGCGGGTAGCGAGTAATTAGAGAGCTATGAAATGCATTTTACAGTATTTCTAGGGTACCAAATCCATGGGTATTATGTTCGAAAGGAAATATAGGGCCTATTATGTTGTGGGATAAGTATACTCTGAATTATACATGTGACCATGATAAAAAAAATGCCTACCTTGGGTTATGTGTTTTCTATGCAAGTGGATTGATTTTGTGGAGATCTATGTTATAGGAAACAAGCGTCTTGTCTACAACAAAGGCTAAAAATATAGCGCTCATGAAAGTATCAAATGAAGCAGTGTAGTTGAAAGGTTTTGTGAGTGAGTTGGGTTTGAACCAAAATGGTATTCTTTTTTCGGTATGATAGTCAAAACGTGGTTTATTTGGCTAAGAACCGAGTGTACCACGCCCGCACATAGTACATTGTTGTGTTTTGCCATAGAGTATATAATTGAGTTAATTATGGCGAGGCCGTCCTAGAAAAGATACACACTAATGAAGTTATGGTAGACATGCTAACTATACACACTGATGAAATCGCGGCACACTTGCTAACTGAGCCAGTTACCGAAGGAAAAGTTTAGGCATTGCATAAGTCTTCTCAATCTCACTTCGTGTTAAAGTTCTAGGGTACATCTTTGGAGGTGTCATAATGGTCTTCAAGGGGATGGATGGTTTAATTTCAGGCTTGCAGTCATCGATGTTGACTGGAGATGATTCGCCAAGGTGGAGATTATTGTTTTTGTCTCATTATCTGATGACATGCATACTGATATTGAGCTTTAAGGAGGCATACCGGAATACAGAGTGACAAATGTTCTAGGTTGGTGCTGCGTTGCTGTGTATTGGTATTGGCTAGTCTAGTCGTACTGGTATGCGTAGCTTCTTTTTAGTGGAGGAATTATGTCATGTGGCATTCCAGTAATGTACTTAAACAAGATCATACTGGTACTCGTGGCAACGTGGTTCCAAGCTTATTAGTTTGACTGTCACACTTATATAAATAGATATGTCTTATTTTATTTTTTTATACATTTTGTATCAGAATGCATACAGAGTAAATTGGGGTTTTGAGATCTCAAAAGAGGGCTTTTCTAATGAGGGTTTCTAGTTAAGGTTTAGTTAGGATTTGAGAGGTTTAGATAAATTGGAGGATTGTTTCATTGATAAGTGAGAGAGATTGAGTGTTGAATTTCTCTTCATCAATAAAGTTCTCACATTTCACTTGGAACACCTGGTTTGAGGTACGCTATACGTTACATCCCGGTGTATTTTCTTGATTTCTTTTACTGTTTATTTATTATATGCTTTATCGTTTAACTCGTAATTATGTATATATTGTGTGTGCACTACTTGTTTGCCTATTTAGTTTATTGATCTTTATTGTTAATCGGAATTCCCCTGCCTAGTGTTCGAACAAATAGTCAAAAAAGGGTTTCTCGGGTTATAATTGTGATTTGAGAATAGGTTAATTGCTCTTGAATTCACAACACACTCTTCATCAAAACTTCACCAAGTGGTACGCTTATTTGTCACAGCCTTAAGCAGTGCCAGAATTTGGTAGGTCTTGAAACGACTCTGGCACGGACAAGAGCTGTGCCTGTTAGAGGCCGTACCAATCCACTGGCAATATTTGTTCCCTTTTCCGTCCTTTGACCAAATCTCTTGCCAAGCGAATTTTTAAGCCATTTCAAGAATCCCGTTCATAATTTAATGAACTTTTAGAAAAAAAAAATTAAACTGAGTTCAACTTTATTTTTATTTTTATTTTTTTTTCAAAATAGAATGAAATAATATTCTTTTTTCACTTTTTCTGAAATAATGTAGAATGAGAATGAAAATTATGCCTAAATACATGTATCTCAAAACTAATGCCATTTTGAGTCTTTTAAATATATATTTTTTTAAATTTGTATGTTATTATATATTATTTATATTTTAAAATTTATTGATTTCATTTTGGGAATCTAACTATGGTTAAACTTTCTCATAATTAATATTCAATTACTTAAATATTTTTTCAAAGAACAAAGTTTGTGATGATGATTTTTTTTATTAGCAGTTTTATTTTCAAATACTTTTGTTTAATTGTTAAAATATGAAAAGTTCATTTTTTTCGTTTACAATCGAGTTCTTTTACAATCCCTAATTATCATAATATAATTAAATTTAAGATTAGTTGTACTAAAATTACATAGATGGTCTTCATCTTAAGTAAACCTATAGTTTTTTCATGATTAAGGAACTTATTATAACTCAAAATGCTATCATGCATTTTATCCAAAAGTGCGATTTTATGAATTAGTTTAATGAAGCATCATTGTTATACTTATGGCTTATGTGGTTGCCCTTCAAATTTTAAATTAGACAGTTTACAATTTTAACATTTAATTATATTTGGTTGTGAAAATTGAACAATTGTCAATATAGTAATTTAAGTTCATTCATTAAAACTTAAATAACTCATTTCAAGTAAAGATCTAGAGATTTAACAATTCTAGAACTAGGGAGCTTCACATGTAACATTGTTGAATTGAAGCTTGGTATGATCAAAGAACCATCTGGTTTTAACTTCGATGGCACTTAATTTGGTCACGATGGTGAAGTTCTCATTTATTATTGCAATTATAGAAGTTTATGCGAATAAGGCTAGTGCATAATCAAACTTGATTAAAGCATTGACTAGTTTGGTCCGTGTTGGTATTTGATGAAATTGAAGCGTACTGATATGCATGGAATGTGCGGAAGTCAACTCATATTTTAGTAGTTTTAATTATTGGACTTGTTTTT
The DNA here is from genome assembly GCA_021464415.1 of Lonicera japonica. NCBI lineage: Eukaryota > Viridiplantae > Streptophyta > Magnoliopsida > Dipsacales > Caprifoliaceae > Lonicera > Lonicera japonica. The sequence continues at coordinate 83,659,630 of CM038464.1, read as the reverse complement.
ATTTACTTATTCAATTAGGAATTAGATTAATAGTTTCCTTTTTGAATAGTTTTCTTATTTTAAGTTTCTTATTCAATTAGGAATTAGGTAGTTTCCTTTTCGAAATAATTTCCTTTTTGAGTATTTTCCTTATTATTTTGTAGTTAGTTTCTTTTTTGTAATATGGATTCTAAGGCTTTGTTTTCTCCTATAGCGAGAAGATATCGCTCAAGTACAAAACATATTTCATGAATCTCCAAAGATAACTATTTACACGAACAACATTAGCACCGAAGAAAGAAGAAGATATTTAAGTTGTAGGATTAGATTTGAAGATTATTGAAATTGAGCATATCGATTTCATTGGCATTGATAAGTTTGATACTCATCCGAATTACCAGTTAGTTAAATTCTTCAACCAATTGAGGAAATTTGAGTTGTCGTATGAAATAAAGCTTGATGAGTTTCGACTTGCAAGGAATGCCAAGCATCATAAATATTCGAAATATCATATTTTCATGGCATGGTAGATTCGAGTTGTTTCAATTTGAGTTGAGAATGAAGCGTGAAAACTATTCGAAGTACTTGTTCTATTAGGCATGGAAAATATCAAGCTTCGAAGTGGCATTCGAAGATTAGTATTTTCGGGAAAAAAAAAGGTGATTGGTGTAAGACATAACACGGAATTGAGAGCATTTTCTTTTCACAAGGAGGGGAATGATACGAATAAGGCCAGTACAGACTCAAACTTGATTAAAGCATTGACTGGTTTAGTCCGTATCGTTATTGGATGAAATTGAGGCGTACCGATATGCATGGAAAGTGTATAAATCAACTCATATTTTAGTAATTTTAATTATTCGACTTGTTTTTATTTACTTATTCAATTAGCAAATTATATTAGTAATTTTCTTTTTGAATAGTTACCTTATTCAACTGGGAATTAGATCAGTAGTTTCTTTTTTGAATAGTTTCCTTATTCAATTAGGAATTAGATTTGTAGTTTCCTTTTTGAAATAGTTTCATTTTTGAGTAGTTTTCTTATTGTTTTATAGTTAGTTTCCTTTTTGTAATAGGATTCTAAGGCTTTGTTTTCTCATATTTAAAGGAGATTGTCAAACATTATTGTTAAGTTATGATGATATACAATTATTGAATGTTTAAACACTTTTGAGTTCTTATTCGAACTTGTTGAATAATTTGAATTGAGTAAATTCAATTGCTATTCTTGACATATCAATCAATTTTTCACCAATTGTTTGTGGCGTCTTCACTATACCAAAGTTCACACCTCCATTATAAGTGTTGAGTGCGGTTCTATCTTCCATCAATTCGTCTAATTCCAAGGTTTTTGCCTCCAAATACGCAATGGGTCGCGGATTCACGCCAATTCTAATCTAGAAACGATCGTAGTGCATATCAAAAGTAGTATCCACCATGTTAGAAAGAGAGATCAAAAGAAGAAAAAAAAATAATAATGATAAAAAGAGCATGAATTACTATGGTGTTATATTATGTTGAAAATATGTGAATTAACTTAGAACTTACTTGTTTGGTTATCCTCCAATTTACAAATAAATTGCTTAATTTGTGAATGATTTAATTTGAGTGTTTTGTTGCAAAAATTAACTATTATATAAAGTCATAAACTTAAGTTAATAGCTATGAAATTAAATAAGAAAACGAAAAGATATAGTTGAAATTACATAACCCCCAGCTCGTTGGCAAGAGTTCCTAACTGAGTTCGAGCTTATCTGTCGATATTGGTTTGCCCACCTTATAACTATCATATAAGTTAATGAAGAGAAAATCAAAGCACACAAATTTTTGCTAAAATAAAAAAGTTCACAATTTGTTAATTTACAATGAAACAATTATAAATGAGATAATTTATGCAGCCAAATGAGCACTTATAGAATCTATTCATGTGAAGCTTTCAAGTAGGTAATTTCTCTCTGTGAATACAGTTAAGAAGTATGTACAATAATGTTAAAAGTGTCATTCTAAAGTCAAAACCAATTTCAAATGCTTAATAAACAAGTCTAGCAATATAGAATAGGAAGAAGACTAGAACTGCATTATTTTTTGGCTTTCAAATTGAGAAGGTCCACTAGGTTCTTGATACAAGCGATGATTCAATAATACAACTTTTTTATGTTTATATAATATTTGTACAACCGACACAATGGTTGGACACAACAAAGACTTCGATACCACGTCTATGGATTAGACTGTATTGTGAAAGTAATTATGCTTATTGCTAAAGCAATGTACAACCTTCAAAGCATATGATACAACTTCTCAAGCAATATTATGCTCTGGCAAAGAGAGAATTGCTTTGGCAATATCATTATTACAAATATTATTGTTTATAAAATATTACGTGCCAATTAGGTCCTAAATAAGTTTTACAAGAGATAATGTAATCATTCACCTATGTTGAATCTGATGGAGAAGCACGAAACTGCAAGTACTTCTCCACACTGTCAAGTCCACAGTGTTTCTTGACAACAGGCATAGTAGCAGGAACCTCTAAGTCAAATAATGTCAATTCTGAATCAGAACCCTCTAATCCGCCCCAAGAACGGAGCTGCTTTCTTGCTTCTTTAATGGCTGCTCTTGTTGCACAGTGAACTGAGACTGCCAGAAGTAATGGTGGCTCACCCGAAGCTGCAAACACAAATGAAGTAAATTAATTAAAAAATTACCCAGTATGATTTTGGTTTCGACCTTTGAGGCTGAAAATTGTGAAAACTGCCTAGCATTTTCGTTGCGACTTTGATAGGTTAAATTACATTGCTGTTTTAATTGCGGATTATATACATATCTGTCAACCTTATTTGATAGTTGCATAGACAATGTCGGTATAGCTCAAAGGTTATTATGTTATAGTTGTTCATGCAAACATTTCGATACTTCAAAGTTTGGCTGCTGTGATTTCCTTAAGTAAAGGGAAGGTGCTTGTACGTAAAAAGCATTGAGGTGTTCATTGTAATTACTCAAAAAAAAAAATGTGAGTATCTTATATGACACATATTATTGATTAAACGGTCTGAGGCAATTTGATAGCATTTTCTCCAAAGTTCTTCATATTTAGTTTACGCTGCAACAAGCAATTTCCAGCTGAACACGTCTTTCTAATTTCTAATTTTTATATGTTTGATTTTGAAAAAACAACAGACTTAACTCCACGAGGATCCAGTTAAACCTATTACAACAATATGAACAGAAAGCTGATTGAATTTGTGACAGAACTAAAGTTACTAAATATACCTTTAGAGGAGAGAATGCGATATTTGTGATGCCCGCTGTTGAGTACCTCCACATTGAACCGTGTGGGAATAGTGTCGATTGTTGGTATTTCGTATGTCCATGTGCCCACTGTAACCACCATTCCATCTGAATTCGAAAGGTACTCTTCGGACATAAAGAATCCAATGCCTTGTACAAAAGCACCTTCAATCTGTTAAGAAAGTAAATTTTAGAGTATTATATATAGTATCTCCAATGCGATCACAATAACCTAGGTAAAAAAGGCCACATCAGCATTTGATTAGCCATTTAACATATTGATAAAGTTATCGGCTCTACCTCTCAAAATGTTAATAAATCTTACGTAACCAAGAATCCAAACCTCTACACATCAGGCAGGGCCCATGTGCAGAATCTTTACTTACGATTGTAGATTCTCTATAGAGAAATACGAATCCCTATGAAGAAATTTAGTAATGCAAATGTTCTGAGTATGATGACATACTACACAATTAGAGGACCCAGTGAAGATGGATGCCTCAGACTCTCAGAGCAACCAAAAACCGGGCAATGGGAATGGGACAAACTGTGGAGTGTGGAGAACTAACACAGGTGCAATATGTCCACACAAAAAATCCTAAAAAATGTAGGACATGAACACTTGTAGGAGGCGGCAATAAAAATATATATACATATATATTTTCTAGACAAATATAACTAAAAAATAATTTTTTAAGGTATGTAAAGAAATGTTTGACACATGTTTGAGAGTGTCCAACACAGGTCAAGTTGCCTTCGTAGAAGCGTCCCTACTTTTTAAGAGATAAGAACTTCAAAATACAATTCAAGGTTAAGAGGGTCAACCTGTCCTAAATCCATAGCAGGGTTGAGGCTTTGTCCACAGTCGTAAATAATATCTGATCGCAAAATTCTAGTTTCTCCGGTAAGAATATTTACTTCCACCTACAAAACTCACATCTTTATTCTTAGTAATTAAAACAATAGAAATCACTATGGTGCTGCAGCTAGCACGGCAGCTGTCTCACAAACAATTTAAAAGAAGTATCATCTTCAAATCATCGCGCAAAGGCTGCTTTGAGCATAATAAGGAACGCAAGATGTATTTAGACTAAATTACACCAATGTACCCTAAACTAATAGAAGATTTCAATTTATACTAAACTACTTTTTGACACATTTTGCACACAATACATCCAATTTGTTGCAATCAACTCCCATAGGTTAGCTCCGGAAAATTTTCTGACCGGCGTCCACTTCAAATATCTTATGTGTGTTCTTTAAGCATAATTTCGGCATAACACAAACTGAAGTGGAGGATTTGTTTATTGAGAGTTAAGTGTACATGGGGGTTTTATTTGTTTTTCATTCGTTTTGGTTTGTGTGATGTCAAAATTCCCTTTAAAAAAGAAACATGCCAAATGCTCGTGGTGGTAGGCGGTTAGAAATTTGGTGGAAAATGACCTATTTGAGTTAATTGCAACAAATTAAATACATATGGCAACTGTCTGAAATTAAGGTGCATTAGTGTAATTTAGTCTTGTATTTAATACAAGTACATGGATATATAAACAAACAGGCCTGTAAGTAACAAAACCTACCTCACTCACAGCAGCACCATAATTCAGGTAATGCAACGAATTCGAGTCAGGTACGAGGTAAGTACTTGCTGATAAATTAACATTTTCAGAATGCGCCTGCGATTGGTAAATGAAGAAAGAATATGAAATTAACATATGATAGAATATACAACACAATGATAACTCTCTTAAATGTACCGGATCGTTAGACAACAACAATAACAATAATATTAGTAATAAAACAAATTAAGAAGATGCAAGTGTATACAAAATAGTATCTTGCAACATCAAACCAATAGATAATTCCTTCATCACCATTCTATGGCTAATAATTTTTATTTGATTATTGAAGGATTTAGAGGCGAATGGTTTCACTAGAGATATGTTCACGACAGACCACTATGGCTCGTTTGATCCATTAGCCACCCCACATGGGATAAAGGCTTGTTGTTGTTGTTGTTGTTGTATGAAAAAAAGTGTATCTTTCTTCCACACATGCATGCATTACAAAATTGTAACGGCCCCAAATAGCCGGGCTAGATCTGTACATCGGCAAGTATTCTTTTAGTCATAGAACATTCTTATCAAATTCGGATGTATTAGAGTTGGAGGATCCAACCCAATACAATTTGGACATGGATGAACCGGACTTTGGGAACTTAGTCTTATATATTGTGTTGCACAGCTTTATCTTCCCCATGTGGGATTTTAAAGTGTGAAAAACCAAATAGCCCCTTCACATGTGACTTAATTATGCAGCCTGCTCTGACACCACATTAGACTTGGAGCATCAAACCCAAAATCAATTGACAACGGGTGAACTAGCCCAAGAATCTTATATATTTTCCTGCCAGGCTTTAAATTCACCATTGGGATTTTATAATAGTCTGAACAAAATAAATGGGTGAACTTAGCTAGTTAGTGTGCGCGCATTCGTATTGGAAAGAAAGGGCCCAAGACTAGATAGAACATAAAGTGTTTGACTTCACCAAAGTGTTCGTGTCCTCAAAGGTAGTAGAAAAAGGAATTGGGAACAAAACATTTCATATAGTTCATACTGAAGATACCTGAAGAATAATGTCATCCCATGTAATAGAACCCATTTGCTTTTGCAATCTTTCCTTTAGAGGGGTTAATCTTCCAACCAAAATGTCGCAGCAAACTCTAACTGCCCCACAGCTTGATTCAGATGTAGAGCTCTCAGCAGTAATCCCACCTTGTACTAAGCTCAAAGTGTCTGCTTGTATGACCCGTACTTTATCCAAGAGGTCTTCAGTTCCATCACATTGAATCAAACTAAAAGCATATGCAGTCATCTGTTTTACTTTAGTCCACAGCCCCTGGCCTATCTCAATCCCACCAACTTCTACTGCAACAGATCCATCCCAAAGAATGCTTACTTTCGCTGGAATTGGTTGCACTGTACATTGATGAACAATGGGTACCCGAGAAATACCCTTTTTTCGCCATTTATCACACAAGTTATACTCTTTTGTCATTTCAATCCGTTTTTCAAAGCTTGATGTACTTGCCAACTTATCCATTATGGAAGGCAAAGTATACTCTTGAGGCTCCCCTGCACTGCCTTCATAAAAAAGGCTGAGGCTTTCGTACGTGTGAAGATTTTTTGTTCTAATAAAATCTACTTCCATTGAAAGTGTAGATGCCACACGTTCTATTATAGCTTCTGCGATAAAACTTGCATTTACCTCCCCAGGACCCCGCATAGTGGTTCTAGAGCTAGTATTTGTTTTGCATAACTTTATATTGAAAGATAAAGCACCCCAATCGTACTTATTAAGTGAACCTATCATGTTCCCTGGCACTACGGGGTTTAAATCTATAGCTATCCCTGAATTGATTAAAATATCAAGGTGTAAGGCCGTGATCTTCCCGTTAGATTTGAAGCCAACACTGTATGTTATCTTCATCGGCTGTCTTCCTCCTGCCATCATCATATCAGACTTCCTATTGACATACATACGGACAGGGCGCCGTAATTTGTGTGCCGCAAGTGCAGATGCGGCAGCAATCTAAGATAATCACATAAAAGCATATTGATCAGAAGTTAAAAGTACAGGAGTAGACCATAAATTGTGTGATTGTTAATTTGCTACTACATGAACACGTCTCTCCAGTGGCGGACCCAGGAATTTAACCAACTAGGGGTGAAATTTAAAACAAACAAAAATATATTTAAAGCACATCAATCACCGAGGAGAACAAATTTAACCACAAACATAATCGCATTAATAGTAATACTTGATACAACTAAAAGCCTTAAAATACTTAATGCCTACAAATTACAATAAAAATTTACGAGGTTTCATATTTTGAAAGTATTATAGCACGTCCTCCTTATTAATATTATTGAAAATATCTTGTTCAATGTATGTTACCAAACAATCATTCATAAAAGAAAGAAAGAAAGAAAGAAAGGAACAAAAAAAAAAAAATGATGTCTGATATCTCGGCAGTGGCCAGTGGGTGGAGTTTGATAAAAAAAAAATTTACACTTAGGTACCCTTAAGTATAAATTTATGCACATAAGTTCCTATATTTTTTTTTAAAAAAATACCCCATATCTACTAAAAAAAATTTGAAATCCAACTGGGGGCACCCCCTACACAGGGACGCCCCTGCGTCTCTCTGCTGTTTGTGAGAGAGATGCTGGGGAAAAAAGAATTTCGAAGGATTGAGCAAAAGATTTCTGCAGCAGCTATACGTAGTTCAGGATCTACATTGTTGCAAGATAATGAAACTTAATTTGGAGAACTGAAAGGTTCCCTCATTCAATCAGCTGTTAACATCATAAGGCTAGTTGTATCCATCTTACTTATTTATTTTGCCCCAGCTTTGCGACCCTAATTTTATATATAAATATCTGCTCTGGCCGTCTATTTGAGAATGCCAAAACCCAATTATGTTGTTCAACCAAATCAAAGATCAAAATGCTCCAAAAGAAGGTCTTCCAGTTAAACCGGTGCAATATATGAAAATTGGGAGAATTTAGCGCTCAAGAAATTTGAATTGGACAATTAGTCTATGTGCTACTTGCCTATGTCTTAAGTTTTTTTTTAAAAAAAAAAGATAGTAAATTGAGATTTGATATTAGCCGACAAAATAGACAGTACTGCAAATTGAGCACAATGCGACTGTTTGAACTTTTGGCACGGAAACAACATAATCAAATAATGTTGGCACATAAACCTCTAACTTGCTGGTTTAGTAGCAGGGGTGCCTCCATATACAACAGCTGATAAGGGTTCAAAACATAGTCTCGGAATTAGAGGACTGTAATTCTTCATTAATTGGAGGAAAAACTAAACAAATATGCACATGTCGAATCAAGGAAGAGTAAAACTTGAATACGTAGAGCAGACTTTATGAATTACGCAATACATGGTTGAAAGATTCCAATTCCACTATCCTCCTCGTTAACTGGTTAAAAATAAGTTAATAAATTGAATTAATGAAAATATGTTTTTAAATGCAATTTGTAGAAGTATCTAACACTGTGACCTGGCCATTCAAGAAAACTGGAGAAGTGGAAATTGGAAATATTTCATTCTAGGATGTTAGGTTGTTACCGACATTGGAAAAACTGAATTCACTACTTAAGTAATTCTGACACATAAAAAACTCTTAAAGGCACAAATCCCATGAAGGAGTAAGTATCTTTACGAAAAGTATAGGTTTAGATAATCATGAAATGATACTCACAGGTATAGATTTCGTGGCCTTTCCACCAAAGCCTCCTCCAACCCTTCTCGTAATAACACGAACATTATGTTCTGGAATACCAAGACACCTTGCAATAACAGATTGGGCATATTCGGGGCACTGACTGGAACTGTAAACCACCATGCACTTGTCTTCGTCTGGAATGGCGAGGGCAGTTTGTGTTTCCATATAGAAAAAGTACTGCGACCCAAGTCTAATCTGCATATCACATTGTTGAAGATTTTGTGTATTTGAAAAAATGGGAGTAAAGGGAAAAAAAAAAAAAAAAAACCAAAGCAAGCACCAAGTAAGCATTCTTGTGTTTTTCTAAGTCCAGGAAAGAAATAAAACCTTTCACGAGTTTTTATAAGGAAGGATTTGGCTAAGAGCTTGAACCTTTGGGCATTGGATTTTTGAGTTATTGGGTGAGGACTTGGATGGTGGGCTTACATTGAATATCATATAACCTTTTAGACAAAATTCTTTTGGAAAATTTTATTTAAAAATGAAATTATTTTCCTTTTTGAAATTCGAAATTTAACGACTTTTGACTCAGTCTTGAGTCGTTTTTTTGGATAACTCCTTCTCTCCCACAATGCGCTTTCTTCTCCCCTCTACGCAATGGAAAGATTTTTTTTTCTTTAATATTTTTTTCGTTCTTCAACATATACGAAACAAAACTTATCACCATAGAAAAAATACATTTTGAAGCTTAAAAAAAAAAAAATTCTCTCTGAAAATATTTTTGCCTTTAGCAAGAGTAGTTTACCGATTCCGGCCAAGTTTTAAAGGGAATTAGAATTCCACTTTCCCACCGTGAAAAGGAAAATGAGACAAAGGGAAAATATAGGCTTGTTGTATCCTGGGTACGACATGGCCTTTACGAACTGCTAAGACAAACACCGAGCAAAGCCGTGAAACGTTTTAAAGAGAGCGACCTAGTCCGCGACTCAACCTGATATTCCCAATTCCTGTTATTTAGTAGCATTGTTCTATTCCTTTTTTGCAGTTCCGTTTTCAACAGTTAAATAAACAAACCTACTAACAACAAAATAAAGTGTTTCAGCCCAGAGTCTAAGAGCTGATTTACTTTGTAATTCTACTTCTCTATCCTTTTTTGTCTTTTTGATCCTTATGATATCAATGGCTGTTTTCCGATGATTTAGTTACTCCCATTGTATCAACAAGATATTCCCACTTTCCTTTCTGGGATGTCTCAAATTAAGTCTCATTTCCATTTTGGGATGTAATGCATGTACCATATCAAAGTGGAAGTTTATCTGATAGGACTAGGTTGTGTGATTGTATGAAACCATAGCTATTGGGAAAATAGCTGTTTGAAGATTAATTGGTTTGTTTTCAGTCCTGAATGAACTTAACTAAGTTACTGATGCAGGAATTTCTCTAAATCAGTGGGACCATGTCACCAAAACAGAGTGTTAGCTTTCAGAAATCTAGTGGTTCAATACGAGTGAAAAAAGAATGAAAACTTCAAATGGAAGAAGAGAAAAATATCAGAAGTACCTCAGCAGAGAGAATTTTGTGATCAGCTTCAGACATTCCTTGCGAGAAATCACCAACCTGTGCTGGATACCAGTCAGAAGGGACCTCAAAAAAGCTTGATCTTTCAAAAGCCTCTTCAACCGTTAAAATAGGTTGTCCTAAACCTTCAGTGTCATAATCGACGATGGCTATTGCAGCACCCACATCTGCATGCCTTTGCGTATCTGCCACCTACAGAAGGCAATCCCATTCACTTATATTAGGAATACAAATACAGAATGTATTTTATTTAATATGTGCATGGTAGTTATGTAAAATGTATTTACCACAAAAGCAACAGGCTGGCCAGCATAGCTTGTAAGATCATCCGCAAATAAAGGTTCATCGCCAAATGGGCTCCTGGATCCTATGTTCTCACCTCCTTTTGGGATATCTTTAAACGAAATAATATCAGTTACTCCATCTGGTAGAGACTTAGACTCGAATTTGACATCCTTTACCCATGCCAAAGGCTTGGTGCTGTGAATAAATGCTCCGTGAAGGCAATTTTCTGGCGAAGGAATATCATCCACATAAATAGCTTCACCTATTCACCAGGAAAAAAAAAAAAGAAGCACTATACGATTAAGAATTTCTATTGTTCGGGTGGCTGCAGAACTAGATAAATTTAAAAAACACAGATAATGTTTTCTTAATGTAGGCAAAGTTTCAGAAACCTCTCCTACAAGTGCACATAGAGAATAAGGAGACAAAAAAAATGTATCACCATCACAAGTGAACTGCGATTCCCGCAGTTTGACAAAAAAATTCGAATTTTCTGATTAGCAGAAAATTTTAGAGTTTTAAAGAAAATGGATTTGAAAAGATTATTCAATGCATTCACAGCTCGCCAAGCACAAATTCCAATGGATTTCGATCATGAAATAGAGCTATTTTCATTTTTCTCAGCTTTCTCTTTTACTTCGTCAGATTCAACTTTTGGTTAAAATGGATCAGTTAGGCCCCTTCTAATAGCAACATGGAAAATGGTCGTGATAAGTTGGAAAATAAGCTGAGGTATGTGATGAAATGCTCTCAATTTCATGCTCTTTTTTAGGAGTATATGTCCTCCATCATTCTTCATTTTTTATGGAAAGTTTTTCTTCCTCACCCCTAAAGAAAAAAAATTCCACGGAAAACCAAAATGTGAGAGTTGATCTTACCACATGCATCAACTTATCTTCAACTTATCACAAAAATCAATTGTTTTTCCTACCATTTTCCATGTTGCTATCAATCGGAGCCTTATGGTTTAATAATGGTTCATCTTTCCATTTGTCTCCTCGAGTGAACTGCGATTCCCGCAGTTTGAACAAAAAAATCAAGTTTCCAAATTAGCAGAAATTTTGGATTTTTAAAGAAAATGGATTTGAAAACATGATTCAAAGTGTTCAAAGCTCACCAAGCACGACTTCCAACAGATTTCGATCACGAATTTGAGCTATTTTCGTTTTTATCAGCTTTCCCCTTTACTTCCTCAGATTCAGGTTTGGGTTAAAATGGACCATTTAGGCTCCGTCTCATAGCAAAATGGAAAATGGTAGGAGAAACAACTAATTTGTGTGAGAAAGTAGGAAAATTAGTTGAGGCATGTGGTGAGATGTTCTCTATCTCACGTTTATTTTTAGGAGTAGAAAAATTTCCATGAGCAAGAGTTAATCTCACCACAGGCTCAACTTATTTTTCAACTTCTAACACAAACCGATTGTTGTTCCTACCATTTTCCTTGTTGCTATCAAACAAAGCCTTATGGTTTAATAAGGGTGAATCTTTCCATTTGTCTCGTCGGTGTTACTTTGATTATTAACTTACTCAGTAGTCTTGTCATCCTTAAAATGTATGGATGTTTTCTTCAATATTGAAGAATTTTTGCAATTGTGGGCGGATGAAAGTATTCAAAGTTGAATTGAAGCTTTTATTGATTTTAGAGATCAATTGATGAAATATTAGTCATGGATAATAACTTCTCCCAACAAAAAAGGTGTTACTTGAGTTTCTTCTTCATCCAAGAGATCTTGAAATAAAGGGAACGGGTTTTTCACTTTCTTCCAAACCAAGCAAGAAAAACAACCAAATGACCCCACAACATTGAGCGAAGAAAGTTCTGAATAATCTTCAAAGTTAGAAGAAACATCATAAGATAACGCTTACTATATTTCAATCCTTCTCCCAATGTGAGTTTCTTCTTCATTCTTGTAATATTTTTCACGGTTCTGGTTCAACACTTACTAGGTCAACTAGGTGTTGCTTTTTCTCATTTGTTCACAAAGTACCTCCGTGTAAATAACATACTACAAATCAGGTGCATAGTGGTAACCGTCATAGTCAACAGAGCACGTGCTATTTTAACGGGGTTCTAATAGAAGCAGTAACTTCTAATTTCTCAAAAAATAGGTACTTTTGTCTAGATTCAACCATTAGTAACTAAGTCTAAATCACCCATAAAGAAAATAATTCAACTGATCCAAGTCACAAGTTACCACACTACTAATGTCTTATGCATTCGTGAATCACCTCTCGACCTGAATCAGATGGGTATCTCCAAATATCAAGCAGGAGGCAAACTCTAATCATTGTGAAAACGAAGAGGCAAGTTTAATTCATGTATAAAATGGGGGAAATTTTTTATCAATATTGGTGGAAATTAATAGAAGGTTTTAGAGGAGAAATTCAAGGCAATAAATTAGTAAATATTCAGGTATGAACTAAAATACCAAAGAAGGTAGAACAAACCAGAAGCTTGGAGGGCAGCCTCAGTTTTCATGATCGGTTTACCCACCGGATAATACTCTTTGCTTGGTTCGATCACCTGTTTTGCAGACGAAACCAATCCTGGGTTTCCAACATCATCAAACTCGTAAGGATCAGAAGTCACAGAGTCAGGATCAATCAAGGGAAGAAGAAATTCAAAAAGAAACCCGACAGCCAAGCTTGACCGGTAGGCAGGGTACGAAGTACCATGTTCAGGTACTACAGCAGCCTTAACTAATTTAACAGCTTCATAAAGAACGCCAAAACTTAGCACTTTCCCAACTAGATATTCTTCAACTTTTCTTGCCCTTATTGCATGTTTAGTCCCATAAGCACCAAAAGCCAGGTGAATGTTTTTTACTAAAAGTCCGGTTTTAGAAGATGAAATATCAGCCAAGAAAGCGGCATTCAAAAAGGGCAATGCATTTCCAAGGGGCCGAGGAGAAGCGCGATAGCTTTCAAAAAGCAACTTCGTCTCTGTTTCTGAAGATAAACCCTTTCTTTCTGGCTTCCAACATGGAATTTTGACACTCAAAAGCACACTTTTGGAGTCCAAAGGTGGCCTCCCCAAGAACTCCTCAAATGTAAGCTTTTCGTGCTTCTGACCCGTGATTATACTAACTATTGAGTCTACTGCAAGAAATATTGTCGCAATATCCGAACGAAAATATCTCCTTTGTGCAATCACCAAATTCCCCCCTACACTAGCGGAATTTCGGATGGACTCTGAAGCAACCCTCTCCATGTGGTTAGCAATTTTTTGAAACACCAACTCGGCTTCAGAGCATAACTCGTCTTCGTGTTCTTCCCTTAGAGCTAAAATAGCTTTCGAAATCGGTACAGTTGCACCAATTTCAATCCCCGTGTGATCCCTTCGAATCAATGAAAGCTCAGGGATATACCTCAAGTCAATGTACTTGTCATAGTGCTCCAGATCATGATAATAACCTGTCGATGTGTTACCAACAACTAACCTTATCTTTGTACCATTTCCTGCCAAATGTACTTGTAACAAGCTCTGAAGCTCCTCAATAGTAAGAGGAGTAGACCAAGATTGACTTTTAAAGTTCAGTGGCTTAGATTCCTTTTTCAAGAAGTGGTTGGGAAAGTTGTTCACTAACTAAAAAAATTAAGGATATGTACAAATTTTAATTTTAAAGAGTACGTCCCTCCCTCTTTTCTCATTGGGATCGCCGCTCTCTCCATAGCTGCTCTCTCCAACGCGCTCGTCGCCCAGGTAATTTACTCGCCGGTCTCCAATTTTCTCTCGCTCTCTCTTTAACACACACACGCACATCTTCAATACTACACACACACACACACACAAACGCACGCAAAGACACACACACAGGCGCACAGAGACACACACACACAGAGGCGACAGACACACACACACACACACAGATCTTGTTGTTTATATATATATATGACGAAATTGTTGGGTTTTAAGCCTTTTTTTTGTTAGATGAGTATGCTATATGGTTGTTGGTCAGAAAGCATTGATCCCCAAGTGTTGTTTTGGTTCTTGAATTGTTTGCTCTATATCATGGTCTTGTTCACATCAGCAGCAAAACTTTTGTGTTATATTAAAACAAACAACATTTTTTCAGATACATTTTTCAGTATCAGCAATGGGTCGATAGCCAGTACATCGACAGAGATTTCCTACAATAGCTTGTTCATATCAACATCAGCCTCCAGAACCGTAAGTTTGGAAAATGTAAGTTTGGAAAATCCCGGAGGCGGCTCTGGTCGATTTGCATTTTTGGCATTGACAAGTGCCGAGAAGAGTGAAATGCACATTGCAGGAGTGCAAAAGCCGCATTGAGAAGCATGAAAACCAGCCATCCTTTTATGAATCGGGTGTAACCCATCGTTGCTATTTCCAAGGCCTTCGGTTGTAGTAATTGAACACCCATTTATGCTGCAAAGAAGTGCAAGACATGAATTCACTTTTCCATTTTCGACTTGTTTTAGCACGGGGTCATACTTTGACAGTAGAACATCGCAAGCACCACAACCACCTGCGACCATATAAAAACATCAACACGGAAAAACTTTAGTTAAACAAATTATTCTAGTTTCAAAATTGATAATTTAGTATTATTTATTTTATTTATTTATGTTATTTTATTTGATATATTCTAGTTTTGTGGGTAGTGTCCTACCATGAGAGGAATTCTAGGTCAGTTAGGAGTCGTATCTACTTCCTATATTAATTTGCTTTGTATTCAGTTTTCATAATTATGGAATAAAATAATTGTTCTTTCTAAATCTTCATAGTATCAGAGGCAGAAAAAAATTTTAGGTTTAAGTATGCTAGATTAAACAGTAGACTAGAGCACCTAGGGCTTATTGGGTTACGATTTTCGGTTCACCCCCTCTAGGCCTTCGTTTGTTGACACCTCCGGCGTAGGAGGAACCCCAGACCGCCGATCAGCCATCTCCCAAAGTCCGGTGGCCAGAATCCCATCACCGTCCCCACGCACCGGCACGTAAGGGTGGGTGTGTTTGTGACTCATTCACCTCCGTTCGAACGTCGTTCTATGCGCCTGGGTCTTTACATCATAGATCTATGATCAGTTTGGATTTCTTCCTAAAATTCCGGTATGTTTATCTTAAAAATTGGATTTCTACTCTGTTTTTCCTACACTACTACTATTTTGGCTACACTATTCTGTTCCTGGTTTGTGCTACTTCAGTCTGTGGTTCGTGATTTGGGTTTCTTCAGTCCGTTGTTTGGTTTTGGTTGGCTTTTTCGATTAAGTGTTCAGGCAGTCCATACGGTTTCAACCTGATTCTTTTGCCATATGAACTATAAACTTGCTATGGTGGGTAGTGTTACTGCTCTGAGTCTCACAAATTCGACTAGTGGGTCCACCACAAGTCCGTCTTCTACGTCCAACAATGCAGATCCTATATCGCAGTTTACATCGATTTATTCAGTGAATGAAAATCTAGTGGCAAACATCAGGCACAAGTTGGATGAAAAAAAACTATCTTAAATGGGCACAATCAATGAGGCCATTTATTGACGGCAAAAGACGAATAGGTTATGTGAACGGTGAGGTGGTACCACCACCAGTTAATGACCCGGGCTTCAAATCGTAGTGAGAGGAGAATTCGATAGTTACCTCGTGGTTGATCAATTCTATGGAGGCTGGACTTGGTAAACCCTACATATTCTTGCCAATTGCTCGAGATATCTGCCAAGCAATTAAGGAAACATACTTTGGTCTAAACAACCATTTTCAAATGTTTGAACTCAATAACCAGTTGTGGAAGATGCAATAAGAGGATCGTGGGGTTACAGCTTACTACCAAGGTATGATGGCCATATGGTAAGAGTTGGATTTGGTTGAAACCAAAGAGTGGAAAAATCCAAATGATATTGCTCGTTACAAGAAGAAGGTTGAGCGAGGTCATGTTTTTGTCTTCTTGGCTGGACTAAACAAGGACCTAGACGAAGTTCAAGGTCGTATTTTAGGCAGGATACCCTTGCCTACTATCAAATAAATGTTTTTAGATGTATGAAAAAAAGAGGCTCGACGATGTGTGATGTTGAGAGACGGACGTGAACCCCGTGCAGAGGGTGAAGGATCTGCTCTGGTTGTTCATGATAGAGCAGTAGAAGGTGATAAGCGCGGAGGAAAGCAGAGATTGTGGTGTGATCATTGTAAGTGGCCAAGTCATACTAGGGATAGTTGTTGGAAGCTTCATGGCAAACCAACAACTTGAAAGAAGCGAGATAACAAAACAAGGGGAAGAACACGAGCAATGCAGATTCAGAGCAACAGTTTTCCTCAGAACCACTTCCATTAACAAAGCAACAAATGGAGCATCTGTGTAAAATGGTTTAATCCATTCCTTAGGAAACTCTGGCTCCTCATGTTCCATAGCTCAGTCAGGTAATAAGTTTACATCTACAATTGCCTGCATCAAATCCCATAGCAACTGGATATAAGATTTAGGGGCCACTGACCACATAATCGGTACCTCGGAATTCTTTTCGTCATATAGTCCGTGTGCAGGGAATCAAAAAATTAAAATTGCTGATGATTATTTCGCTGCAATTGCCGGCAAAGGAACCATAATTGTCTCTCCATCTCTCACTCTTAAAAATGTCTTATATGTCCTTCATCTATCGTATAATCTTATATATGTTAGCAAATTAGCTTTTGATCTCAATTGTCAAGTTAACTTTTGGTATTTCCATTGTGAATTTCAAGATTTAAATTTAGGGAAGACGATTAAGGTTGCTAAACAGGATGAGGGGGGTCTCTACTTCTTCAATAACAGGTCTGATTTTGGAAGGCAAGACCGACATACTTGTTTTAATTCTATTTCTGTTTCTCATGATAGTCAGATTTTTTTTATGGCATTATAGGTTAGGACATCCAAACTTTTAGTATTTAAAGCAATTGTTTCCCAAGTTAATAATGAATAAAAATTTGCTTAAATTTCGGTGTAAATCTTGTGAATTAGCAAAACATCAATGCACATTTTTTCTGTCTCAACCATATAAGCAATCATAAGCTTTCACCTTGATTCATAGTGATGTTTGGGGTCCCTCTACATTGCCCACTTGGTCTGGCAAACCTTGGTTTGTGACTTTCATTAATGATCACACTAAAGTATGTTGGGTCTTTCTCTTAAAAGAAAAATTAGAAATTTGGAGTGTGTTTCAAAACTTTTATAACATGATACACACACAGTTTCAAACCAAAATTCAAATTTTTCAGAGTGATAATGGGAAGGAATTTTTTAATAAGATGTTAGGGAATTTTTTCATCAAAAATGGGATAATTTATCAAAGTTCTTGTAATTATACTCCTCAACATAATAGAGTTGCCAAAAGGAAAAATAGACATCTACTTGAAGTTGCTAGAGCTTTAATTTTTCAAACTAAAATTCCTAAATACCTTTAGGGAGATGCCATTTTGATAGCTACTTACTTTATTAACAGGCTTCCAACACGAACTTTGAAATTTAAAACCCCTATCAAGTTGCTTTCTGACCTATTTCCCAACTCTCACTTATTAAGGGATATTCCTTTAAAAATATTTGGAACTGTTGCCTTTATTCGCAATCATGATCCAAAATGTTCTAAACTTGATCCAAAAGCACATAAATGTATTTTCGTAGGCTATCCGGCAAATCAAAAAGGGTATAAATGTTTTGACCCGATTTTTAAAAAATTGTACGTATCTAATGATATCACCTTCTTCAAGGGGAAATCCTATTACAACAACTCCCATCCTTAGGGGGAGAGCACAAATGAAGATGGTAGTAATTGTGGTTTCGATAATGCGGTGGTTAATGTTTCATATGAACAAGTACGTCTTTTTTTTAACACACAATCTGAGAAAACAAATGAATTAAATATTGAAGATACTTGTGTTGATGTTCGTGAACAACCAGGGCTAGTGTCATCCCAAAATCTGACTACCGATGGACCAAAGATGTGTGCAAAACAGTATAAAGGTCTTGTTTATTCCAAGAAAAATCTAGAACAAGGAAGGAAAGAAACCATCCCTCTGGAACCCCAAGAATCCAACCTGGAGGTGGATCATGATACTCAAGATGACTCTTCTAAGATACCTGAAGGTAATTCTCAAGATAATATCGAGTCAAATCCTAATCAACTTGATATTCCTATTGCTCTTAGAAAAAGATTCAGAGCTTGTACGAAATCTCCCAAATATCTTATTTCGAACTTTGTGTCATATAAAACTATCTCACCTTTCTATTCTGCATTTATTTCTCGAGTGTCGAATATGATTATTCCTAACAATGTTCAGGAGGTTCTAAATGTGCCGGAATGGAGAGAAACGGTGTATGAAGAGATGAGAGCGCTAAAGAAGAATGCTACTTGGGAGAAAGTAACGTTTCCACAAGGAAAGACAGTTGTTGGTTATAAATGGGTATTCACTATGAAGTATAACTCAGATGGGTCAATAAAACAGTACGAGGCTCACCTGGTAGCTAAAGGCTTTACTCAAGCATATGGATTGGACTACTCTGAAACCTTTTCCCCAGTGGCAAAACTAAATATAGTTCGGGTCCTATTATCTATTGCAGCTAACCTGGACTGGCTTTTGAATTAGTTAGATGTGAAAAATGTCTTCTTGAATGGAAACTTAAAAGATGAGGTCTATATGGAATCTCCACCTGATTTCACTGAGGAATTTAGGACCAAAATCTGCAAGCTAAGGAGAGCTTTGTATGGCCTTAAACAATCCTCTAGGGCGTGGTTCGAAAGATTAACGAAGTTCCTCAAAGGCCAAGGGTATACTCGAGGATAGTATGATCATACTCTCTTCACAAAGACGTCCATAAGAAACGAGGTCTCTGTTCTCATAGTTTATGTGGATGATATGATTTTAACCGGGGATGATGTTGAAGAAATGAGTCAATTGAAGTAAAATCTTGCCAGAGAATTTGAGATTAAGGATCTTAGCGACCTATGGTACTTTCTTGGAATGAAGGTGGCTCATTCAAAAAATAGTATTGTAGGCTCACAACGGAAATATATATTGGATATATTAGTAAAAACTGGGATGAGTGGGTGTAAGCCATCGGATACTCTCATAGAACTGAGTACCAAGTTAGGAGACATTAAAGACAGTGTTTCAGTTGAAACAGGGATATAATAAGGGCTAGTTGAGAAACTAATCTACTTGTCTTATACACGCCCTGACATTTCTTTCACTGTGAGCATGGTTAGTCAGTTCATGCACTCACTGTGTGAAAAGCATCTAGAGGTTGTGTATCGTATTCTTCGTTACCTCAAAGGCTCCCCAAGAAAATGTCTGTTCTTCAGAAAGAATTATAAAAGAAGGATAAAGGTTTATACCGATACTGATTGGGCTGGATCGGTTACTAATGGATGGTCCACGTCAGGTTACTATATGTTTCTTTGGGGCAACTTGGTTACATGGAGGAGTAAAAAGCAAAGTGTTGTCGCTAGAAGCAGTGTAGAATCTGAGTTTAGATCAATGGAGCAAGGAGTGTGTGAGGTTCTTTGGCTACAAAGGGTCTTAAAAGAACCTAGAAGGCCAATAAGTCTCCTGATGAAGCTATACTGCAATAACAGGGTTGCTATCAGTATTGCCCACAATCCGGTCTTACATCATAGGACAAAACATGTTGAGATTGATAGGCACTTCATAAAAGAGAAACTAAAAGGTGGAATAATTTGTATTCCCTTTGTTCCATCTAATCAACAAGTTGCAGATATTTTGACCAAGGGCCTATTAATGCAAGCGTTCGAATTTCAAGTGAGCAAGTTGGGCATAACAGATATTTTCGCACCAACTTAAGGGGGGTATTGATAATTTAGTATTATTTATTTATGTTATTTTATTTGATATATCTAGTTAAAGAGAGTTTTGTGGGTAGTATCCCACCATGAGAGCAATTTTAGGTCAGCTAGGAGTCGTATCTACTTTCTATATTAAATTGTTTTGTATTCAGTTGTCATAATTATGGAATAAAATAATTGTTCTCTCTAAATCTTCATCTGATACTCTAGACCTAGCCAGATAATCTTGGGTCAATTAAATGCTCAAACGTACATATTTTAGCATGTAAAGAACCCACATAAATAACCAAATTCTTCTTAATTATATGAATTCCATTATTTTAACTGTCGAAGTTGGAGAAAGAAATCATATAGAACACAATCAAAATGAAAAAAATAAAGAAAAGTGGAACCAAGTTTCATTAGAAAAACTAAAAAAACAACCCATTAATATAAACGGAGCATATTATACAGTGGCGGAGCAAGAAATCTGACTAAGGGAAGGCGAAACTCAAAGCAGAGAAAAACATATTTAAAGCCATAACATTTGAACGTAAACATAATAACATTAATAATAATACTACAACTCAAATAGTGAATGTTAACAATTACGAGAAATTATAATAATACAACACAAACGTAATAGCATTAATAATATTATGCAATTAATCAAAAAATATGACTAATATTATGTAAATAATCAACAAACAAAATTATACTTAATATTAAAATATAAATCTAAGAAAGGATTTACCTTGGTTGAGTTGGAAAAACGAGTAAAAGTATCATTTTCAATCCATTTTTAGGGTAATTTTCAGTTGACATCATACTTGGTTTTTTTGTTTTCCTCCATGAGGATATCGAAATCATATATTTGTTTGCTGAAAATAATTATGAGATAAATGATAATGAATATAGGCAGCGTCGTAGCCAGGAAATTAACCAACGGGGGGCGAAATTTAATCGAAAATCAAAACACACTAAATCTATTTAAAGCCATAAAATTTGAGCACAAACATAATATTATTAATAATAAAAGTTCATACAACTTAAATAACAAATGCGAACAATTATGATAAATTACAATAATATTTTACGGTTTTTCATATTTTGGAAGTATTGGTGAATGGTGGTAGTGAAAATAATAATGTAGAAAAAGAGAGGTTTGAGAGGTGAGTGAAGAAATGGAAACGGTAAAAGCACTCAAGCAGCAGCAGGCGGCACGCAGAAGAAGAGAAATGAGTAGCGGCACCTTTTTAATTAATTAGGTTTAATATTTACAAATTATTCCTTAAGTTTCTATATCTTATAGTTAGGTCCCCTCAAGTTTATTTTTAAGCACGTAAGTCCCTAAAATTTTAATTTTTTTTTTAAATGCCCCAAGGAGGGGCAGCTGGCCCCCACCCCTACAAAGCTTCGCCCCTGGATATGGGTAAGTCCTATACGGAAACTTTGGAACTGTGTGAAAAAATAGATGGTTTATAATGGACAGCTTGTTAAGCATTTAAGAAAAATAAGATTTTCTCACCCTCGCAGACGGGGTGCAAATCCAACCATGCGACCCGTGTACGCCCACACCTATCCACACAAATATTGAACCTGAAAAATCATTTAAATACCTTGATATCAAATTTTAAAAAAACAAGGGGCACTTGCCCCCACTGTCCCTACATGGCTATGCCCCTGCCCCCTCATATACATATATGTAACGTTCACACATATACATCTACAAAAGATATAGACCAAAACAAGAACAAGACAACCCATCAAATCATTCTTAGAAAAAATATGTACACATTTAAATTCCCAATGTAGTATGCGTATTTCGAGTACACAACTAGTAACCAATACATAGAATGAGAGGGAGAGAGAAAGTAGATACCTTCACCACAGCTAAGCTTGACGCCCTTGAAACGAGTTTGAGTGCGCAAGAATTCAAGCAAAGTGGTGGAAGGATCAACATCAGAGAGCTCAAATCTCTCGCCATTAACTGCAAAGACCAGAGTGTCTAATTTCTTTGCTGCATTTGACATTTCTCTCCCATAAATTGTATTCCTGGTAAATGGTTGGTCAAAGAAGAGATAGAAATTGTTGCCTAAAAAGCTCAGCAGAGGAAGCCAAAGAGTTGCGCAAACATTTTAGCACAACGTAAATGCAATTTATATAAGTAGTTGCGGCATCAATCAATCAGACAAAAATTGAAGTGGTCTCACCTTTGCTTGTATAAAAAATTTGTATAAAATTTAATGGGTTAGTTTGTTTTGCTCACTAAGTTTTTAGATTTAAGTAGCGTAAAAAATTATTTGTTTGACAAAAAAATTATGTGATTTATCATTTAAATTTAAAAATTTAGATTCAAAATTCTAAGTGCAAGTTTACCACTTAAATTTAAAAATTTAAAACTCTTCATTATAAAATACATATTTAATTCTCATTAAAGTCATAATCATGTAATCTAAACAAAATTATCATATTAAAAAAATTATTTTTTAAATATATTATATTCAAACAAATAATATTTTTTTCAAATATAATTATTAAAAATAAATAAATAATTTTATTATTTTTAATTTTTAATTTTCAAATATTTTATAAAACGCAACTTAACACATACTAAACATTTTCCAAGTTACGCAAAGTAGTTAAAAAGACAGATAATAAATTAAATTTGTTTTGGGAAAGTTGGTATAGGCATTTATGCAAATCTAATATTTTTAAATGATTTAGGTCAAATAATTGACAAGACATGCTTGGACAGCTGGACATGGTACATTAAAGTGTTCGGTAAGCAAATACTTTATAGTGGGTGAGAAAAAATTGGAAACATCCTACTAAAAAAGTAATTGTGAAACTTTTATTACTTAAAACTATTATTTATATTTTCTTATATGTCTAGTTTTAAATGTTAAAACTTGTATTTTATTATTTAATGTTCATATTTAGTTATTTTATAAGTCCTAATTTTAATTGATACAATAAAATATTTAATTAATGTTATTGAATTTATGAAATAAGACAATTAAAATGGATCAAAAAAATTTAAAATATAATTTTTTATTTGAAACTTTGAATTACGAATTTCTTAATTTTATAGTGAAAATAATTTCGAGAGTTACAAATTTTTAATTTAATACTTTTTAAAATTAAACTATCGGTATCCGAAATTAGAGCATAAAAATTCAACAAGAAAAAAAACATTTTCAAAAGTGTGTGGTTGCTCACTCTCCTACCTTACACACTCGTAAAAGCAACAACACTCACATCAAATTTCTAACCATCCACGCTTTTCTTCCTTATTTGATTTTGCTACGCATTTTATATCCCCATTAATTAATTATTTTATCCCAATTTTCCACCGGTGATAATTATTTAATATTTTGAATTGAGTTTTTAAGTTACGGTTTTTAAAATCTGGTATTTGGTAGAATTTAGAAGTATGTAGAAAAGTTAATTTAATTTTTGTTTGAGTTTTTTTAAACCAACTAAAAAATCTCATAAAAATATTTCAAAAAATAATTATAATAGATCTTATTTTATAGATCTCTATGCGAATGTTTCAAATATATATTTTTTATCTAATTTTTATTTTTGAATTTAAAGTTATAGTGTTTTAAAAAAAAATTAAAGAGAACAAATAAAGGAAAATAAATTTTAAAAAATATAAAAATAAGATTAATTTTAAATTAAGTTTTTAAAATTTTAAGAAAACAAATCTACCAAACAAGGCCTCGGTACCCCACGGAACATTTAAAGTGGCTCAATACATTTAAAGTGTCTCAAGAAAAATTTAAATCATAACTTTTTACTTGGGGTTTTAAATTTTGCTTTTTTTGAGATCAAAATGAAAAGAATTTTGAGAGTCACAAGTTTTTAATTTAACACTTATTAAAATTTGACTATTTTAAAATACAAAACCGTACAGCGCAAAATTTTAGTAAGAAAAGAAAAGGTTAAATAACAAAAAATTGTAATGAACTTTGACTTTTTTTGTACTTTAGTCATCGAATCTTTTTTTATCAATCGTGAGAAGCAACTTTTTAATTGCTGTCATTTCAGTCCATCCATTAAATTTAGCTAACGGAATTCATCCTAATCTTTCAAATATTTAAACAAATCACCCCCAAAATTTAAAAATGTGTGAGCCCACTCCCATATCTTTAATCTTTAGACACTCTCACATGCAATAACAACACTCCGTCAGATTTCTAAATGCTGACCAAGAAAAAATTAAATATTTTCTCCCTTGTTTGACTCTGCTACCCGTTTTATATCCCCATTAATCATTTTACCCCAATTTCCACCATTTCTCGTGACCTACTCCATCTACCTCAGCCTATCAACCTATAGCAACCCTATTATCATCGTTTCACCACTCCAATTTATCCATCATATAGCCCTTTATCCAAGTGCAAGAGAGGAGTTGATGAGAGCTTGGAGTAGAAAGAAAATATATTTGAGAGCTCAACCGGGAGAAAAGAAAATTATCAGTGCATACTTCTTCATTTCTTTTTGTTGTAATTTCATTTGGTGAAGGAGTAAAAAATTTGTAGAATACTGAGATAAATTATTGTATCACTTTATGCATATATTTGGAGATATTTACATAACCTTTTTATTGTATGTTGTATTCTTCGATCTATATAAAAGGTTAATCTCCCTTTTAAGGGGTCCCTTTTTTTATTTGTAATTTATAATTTTGAATTATTACATAAATATACTCATTTGTGATTTTTCTTAAATAAGATCTTTGGATTACATACCATAGGATTTTCTTGAATTCATTTTATTTTCTAAATTTATCTTATATTTCTTGAGTGTTAATGGGAATGAGTGACATCCTCATATTATTATTATTATTATTATTATTATTATTATTAAAAAGATAAAATATGGATCTTAAAAGGAAAAATCTCTTATAAACAAATAAATTATCAAATAATATTTGATTAGCTTTTGGGTCCAGTATACATATCATATGTGATTATATTTTATTAAACTAATATAGAATTTATTTGGGTATATATGTGTAATAATGTATCTTTCTATATATATTGATAATCTGATGGTGGGTTCTTAACCCTTGAAATCCCTATACATAATTGTTTTTTTCTAAAACCACTTTCTCTAGTATCATTTCATTTTTATTAGTGTTAAATAATTCCTAAGAAAAGCAAGCATTTTTCAAAAAAAATAAAATGGTTTTTATCCTAAACCTATACTATTTTCTCAATTTTGTTTTCATCGATTCCTAAATAATTTGATTTAAACCCTTGCTACTACTATTGACATTACTAATATATTTTGTAGGTACATAAGTGGTTTTGATAAAACTATTTTGAGCAACAAAGATAACAATACCATCAAATGGCGTCGTTACCAACTGAGAGTTGATGCCAAGGAAAACGACGTGAAGACTTTTTGAGAACCGTTAGATTTAGTTGTAAAATGTTTTTTTGGATCAGTTTGAATTGTTTAAATACTCTAATATTTATTTATATAGTGCTCTGGGACTGCTTAGATTAAGTGTTGAAAACAAAAAAAAAATGCAAAAACTAAACTAGACAAAATTAAGATTGCATATTTAGAGCACAAAATTTTCAATCAGGTGGGGTCAAAGAGCCCATGCTTTCCCACTCGCGGATAATTAAAATTCACTATCCTTTTACTAAATTGAATATAATAATTGGTTATATGCTATCTAGGAATTTTTTCCTTTTTTAGTATACGTCAAACCAATTAGGATTGTAGTCATTTTGTGTCCTGTATTAAGTCACACATCAATTCTTTTTGGATAGTCAAATTTCAAAATATTTATCTCATGTGATGTGAAAGTCCAAAAGGCTACTGAACCGATCATGTAGGAATTCAACTCTTGAACCGCAAAATATGGATCTTTGTGATCATATAGTAGACCTCACCCCATTTTCCATAAATCCGAGTCCAGATTCACCCACATAACCTATCGTTCAAATTCAACATCCAAAAATGAGGAAGAACGTGCATTGAAGGACTACTATGCTCATATCACTACAAATGCTCTATCATGTATAGTCTTCCGAGCTACTATCATAGCTCATTTTAAAATTCGTTCCGCAAAGATTTCAATGTTATCCTGTGATGCCCTGAATCCCGTCAAGAGAAACTATCCTCAGGGACCCGGTTAATCTCGGGTGCCATTTGCTGACGGCGGGTTAATAAAACATAATTCATGTGAAAGACTTAAAACCCATGTTCTAGTAAAACAAGAACATTTTTCATTTCATACAATATGTCCCTAAGACAAAATAAATAAAATAATGAAGCAGCTAGCCTCCAATGAGGTCCCAAGTACAAAATCTACAATCTCCACAAATTACATAAGTTCTAATATGATATCAATAAATATATCGTTAATAAGGCTTTAAGAGCGGTGGTCTTTCTATAATGAAAGACCCGTTATCAGGTAGTGGTATTGAGGCAATCTATGAAATTGCGTCCTCTCTCTTTCCTTTCCTAAAAAAACCTACAGAAATATCTACATGAAAAATTGTTGGGGTGAGTCAAACGGACTCAATAGGAATCATATAATAATGTTTTTATAAAAACAATATTTTGAAATCCCTCTTTATAAAATCATAAGAAATCCTTTATGTATAATAATGTGAAACAAATCCTTCAGATATTTATATATATATATATATATAATTTAAGAAGAAACCTTTTTCTTATTTTGTTCAAGTACTTTTAAAACCCATGAACAATGTATGACTGATATTAAGTAAAATCCTATGGCACAATTAACGTATGTTCATTTCATGAACCTTGAGCCTTAATCTCATAACCTCGCAACTATCTAAGCATACACTAGTTCTGCATTTCGTGGCCTTCTACCCACGCGACAGCAGTGCTTCTTATTAGTTTTCGTGTGCGGTTTCAGGTCTTGCACCTAGGAGACTGCATCTCAACTTTTGGCCCCATCCCATAAAACCAAACCTGGGACTAATCATGGACTAGTACTCACGTATATCTCAATAACACATCAACCGGCTCATCACTACACCAAAACAGGCATTTTGTAACAAACATTTTGCATTACAAAAAATTTTAGTAACGCAAAATGTCCGTTACTATTTAGGCGTGGCAGTTGACATAGTAACGGATAAAAACCGTTACTGAAATTAATTAAGGACCGTTACTATAATTATGACTGTAACGGATTTTAACCGTGACAGACAACTTGAAGACCGTTGTGAAATTATTTTTCGTCACGTGTTTTGTCCGTTACTATAAGCAAAAGACTGTTACTATATTGTACTTATTAATTAATTTAATTTTCTAGTAGTAACGGAAAAAAACTATTGATGATGCCGTAACCTTATAAAAAGCGTTACTGAGTTAGTAACGGTTTATATCCATTACTAATACCAAAAAAAAAAAACAAAAAAAATTGTTTTATTCCCCTTGCAGTTGGAATTAGCTACCCATGACATTATCAAAAGAACATTGGTCCAGTTGTATACAATCACAATGAACCTCAATCAATAACATTATCAAGAGAACATTTATTCCAAATTAGTAATACATAGCTATTGATAAAAGCACATAGTACTTGGCAAAGACCTTGCACTGTTTAACTAACATATGGTAAACATCAAAACAATATTACTTCATTCACCATGTAAGCCAATCAACTACATGAAAGAGATATGTCCTAGGACTATTCATAGATTATGATTTGTACTTGGATATTTTATGCTTATTGTTATTAATAAAGTTTATTTATTATACTTTATATTCTCTTGTAAATAATATATATTAATACTAGTTCATCAAGTACGTGACTTGATTGTGGGATGCTAGTAATGTTATAATAATATTATTTAGATGTCCCTAATCATGTGTCAATAACCTAGGATCACATTGATATAATGATTAGAGTATGGGTCAGCTGATGATTATGTTCCACAAGTCATGGATAAGGAAATATCAAGCTGAACATACTGATACTTGTTAGGGAACAAAGTATTGGACTGACCCGCTTTGGGGACACTGCGAGGAGTGTTACATAATGTCATCAGTGATGTTCCCCATTTGTGATATCGTATTATCCTCAGACCTGAGATCGCCATGGTTACCAACATAGGGATTAGCATGTCAGGTATTATCAAACGTTGCTCTTGATCGAGTAATTATAAAGATGATGACCGAGCATACTATGAACTATGTAGAGGTATGTGGTTGATCAAGATGGGATTTGTCACTCTCATATATTGAGAGAGATATCGTTGGGCCCCTTGATAAGTGTAATTAACATTTGCATGGCCATGCACAAATGAGATGTCATTTGTTTTAGATTAATTATACTTAGAGATCAAGAAATAAAGATTGAACTATACAAGAATGACACTTGCCTAGTCTTGTGTTCAATCTAGATATCGATTGACAAAAGGAGTTAATATGTGGAATATCAATTTAAGGTTGTGTCGTTTTTGACCTTTATACCCTTTGGATAGTAGTAATGTTTTACTAGAGACCGCTTACTATTCGTATAATAAAACGGGCTTTTAATTATACTGCCAAATAGTATAAAACCTACAGGGTCGCACACCAAAACGAGTTGGATCAAAACGAATTAAAACGGGCCAAGTTGGACTTGGGCCCAGTTCGTTTGTTGCTTAGGGTTCTCACTAGGGTTCCCTTATAAAAGGGAACCTCTATTCATCTTGGCCGTCAAGGAAACTAAGAGAGGCCAGAGAGTCGAAATAATAGAGAGAACCCTAGAAGGCGCTAGTACACCAAGCAAGGATCTCACCTCGTTCGTGTGTGCATACCGTAGAGGTGTCGTAGTTTCTACGCTAAGGACGACAATAACAGAAGGATTCGATCCACCCTGTTTGTTACATTAACACCAAATCGCATATAAGGTATGTCTTCTGTCGATTTTATTGAACAACATAGATCCTAGGGTTTAAAGATTAGTGCGTAAATATGTGTATGCGATGCATGATTACTGCCCTAATTACCTACACTACACCCAAAGTTCTAAAAGATGGTAATATATGGAATCAAAACATACACTTTAGAGAAGCTGCCGTGTGAATATGGCAAACATCAAAACAATAATATTTCATTCACCATGAAAGCCAGTTAACTACACCCAAAGTTGCAAAAGATGGTAATATAAGGAATCAAAACATACATTGTAGAAAACCTGCAGGGTGAATATAAGTAATAGAGTAAGGCTTTTGTATCAAGGGCTCCAAGTACTCCTGAAATTTAAAATTTAAGTAAATTATATATAAAGGCCCATACTAGAGTTTAAAAATATGTGCTTTTCAAAAAGAAAAGAAAAGAAAGAGTTTAAGACCATGTGTGGCAAAGATGAACAATACATATAAAATGAATCGGGCAACATGAGGATCATGGTAGCCATTATATGAATTTGGATATGACTGCCTTTAATTGAGTTAATTTGTCCATGTACTAACTTAGATATGAATGTATTATCTTTAAATTATTTTAAGTTACTTTGCATCCATGTACTACCATATATATGAAGTCTTAGTTATCAACATTCGAACACCTGGAGATGGAAAATAGCAACATACACAAATCAAAATTTTGTTATATGTTAATTTAAACCAAATTAATTCCCTATATATAACATAAAGTAAGAAGTACTCTAATTAATTTGGAAAACAAAATTACTTTTGAGATATGTATGTAAATGTTAATATAGAAGATATCCAGTACATGTACGTGGTCTATATGTTAGAGCCAATGCACGATGGATCTTCATGTGAATTTCCCATGCATATATGCAAGAGCAGCTTAATAAACGTAACTAACATGTTACTATATTGGATCTAATATAAAACAGAAGAATGGCATTCTCCTCAACATAATGAAAGACATAACTATCCACCAGACCACGCCAGAAATGTAAAACAGCTACTTTGGCAAAGCTTTCCACATGATCATATCTATCTATACTACAAGAATTAATGTACCGACATATACACACACATATATTTATTATTTTAGTTCATTACCTGTAAGATGTTTTGACTTTTGAGCATTCAAAAATTATCTATGTCATATAGCTCTATGCCTCTCCTGTTCGTAAGCCAAGTTAGATTATCAATCAGATAGTCGAAAGCATATTCCACCTAGATTTTGATCCAAATTGTGGTATATATATATTAATTAACCAGGAACCCAGTGGACTTGGAAAAAAATCATCCTAGATTGGGAAAAAAACGAAGCAAACTTTAATATAAATATTAAAGTAATTATTACCTTTTTGTATAATTTTTCCTCATAAATCTCTTGATTCAACAAATGGTGCCTCAAGAAAGAGGTTGTCCAGCCATCTATTTTGTCAAGAGTAGGTTGTCCAGCCATTTATTTTGTCAAGAATAGGTTCTTTATGAAATAATGTGATATGTGAGGCCCTGTATAGCTGCACGATTGTTTCTTTGTTTGTAAATTGTGGACTTACCGTATTGAAGAAATGCTCTTGATCAACAAATTCTTCCAAGGCATCTGCACCATGTATTTACTTAATTAAGTTGAGTTTCTCCATCATATATAAACACCCTCGATGAATATCAAATTAATTGCGAGTGTCGTTTTTTATAAAAAACAATTTTCACAGGAAATCATTCCGTGTGTTTTGATGAAGCTACCAAATTAATTAGAATAATTCTTATTTAGTTATGGTGAAATTTGATGCATTAATTTCGAAACTAACGTAACATTCTTAATTTAAGAACATGTATTTCTATTTTTTAAAAAGAAAGTGAAATTGTTAACTTAAGCTGATGGATAGAGTACATAATATATTTATTTATGTGTGTGTGTGTGTGTGCCTATAAATAGATAAATAGATTTATTTGTACCTAATGAAACATGATATCCATTCATTCTTAGTAGCAGAAACGCCATGTCGCAATAAGCAACGCCTGAAAATGTCTCTTCGTTCCTCAGCTCTTAGCACCTGTATATTATTATAATTGTCATCAACCAATAGATTTTAATATAGATCTTTCAGTCCTTGTCAGTCTACACAATAGAAATCAACACTGTTCTTTGTGTCTAGGAGATATACAAAGAGCTAAAGAAAAAGTGTAATATTGTTGAGAACTACCTGTATGCTTCATCAAGAAAAACTTTGATCTCACGTCCAAAATATCTATTTATTCCCAATCTGTCAATAGTATCCACCATGCATAGACAGGTAAATATGTCGAAGGGATAAAGTGTAGGGACTGGCAAATAAGAAAATAATTGTCATTATAAAACGATAGTGATTGTTTCATATGAGCGAATATATATATAAGAAATGAATTTGAAAGGGAGTTTTTAAATACATTTAAAATTAGGGACTGTCCTCCTCGATCCAATTATGTAAGTAATTTGTAAACTGCTCCACATGAAATAATTTTATCCAGTAATTTGTTTGCCTTCTCTTTACCTAGACACTCTGTTAGTCTTTACTAATTTCACATGAAATGAATATTTTCTTATATTTTATTTTTTAAGAAATTAACTCCGTGGGATCAAAGTCCCTAGAGAGCTATTTTATTGAAAAGGAAAAAAGTTCAAATAGCCTGAACAAGGTGGCTTGAAGATGGAACACAAATATATATATATATAAACAGAACATCAAACCAGAGGATTCCAAGAGTAATGAATCAAAACAATAAGTTAGGTTTAACAATGTGATCAAATAAGATTTCACAAATTAGATCCAAATATTGGAGCAAACCTGGCTATTAATTATTTGCGAAGTCCAAATATTGCAACAAGAGGCATTGAGCAGAAAAAAGCCCTAGGTTAATGCAATGGTGGTTGAAGAGCAATGACAAGCGAGTATGAGGGTTTATCTTTCAGAACGAGGTTCATCAAATTTTCTAATAGTATTCACAATATTTCACTCCCTCATTTACCGCGGTTTTTAGAACGTTGTCAGATCTAATATTCACAATATTTCACTCCCTCGTTTACAGATCGAGCGAGGTTCATCTAGTTGTTCTTATTTCCCTCAGTAGATGAACGTTGTAAATCCTTATTTAGAACCGTGGTTTTTCAATAAATTAATGAACAACTAAGCTAGAAGAAAAACAACTAAGCTAGGGTTTAGAGGTAGAAGAAGAAGAAGAAGAAGAAGAAGAAGAACCCGCCCTAGATCTAACAAAATAGGGGTTCTTCTAATAAATTGAAGAACAGCTAAGCAATGGTTTATAAAAGGAAGAAGAAGTTACCTTCATCTACTGAGAGAAATAAGTCTGCGACTTGACCACCGACCAGCCAAAGAGGAACCGTTGTCAGAGGAGGAGAGCACCGACGATTGACAAGCAAGAAAATTTAGGGGTTTGGCGAGAGAGACCAACTAGCGGGAATACTTGGGGATTTTGGCAAGAGAGACGCCAACAATCGAGAGGGAGAATGAAGAGGGAGAACGAAAATTTGGAATGAAAATTTGGGAGATTTGGGTTACTTTCTATTTTTTTTTCATAAAAAAATCTAACATTTTTTAATATTATTAATAATTAAATTTATGTAGTAACACTCGGTACTCAATTTTGACCGTTACTATCTAATTTTAAGACCGTTTCTGAATTAAAAGTATATGTAAATTTAGTTAATTAGATGTACTAACGGTTTTAACTTTTTCTGTAACAGACTACACACGTGACGGGCTAGTAACGGACTTAGACCGTTACGGATAGAAAAATATGACCGTTACTAATTCTCTGTTTTGGTGTAGTGGCATATGAGAAATAATTGTGCCACATAAACACTTTTCATTAATCAAACACAACATTAATATATGACGACGAAAGAAATCGCATGTCAATCATTCTGTATAATTTAATGACTCATAAATAAGTATTTTGTAACATAAAAACCACCACTTAAACCTTTAAGACATGATATTAGCTTTATAGTAAGAATCATTAACAATAAAATGGGTTCCAAGTGGGTTTTTATACAAACCAAGAGAATAACTGTAATTTCCTGTTGAAATATATAATTTGAACTATATTTAGACCTTTTAAAGCATCAATCTAAACATTAAAACAAAATCTCAAAATATACTTAAAAAACCCCTTTTTACATGTTAGGTTTTTATGTAATCAAGTAGTAAAATCATAGTCGAATCTTAATAAATTAAAAGAATAGGTTTTAGTAATAGATTCCCACTTATAAGGGGCTTTAATTCTGAATATGATGGCTTGAAGTTCCCTTCTCCTCAAGAACTCAAAACCCTAAAGCTTCACCAAGCTTTAATGGAGGTGTGAGAGGTTGAAGATGAAGATGCAAGCTTTGAATCCAAGGTTTGATTCGATGGAATATATGATTCACAAGCTTAAAAATCCCACCTTTTCTTAGCTCTCAAGTCCCTTTCTCCCCTTGGTTCTCCTAGCTCGAAATGGGGGTGATGGTATGTTCAAAGTAGTGGAAAAAGGGTAAAATATGGTTAAAATTCTATTATAGGGCTCTAGGATCGATCTTAGGACTCTGGGATCGATCCTAGGAATGCACCGTCCAGATATTTTGCCCTTGGATCGATCCTAAGAAAGCTAGGATCGATCCTAGGCCTACAGTCCTCAGTCTGGTCGTTGCATAGGCTCCTGGATCCCCAAAATCCTATGATGAGCCTAAGGATAACACAGGCGCTGGATCATGGAGTGAATACTATGCAGATCCCATCCGGGTTCCAAGTGGTCCAATCACCCGAGCTATGGCCAAGAAGATCAAGGAAGCATTCATGATCGTGGTCCAAAAGTTGATGAATAAAGCTTGGAGAAGTATTCAAGGAGATGAAAAACGAGAATGGAGAATAATGCTTAGCCAAGAATACATAGAATAATTAGGGCATTTTATTATTGTTTTATTTATTTGCATCATTTAAAGCCCAAGGACTATGTATAATTAGTATTTAAAGTGATGGGCCTTCTAAGAGTGTTTTTGGGCTTGTTTAGAGTTCTCCAATATTTTTGTTGCCTTCAAATTGGGCTTGTGTTATTATTTTCATTTTTAGGCTTTGTTTAGGATTTGATTAGGGTTTTCTTCTTCTCCTCCTATTTAAAGGAGGCAACCCTAATGTTTGAGGCAACTTTTGTTTTAATAAGAATTGAGTGTTTTTCACCTCTTGTATTCTAAGAACACATCGAACAGCCAGAATAATATTCTTGTTGTTCTTCGACTTATCAATTAGTTAACCCATCAATTGATTCATTGTCTTCGACTATACCAAGGTTCATTCTCGTTTTAGGGATTGGGTTGAGGTTTCATCTCCATCATCTTCGCGTGATTCCAAGGTTCTTACGTATTCAACGCCAAAGGTCGCGGATTCGTCATATCTAATAGAAATACGATCGCGATTCACATCATTACACATCGAACAGCCAGAATAATATTCTTGTTGTTCTTCGACTTATCAATCAATTAACCCATCAATTAATTGATTGTCTTCGACTATACCAAGGTCCATTCTCGTTTTAGGGATTGGGTCGAGGTTCCATCTCCATCATCTTCGCATGATTCCAAGGTTCTTACATATTCAACGTCAAGGGTCATGGATTCGTCATATCGGATAGAAATACGATCGCGATTCACATCATTGGTATCAAAGCGAATCTTTCTATCCAGGTTTTTTTATCGCGTTCTTACTATTACGGATCTTGCTCTTACGAATCTATTCTTGCTTTTAAGAATTTATTCTTGTTAAGTAACTTTCGAATCTGCTTACAGATCTACTTATTACGAATCTGCTTATTTTGTTTCATCTGTGTTGTTAAAATTGAAATCTTTAATTTCGTGGCTGAACCATATTCGCGAATCTATCCATTCATAATCTGCTTGATATTGTATATTAGTTCGAATTGTTGTATATCATGCTTGATCTCTTTTGAGTTTTGATTGTGTTTATTTATCTAAGTTTTCAATTTTTACGAATTTCCACTAGTTCGATTTGTTGTTTGCAATAATCTCTAGTTGCGATTTTTTTTATTCCTGGTTAAGTTGATATTGCGGCTGTTGATAGTTGTGGCAGCTGGTATTGCGAACAACATAAAACCCTAGACTTGTGATTCTAAGGCAGAGGAAAAAAAATAGTACAAAAAATTTCGAAAATTGACTTTATTTCTTTTTAGATTCGGGTTTTATAGGGTCCAAGGGTTACAAATATCACTTTTCCACAAGACTAAATTTTTGCTCATTTTTTTCTCAATCTTTAGCTTCGTATTGTGTCTATAATTCATTGGAATTCCTGCTTGTTGAGTTCTTGGTGAAAACGTACTTGTCCTAGCATACAATTGATCTGTTTGGGTTGCGATTGGTCTGTTTGGAAGCCAAGAAAAGGGTTCTTGCTTTTCGATTCGTTTGAAGTTCCAAAAGGTGAAAATTGAGAGGAATATCAATATATTGAGAACTAAACACGAGAGGTAAAATCAGAGTGATATTATTTTAAGCGAAACACGTAAGGGAGTGCAGTGAGGAAACCTTTTTTTTCTTTATATTGTGCTAACCTCTGTTTTGCAGCAATATGTCGAGTTTCGATCCTAAGCTATTCCAAGAATCCATGACAAGCACCTTACAAAAAAATGATAAGAGAGGAGTTAGGTGTCTTTAAAGAGCAGGTGGATGAGATGAGTGAGGAATTGAGGAGAATGCGGGTGAAGGTAGATATAGTTGAGAGCACTCAAATTGAGTAGTCCGGCAAATCACATAGTGCTGAAAGAAGTAGGAGACCGCAACCTAGGGAACGGAGGGCTGATTTTGATAATTATTACCGAGATAGCTTTGACGATGGGGATAGCGATGTCGATTCGGCAATTCCTAACCGACGAAATGGTAGACGGTTTGGTAGATGATCTAATCGGGAGGATGACAAGATGAATGGGATCAAAATGAGGATTTCATCCTTCCAAGGAAAAAACGACCCCGAGGCCTATCTTGAGTGGGTCAAGAAAGTCGAATTAGTATTTGCATGCCATAATTACTCCGAATCCAAGAAGGTTAAATTGGCGGCTATTGAATTTTTAGATTATGCACTTGTTTGGTGGGATCGCTTGATGATAGAGCGAAGGCGTAATGATGAAGGGCCCGTAGAGACTTGGGATGAGATGAAGCGATTGATGAAGAAGCGATTTGTACCCGATCATTATTATCGGAAATTGTACCAAAAATTGCAGGGGCTTACGCAAGGAAATCGTAGTGTTGATGTAACACTCCGTGTTTTAAACTTTTGAAGATTTTAATTTAAAACCTTAAAATTTGTATTGAGCACCAACTTTTACCACGATTGCTTCTAGAACCCCGAATCAAGTTCTGTCTTTTCTGAAAAGTTATTTATATTTATTAGACTAATTTTGAAAAGTATCGTTGTAATTGGGAAGTGGAATGAGTTAATTTGGCCTTTTTTATTTTATTTTCGAGAAAATTATATTTTGGTCCAAACTGTCAGTTTTTTTACAATTTGGTCCAAGCTGACAGCACAGTTCTTTTTTTTACAATTTGGTCCACATCGTTTTTGACTATTTGACCATCTTTGACCATCTTCTTCACTCCTTTAAACACCATTCCTGAACATTTAGACCAGAGCACAAGCTAATATCTAGATAGAGAAAGGGTTATTCATGGGTGATTTCTAACTCAAATTCAAGGATTTTGACCCAAAATCTCTAATTTCACTAGCTTTTCGCGTGGCGAATCCAATTTCGGGATCGATTTTCTCATTCGGTTGCTGTAGGTGATCTATTAGGAGCTATATATTTCTGTCCAGAGGTTACTAAGGTGGGAACTTCCCTTCATTTCTTCATTTTTGCTTGGAAAATATTGTATGAGTAGTAATACTAGAATTTCGGTACTAAAATCTTACTTTTCTTTGCATGCATGTGGTTTATACTTGATATTTATAATCTGAGCATAATGATAAGTATTATAGGTATAATAATAGAATTTTTATTAAAATTTATAAAATTTCAAAATGTTAATCATCTTAAAATCATATTTAAGTTTGAGGTTAAACATACATGAGGCGTTTGATAAGGTTATTAGTGGGTCTAGTATTACTTCTCTCATTAGTTTTTGGCCAAATTTTAGAAATTGAGAAATTTTGACTAAGACAAGTAATATTCATGGGAAATCTAAAAATTTAGATCATGTTTTATTATTATTGATGGTTTTAGTGTTGATAATTTTTTGTATAATGACATGATTATAAAAGAAAAGTACTATTCTACTAAACTTTAGTGTTAAAGGGGCAAATTGTGTGATTAATCCAAGAGTTGTACTATAGGTAAACTTTATAATTATTTAAGCATGTTATAGCATATTATCTAGTGGGTAACATTATTAAGATCACATGGGATACACTTGTTGATTTTATAAATATTGCCCTGAAAACAACTACTACCTAGTGGTTTGTTGATTATATTGAGATTGTTGAAACCAGATAAGCACCGGTATAGAAATGTTTGAGTTATGTTATTGCACAGACCCATGGTAAAGATGGGGTGCCAAAAATCTGGTTACCAGTGCACAGGCCCACGGTAAGGTGGGGTGCGTTTATGAGCATATTATTCCGTCTAGTACCGGTATTAGGTCGAGGAGGATGAGGAGGTGGAAGGACGTTTATGCAGTTATCGTGTATATTACAAGTGGATAATGATTGACATATATTACCGTGTAATAATCATATTTTTCTTATTAATTAATGGAATCTTGAAAATTCTTGTTAATGAATTCAAGGCAAATCGAATTTCTTATATCGTGATATGTCCATGCATTGCATTTCCCTTTCCCTATAATTCCCACTGGGCCAGTTGTGGCTCATTCCCTTATATCGTGTTTTGGGTAGAGGTCGTGGTTCAAGTCCAAGTTCCTCTTAGAGTCTTCTCTAATGCCTCTATGGATTTAATTGTCATTTTATCTTAATTTGTGGTACTTGTAATATTGAATTTAGTTTGGGTACTTTGTGCTACCTATGGATGTATTAATTCGTATTACTGTTGGACTTAGATTTGTGTTTGGATTTTAGCCTATCGGAAGGTTTGCTTGAATTGTTGTAGTAGACTATTTCGTATTTGGATTGAAATCTAGTTGAGAAGTATTCTATGTAATTGCTATGTTTGTCAACATGATGGTTTTTCTCGTGTTACGCATGCCGAATTTTCGTTGGATTTCTCTACCTTTGATTAAATCATCGATTGTATACTTTTATTTATCTACTGTTAATTAAATGCAGCATCCGTTAACACTTGCTTAATTAGTCGGGTTGTTACAGTTGAAGAATACTATAAGGAGATGGAAGTAGCCATGATTCGAGCCAAGGTTGATGAA
Organism: Lonicera japonica; assembly: GCA_021464415.1. Taxonomy (NCBI): domain Eukaryota; kingdom Viridiplantae; phylum Streptophyta; class Magnoliopsida; order Dipsacales; family Caprifoliaceae; genus Lonicera; species Lonicera japonica. The sequence goes on along the minus strand of CM038464.1, from coordinate 83,621,149 downwards.
AATAGAGAAGCTACAATGGCGTGGTTCTTGAGTGGGTTAAACCGGGAAATTGCCAACGCAGTTGAGTTGCAACCATATGTTGAGATTGAAGATATGGTGCACACAGAAATTAAAATAGAGAGGCAGCTCAAGAGGAGGGGTGGTTTTAAGTCAAACCAAAGTTCTTATTCTACTCCATGAAAACAAAGTCCGTGGAAAAATGATGACAAAGCAACCACTCCGAAACCGAAAGTTGATTCGAAATCGAAAGCTCTTGGTGGAAGCCAAGCTAAGGCAGCCCCTAATACCACTAATACTCCTACGACTAGAAACCGGGACATTATTTGTTGGAAGTGTCAAGGAAGGGGCCACATTGTCACTCAGTGCCCGAACAAGCGAGTAATAATGCTTTTAAATAATGGGAAATACGAGACTGAAGGAGAAGGCGCTGAAATTATGCCGTAACTAGAAGATATCGAAGAAGAGGAGAACGCCATCCAGGGTGAGTTATTAGTCGCAAGAAGAGCCCTTAGCATGCAAGCAAAGGAAGATGAGGAGCATCGCGAGAATATTTTTCACACTAAGTGCCTAGTGTTAGGCAAGGTGTGTAGTTTTGTGATAGACGGAGGTAGTTGCACTAATGTGGCTAGCACGACGATGGTGGAGAAGCTAGCATTATACACGACTAAGTACCCAAGGCCTTATAAACTGCAGTGGTTGAATGATAGCAGTGAAGTGAGGGTGAATAAGCAGGTTTTGGTGTCCTTTAGCATTGGTAAGTATGAGGACCAAGTGCTTTGTGACGTGGTTCCCATGCAAGCCGGTCATATGTTGTTGGAAAGACCATGGCAATATGATAGACGAGTTAAACATGATGGTTTCACTAATAAATATTCATTTGAGATGAATAAGAGAACAATCATTTTTACACCTTTACCGCCACAGCAAGCCTATGCTGATCAGTTGAAGCTGCAAAGTGAAGAGAAGCAATGGAGAGCTGGAAAAAAAAAGAGATAGTGGTGAGAAAAAGAAAGAGAGTGAGGAAAAAAGAAAAGAACTTGAGAAAAAAGAGAGTATAGTGGAAAAATCAGTGAATATTGAAAGCAAGTTTGAGAGGAGGCAAAAGAATTTCTATGCGAGAGCGAGTGAAGTGAAAAGAGAGATGCTTTGTAATCAACTTCTTGTACTTATATACAAAGAAGCACTTTTGAATACTAACGAGCTAAATTCTTCTTTACCTATTGTTATTGTCTCTTTGTTGCAGGATTTTGGTGACGTCTTCCCGGAGGATACGCCAAGCGGTTTACCACCTATCCGAGGAATAGAGCACTAAATTAATTTTGTACCCGAAGCCTCCATTCCAAACCTGCCATCCTATAGGAGTAATCCGGAAGAAACAAAGGAACTTCAAAGGCAAGTTACGGAGCTGTTGGAGAAAGGGTATGTGAGAGAGAGTATGAGCCCATGTGCGGTGCCAGTTTTGTTAGTGCCGAAGAAGGATGGAACGTGGAGAATGTGTGTGGACTACCAAGCCATAAATAATATCACGGTAAAATATCGTTACCCCATTCCACGTTTAGATGATATGCTTGACGAGTTGTATGGGTCTAATATATCCTCTAAAATTGATTTGAAAAGTGGATATCATCAAATTAGGATGAAAGAAGGAGATGAATGAAAAACAACCTTTAAAACAAAATATGGTTTATATGAATGGTTAGTTATGCCTTTTGGTTTGACTAATGCACCTAGCATTTTTATGAGGTTAATGAACCATGTTTTGAGACCTTTTATTGGCAGATTTGTTGTAGTTTATTTTGATGATATATCTATAGCAAGAGTCTAGATGACCACATAATTTAATTAAAATCTATTTTGGATGTCTTGCGAAAGGAGAAGTATATGCTAACCTGAAAAAGTGCACATTTTGCACGGATAAGCTTGTATTTCTTGATTTTATTGTGAGTGTGTGAGAATCCGGACCCATACCCCGAGAGAAGAAAAGAGTCCACGTTCTCGGTTTCATTTGAAAACGTCGTTTTGTAGAGTCGCCAGTTTGTTTTACGAGAAAACAAACAAAAGATCGTACGAAGGATAATTCGAAAACGAACTATCCCTCATACGTTTGAAACCAGAGATTCATTTTGAAAATTGACTTTGCTAGGGTTCGGGAACTACGTTACGAATTGGGAAGGTGTTAGGCACCCAATTCGCCCTTTCGGTCTCTTAATGGATCATGCATCTAATTCCTATTTTAGATATCTTGCAAGTAGTTCGAATGGTTTTCAGAATAGTCCTTTCCGGGTAAATTCAGTTTAAAATAATATTTTGAAATCAGACTCGAGCTTTGCGAGCGCCTACGTATTCATTCATAAAATGAAATCAGAGTCTCGTAGTTCCATTTGTTTGGAAACTGTTTTTGTATTTTTGTTTGTTTTGAAAACGTGTCAAAACAGGTTTTAGATTTCTTGTAAAACTTAGAAAGGATTTGTTTTGAAAGCAATGAACTTCTTTGCAAGTTATCTAATTTTCTATATTAAAAGTGAAATTAAATGCAGTACTGAAATTAAGGAGGGCTGTAGAAAGACGTACCTGATGCGCTTGAAGAAGAAATAAGAACCTTGCCTTGATTGCTCCTTTCTCTCTCTAAAACTTTCTCTCTCTAGAAATTCTCTTTCAGAATTTCTCTAAAATGACTCTCTAAAGATTTTTGACAGAGTTCTTACTTACTAAAAACACTATTGAGTGTTGATGTCTCTAAAATGAGACCCCAAGGGTTCTATTTATAGGGAAAAATCCGCCAAAAACGCTCCAAAAGAGGCCAACCGCAGGGGGTAGCCGCAGGGCGTGCGGCTGGGGCGTGCGGCTAGGTGCCAACCGTACGGTTGGGGAGCCAACCGTGCGGCTAGGGAAGGTACCAACCGTGCGGTTGGGAGCCAAGCGTGCGGTTGGGGGCTGCGGCTAGGAGCCAACCGTGCGGTTGGGGGCGTGCGGCTGGCTACCAAAAAACTCAATTTTTCCTAACGCGAAGTGGCAACAAAGGTTGCGGTATATTCCTAACGCGCTCAAAAATCAGGACTTTTCCTAACGATCTCTCATATGCATGATGACTCAAGATTTGATGCAGAATGCTTGTTAGGTTCACGCGAGAGTCGCGGATTGGGGTGTTCACAGAGTGCACAAGGGATTCAGGTTGATAAAGAAAAGGTGAAGGCTATTCAAGAATTGCAAAGTCCTACAAGTGTTAGGCAAGTGCGGAGTTTCCATGGACTTGCTAGTTTCTAGCAGCGATTCGTAAAGGACTTTAGTACTATTGCGGCACCATTGACTGAAGTGATAAAAAAGAATGTGGGATTCAAATGGGGAGATGAGCAAGAGAAGGCATTTAAATTACTAAAAAGGAAGCTAAGTAACGCCCCTTTGTTATCTTTACCTAACTTTGCAAAGACTTTTAAAATTGAATGCGATGCTTCAGGAAATAGAATTGGTGTTATTCTTATGCAGGAAGGAAGACCAATAGCATACTTTAGTGAGAAGCTAGGTGGGGGCGACCTTAAATTACCCTACATACGACAAGGAGCGTCATGGGTAAGAGCGTTAGATACCTGGCAGCACTATCTTTGGCCAAAGGAGTTCGTGATTCACACGGATCATGAATCGTTGAAGCACTTGAAGGGGCAACAAAAGTTAAACAAGCGCCATGCCAAGTGGGTGGAGTTCATAAAGACTTTCCCATATGTGATCAAGTACAACCAAGGTAAAGAGAATGTTGTAGCAGATGCTTTATCACGCAAGCTACTTTAATTGCTACTTTAGATGCTAAATTGCTTGGGTTTGAATACATCAATGATTTGTATTGTGATGATGCTGATTTTAGAGATATATACAATGCATGTGAAAAATTGGCATTTTATAAGTACTTTAGGCATGATGGATTTCTAATGCGTGAAAACAAGCTGTGTGCTTAAATATTCATTGCGCGAGTTGCTTGTGAAAGAAACGCATGGTGGGAATTTAATAGGACACTTTGGTATAGCTAAGCTTTAGGAGTATTGCAAGAACACTTCTTTTGGCCTCACATAAAAAGAGATGTTGAAAGAATATGTGAGAGATGTGTTACTTATAATAAAGCAAAGTCTGAGTTAAACCCCCATGGTTTATATACTCCATTACCCATTCCTAGTGACCCTTGGGTTGATAGTTCTATGGACTTTGTGTTGGGTTTGCCTAGGACTAAACGTGGGAATGATTCTGTTTTTGTGGTAGTTGATAGATTTTCTAAAATGGCTCATTTCATTGCTTGTCATAAAACTGATGATGCACCACGAATTGCTAATTTGTTCTTCAAAGAAATTGTGCGTTTGCATGGCAAGCTTAGAACCATAGTTTCTGATAGGGATGTAAAGTTTTTTATCTACTTTTGAAAGACTTTGTGGGGAAAGTTGGGTACTAAATTGTTGTTTTCTACTACATATCACCTCTAACCTGATGGCCAAATGGAAGTAGTAAATAAAACTTTATCCACTTTGTTACGTGCCATAATTAAGAAGAACTTGAAAGAGTGGGAAGAACGTTTGCCTCATATTGAGTTTGTATATAATCGATCTATTCATTCTGCATTTAAGTTTTCTCCTTTTGAGATTGTGTATGGTTTTAATCCATTGGCTCTTTTGGATTTATTACCATTACCTGTTGAGCATGCTAACCTAGATGGAAGGAAGAAAGTTGAGTTTGTTAGACAGATTCATGAGAATGCAAGGAAAACCATTAAGAGACGAACTGAGCAGTATATGCGACAAGCCAACAAAGGAAGGAAGAATGTGGTCTTCAAAACAAGAGATTGGGTTTGGTTGCACTTGAGGAAGGAACGCTTTCCAGTTTAACGGCGTTCTAAGATTTTACCAAGAGGAGATGGACCATTTCAAGTTGTGCAAAGGATCAATGATAATGCATATAAACTTGATCTACTGGTTAAGTATAATGTAAGTGCTACATTTAATGTTGCTGACCTAAGTGCGTTTAGTACAGGTGACGAATTGAGGACAATTCCTTTTCAAGAGGAGGGGAATGATGAGCCCGAGGATAACACAGGAGTTAGATCATGGAGTGAAGACTATGCAGATCCCATCCAGGTTTCAAGTGGTCCAATCACCCGAGCTTGGGCCAAAAAGATCAAGGAAGCACTCATGATTATGGTCCAAAAGTTGATGAATAAAGCTGGAGCTTAGAGAAGTATTCAAGGAGATGAAAAACGAGAATGGAGAATAATGCTTAGCCAAGAAGACGTAGAATAATTATGGCATTTTATTATTGTTTTATTTATTTGCATCATTTAAAGCCCAAGGATTATGTATAATTAGTATTTAGAGTGATGGGCTTGCTAAGAGTGTTTTTGGGCTTGTTTAGAGTTCTCCATTATTTTTGTTGCCTTCAAATTGGGCTTGTTTTATCATTTTCATTTTTAGGCTTTGTTTAAGGTTTGATTAGGGTTTTCTTCTTCTCCTCCTATTTAAAGGAGGCAACTCTAATGTTTGAGGCAGCTTTTGTTTTAATACAAATTGAGTGTTTTTCACCTCCTGTGTTCTAAGAACACATCGAACAGCCAGAATAATATTCTAGTTGTTCTTCGACCTATCAATCAGTTAACCCATCAATTGATTGATTGTCTTCGACTATACCAAGATTCATTCTCGTTTTAGGGATTGGGTCGAGGTTCCATATCCATTATCTTCACGTGATTCCAAGGTTCTTACGTATTCAACGTCAAGGGTTGCGGAATTGTCATATCGGATAGAAATATGATCGCGATTTACATCATTACACATCAAACAGCCAGAATAATATTTTTATTGTTCTTCGACTTATCAATCAACTAACCCATCAATTGATTGATTGTCTTCGACTATACCAAGGTTCATTCTCGTTTTAGGGATTGGGTCGAGGTTCCATCTTTATCATCTTCGCGTGATTCCAAGGTTCTTACATATTCAACATCAAGGGTTGCGGATTCATCATATCGGATAAAAATATGATCGTGATTCACATCATGCTGGAATCTCGTCCCGGGCCAAACACAAAAGTTATAGAGAGCAAAGAAATGAAAATTTGACCATAAACAGGGAGTTGTTTGGATATCGGGTGAAAAAGTTATGGCCTTCCAAACTTGGCCAAAAATTCAAAAATTGCATGAACTTAAAATATGCGATTATAGCCTTGACCTCAATTAGGACAACCCAAATTATGAAACAATTGTTCGTACATACTCAGTTATACTATTACAACATGTTTGAGATTTAAAACCATAAAAAGGACAACCCGAACCACAATAAAGCTAGCCGAAACGAAGTATATCAATTAAACAAAACAAGGTGAGGGTTTAAATGTAAAAATTAGACTTAGGTATTACATACCCAATTTTCATAGCTTAAGCCGAGAGAGTCCATACCCTCATTTAGGAAAATTTCAATGTTTTCGTAAGCTTTAAAAACTAAAATCTACATGATGAGAATATTTCAGGTTGTTCCTTTTTTGCCCTTTCACGACAAAGCTTCTTTGTGGCTTAATGCCTTACCACACGATTCAATTCACTTATAAGAGCAATTAGCGAAAAAAATCATGTCAAAATTATACCAAATGAATCGGACAAATAAATTGCATCAGTCTATCCAAGACTTTGGTTTGAAAGACAATGAATAATTTTATAAAGCATGGGATAGATTTTAAGATTTCATTATCAAATGCCCTCGTTAGGTATTAATAAATGTCATTTAATCCAGTGTTTTTATAATGGTTTGAGTCCCACTTCTTGAAACATGATAAAATCCATGCATGAGGGAAAGTTTATGCACTTCTCTCCTATTGAAAGCCTGCACATTCTTAATTAAACTGGGGGAAGATTCATAATAGTGGGATGCTTCTAATAAATTTTCTAAGTCTGACCCAAGCATTAGAATTGGTGGTAGGTATGAAATCGAAAATGACCAGAGTTAGAGAACTTAATGCAAGGTTTCAACTAAGGTTTGACTGCTTTGACCAAAACGGTCGAGGCTTTGGCTTGTTCAATACAAAAGTAAATTGTTGAGTCTACTCCATTATGAGTGTCAGTAGTAAACCCAATGCATTTTCATGTACTTCTATTGTAGTGTAAATCATACTGCTCACTCATGCCCAACCTTATTTCCTGAACCTGATCTAATTATAGAACAAGACATTGAGTTTAGCAACTTTGAAAAATCCAATTAGACTAGTTTTAGCCAGATATATAATTTTGAGTGTAGGAACCATCTTACTTTCTTTTGGAAGTAAGATTAGTCTTCCAATCCACAACATTCATAACCTTAGTTTAAGGGTCCTTCAGGTTTTAATCCCAAACTAGGCAAAACATAAACTAGCTTCCAAATGATCACCATCATTTTACACATCAAAGTGAAAACCATTCAGGGAATCAACAAATTGTCTCTACCTTTATTCATTATTATGGCTACACAACTTAGCAAGTGCTAGTAGATAATTAGTTTGCTGACTGTATTTGGAAAGAGTTGGTTGACAAAGGATCAAAAGGCATTTTCAACCCCGTTACATGAAGAATGAGGTGCACATAGGGTAAGTCCCAGCAGGGATGGTTATTTCCTCAAAGGGTCCTCATCATTTATACACTCCCTCCATCCAACCCCCTCAAAAAGAATATATTTGATGTGAAATTCTTATCCTTTAACATTTGACTTAATTGCGTATCTACCCATTATTGGACTTTTGAGTTAGGGTTTCAGTATAGAGAAAAAAGATAAAGGAATTATAATAGACTAAGTCCAAGAAAATAGGATTTACATGCTTAAGGTTTTCTGGTAAGGGGTGGATGTTGGGATGAACTGCGTGGAATGAATGTGAAGTGTTTGAATTTTATTTCTTCATAAAAATAACCTAAGAGGAAAATCTCTAAAGAAATGAAGAAAGACGAAAGTGAATAATGTAAAAAAGACGAAACGGCAAGATTATATAAAGAGGTAATTGGGAGAGTAGCCCCAAAAATTCGCATTAAATGGCATAATTTCCTTCGAAAACCGCCATGCCATGATCGGTAATAAATGCCAAAAAGATAAATGTGTTTTCAAAATCTGCACGGTTCACCAGTAACTGCCCTACACGAGTACAGACCCAACCATAAGTATTTAAGACTTGCTTCAGAAGGAATATAACCATTTCTTAGAAAAAAATTATTTTCGCTATCAAAGATTAGTATTCTCCAAGGATCTAAGCATACGAGCCCAACTGATATGTTGGGGGGGGGGGGGGGGGCAATTGGGGGAATCTAAATATTTAGGAGATTAGGCCAAGGTTATTGGGGCCACTGCCAAAAAGGCCTTGTCACTTATTCGGATAAAAGCCAGGGCCCAACAGTGGAAGGTCCTTAAAGTGGGGTGTCGATGAGCATGCTATACAGCCAAGTAAAGTAAGTTTTGGCCGAGAGAAATATATTATGCCAAACACTTCCCAGAAGATACCATTATTTGTTGATATTAGTGTGTGGTTTCCGATGTGGTCATCTTCACCAATAGGGGCAGAATATTAGTATCAATCAAAGTAGGTTCACGAGCGTGCCGATATGGTCATCATAACCAATGGGGGTAAGAATAGCTGTAAGGTGTAAAGTTAATTAGTCGTGGATAAGAAAATAATCCACCTATAAAGTGCTTGAGTAGTATCCAAGTTTTGCCCTTTATAGTCTTTTTACTATTTACCCTAATGGAACATTGTAACCGTATTTCTATGCATATAAATAGAAAATGAAAGCTCCTTAAAAAGAGAAAGAACAATCTGATCCAAACTTTGAAATAATAGGTAGTAAAAAGAGAAAAGAAAGGAGTTGGTAGCATGCAATCTTGTACACCTGTGCTATTGCCAAATTCATATAAACACACACACACACACAAAGGAGGTGTAACGTCTATATATATTTTAGTTGACTTTATTCCTTCGACAAAAACACGTTTACTTGTAAATTATTTGAGTTATTCGAGATTAAATCTGAAGAATTATAAACAAGCCAAACTACCGAAACGATGCACTAAAGAATTACATTGAGATAGATACAGTGAGTAATGGCATTGAATTTAATTTCCTATGTGATATTTTCAAAAAAACCTTTTGGGTCAAATTAATTTTTAAACTATTTTTTTTACTATTTTTATTTGTGTTTTTCCTATGTCCATAAGGTTTCGGTGAACTAAATTAATGAGAAAACTCTTTAATTATGTTTTTAATATGTTTCTAAAGTTGCTCCGAAAATTTGAATCGAATTAGAGTTCAAATAATTTAATATGCGAAAAAACAAAAATAAAAATAAAAGAAGAAAGAATTTAAAAGAAATTTTTTATTAATTAAATAAAAGAAACTTTGAAAAAGTTAAATCCCATCCTTTTAAATAAAACCCACGTGTAATTGCTTTTTCAATGTGTGGTTAAAGAATTAAGGTGATGTCATTTTAATTGCCACATGTCAACTTATGATGATTGTCTTTTTTAAAGTGTTGTCCAAATTAAAAGTTTTTAAAAATTGAATCGGAGAAGGTGGCATAGCGGTCCACATTTTGATAATGTGAATTAGTTCGGTGCATTTTCCAGCTTAGAATTAAAATCCACAATTTCGAATTGATATACTTTTTTGATGTTAGACCGATTCGGCTTTTAAAATTGGGTAACTTATTTTATCTTAAAAATTTTATTTCCACTTAGTTTTAACCCTTTCTTAAAGGGAGTTCGCTCCATATATTTATATAAATAGATTAATATGATAAGGAACTTTTACACATTTTTACATATGTTTTAAGTGAGTTTTTTTTACACTTTAGAGAGAGATTAAAAGCTCAAAATATAAAACCATCTTAGGACTTTTTATTTATATTAAAGCAAGCGTTTTTTTATAGAGAACAAATCAGATCCCAATGTTTATACGATTCGCAAACGGAGTTGAAAACAGTACGTCACCGTGGTGAGTGATTCGTTGTGAACCTTTTCGTGCGATTCGGATAAGAGAACTATAGGTGCAGAAGGTGGAGATTTTTGCAGGCAGCTTGTGCGATTCAAGTTTTGTAAGTCTGTGTAATTTGCGATTAATCGAGCTCGTAAAATTTTGTGTATATGGATACTTCGTTAATTCTGGTATTTACTTATCTGTTTAATTGCTTTTTTAATTGCTGCGTATTAAAAAAGATTAAACAGGTTTTTTATAATTAAAATTCATAGATTTTTAGGGTTTACTTTTTAATTCTATTAAAATTTATTTTTTGAGAATTAAATCATCAAATAACAAACGTAGGGTTAATTAAGTTAATTCGCTTATGCGCACTCCTGCTTTTTCACTTAGTATCAAAGGACGTTACCTTAAGTTGCTAGGGTTAGATCTTAACCTAGGTTTGCGTTTTTTTCTTATTTGCTTTTGTTTGTTTGATTATTATGGATAAAGACCGAACATATATTGCTCATATTCTTGACGATTTTAATTATTTATATTGAAAAGCTAGTTTGCAAATTTTATTAAAATTCAAAGATGAACGCTTATGGCTTTTAATAGTGAATAGTTAGAAAGCATTCACCATAAGTACTACGATTGAGGATGTTCATAAAATTGATATCAAACCTATTAAATCGTGGACTGCTGATGAATTAGAATCGGCTAAGTGAAATTCTAAATGGTTAAATTTAATCCAAAGTCATGTAACGAATAATGAATTTACAAAAGATTGCCACGTGTAAAACTTCAAAAGAGACGTGAGAAATCTTAGAGGTGGTTTATTATGATGCCCCGAATCCCGTTATGAGGTCTAGGCCTCCGGGACCAAGTTAATTACGGTGCCGTATGTGACGGCGGGTTTGAGATACATGGCGTGAGACTGATGTTATTGAAAATATCATATCAGGCCACATTTTTCAAAAAAATTCGGCATGTGGAGTTCGCATTTTTAACGAACCAAACCTGTAGAATATAAAAATAAAGTTTATCTAAAACTTTAACTCCACACCTTAAATTCAAATGAAAATCAATAAACCAATATAAGACAATTCCTCCAACGAGGTCCCAAATTTAATAAAAGGCCTTTACAACTCAAATGAATATAAATGAATACAATTTAATGACACAAATTGTACTAATGGTACTAATATATAAATAATTCCTAAGTTACAAGTCGTCCTCGGACGACTACATCCATTTATGATTATCAGAGGTTCTAATCCATATTCGCATTGCCTTAAAGAAGTACCTGCAAAACTGTTGAAAAATGAGAGTGAGCCAAACACGGGCTCGGTGGGAACTATAAGGTTTTGTATACAAAATAATTTTTAAAACCATGCATTCGATGCATCATAATGAAAATAGTTTTTTGTTATGATCATGCATATATATATACCATTTCCATACTCTTCATATATATATATATATTTGCATATATATATGCAATGAAAACCATTTTTTTCATGCAATGCACACTAATTAGTATCCCATCCTTGAAAACAAGATAAAACAAGTATCCAAATGTACTGCCACGTTATACGTAATCGAAATAACTAAGGTACAAATATTTCCAAAACATGATAAACTAAAATACGGAAATATATCATACAAATAAAGGCATGAGAGAAGTATAGTCATAAAACAGATATAGGCACTAATCTCGTTCAACAGCTCGTCTTGTATCCACATCTAACATCTAGGATTTTACTCTACAGTGCACTGCGATCCGGATCTAAGCCCCTAAGGCTGATTCTCCCTGTGGATCACCTAGATGTCGTAGGGTATGCCGCATCGCGGGGTCCCCCTACGGACTATAAAGCATGCTGCTCTAAAAGCGAGGTTCCTTTACACGGACTAGGGTATGTAGCCGCCAGGGCTAGGTCAACCTCATTGACAACTAGTGCCTTATAAAACTATGAAAACAATAAAACGTATTCTCCCAAAGAATATCTTATAATAGCACATATACATGTACACACTTATATATATGTGTGTATATCTCCAATCTTCCAACTAGTCTCCACGTACACAAACTAAATATGTATCACCAAATATGTGTATGTGATAGATAGATATATTCAACTTATTATATATATATATATATAATATACATGTGCCATTAAAGAATCCGAAACATTAGAAAGAAGCATATTCGAATAAGGTATTCTCATATGAAATATACTCACCTATATATGTATATATGCCTATTCTTAAGTCTCCCTTTATTTACCAAAGGTCTAATTCAATACAAAAGGGCTTGTACACGTACTATGTGTATCACTAACCCATATATATATATATTAGGCAGATGGAATTAATAGCCAGAAGACCCACCCTGATTCAGAATGCACTATTATACGAGCGCCATGAAACATATCAATACCATTACTTAACTACATCCAAGCAAAACTTGAATAACTCTAAAGAGAAAGTTTTAATGGTTTACTAAAAACATCTCTTGTTTCCAAAGTGATAATATTTCCATCAAAGTAATAATATAAAAAAGCTAAAGGCACTTGTATAATATCTACATCAATGTCATAGTACATACACATAATTCCTTCCACGAACTAAGGCTATATAACCCCAAGCTCTGAACAACCATATACAATTACTAAATAAGCCTAAAATGCATATAGGAAGCTTTTGATATATTTATAATATTGAACCCTTGACAACTCGGTAACACGGATAGGAAGGTTATATGTGTAGTTATGTTTCAAGGTACCAAGTTCACACTAGGGCATGTGTGAGTCGTGTTTAGCTCATTCACTCATTCTTAATTCATAAATTAATGCTCGTAAGCCCCAAGTTAAGTATACGTGCTTAAGCACTAATGAATGCTACCCAAGGCTTGTAATACTTCACACACATCCTATTTATTTTACAATAAATAAGATATAACAATAAGATCATAAAGAAATTAGCACATATGTGCCTAGATGCCAAACCCAAATCCCATATATGAACATTAACCTCATTTATATGCAAAACTTTCGTATTTAGCTTAGAAAACTAAGATGTAATACATAATAATTGAAAACAAGGTTAGATAGTAGTGTTCCCACCTTAGTTAGGCCGATAGTCGAAGCTTTCAAGCGCCGGATCGAGCCACAACCCACCGAATCGTAAAACCCCCAATTTTGGAGCTCAAAACCTAAAAATGGTGGAACTACGGTAAGGAAGGAGACGATTGATGATGTTGTATGAGGCGAGGAACTCATGGATAACACCCTTAGAAATCCCTCTCAAGAACCGTTTCATCTTTCTCTAGCTAATTTGGAAGAATAAGCAAAAAGAATGAAGAAGAAAGAGAGAAGGAAGAAATGAATGAAGCAAGGGAGAAATGGGTATAAAAACCCGATGGGGTACCCCTAATCGATCAGAGGGCACCTTGGCTGAAGTCCCTCATTTTTCTTAAGAAATCGCAGTTTTCGCGGCCCATTTCGATCCCCAAAATAACTTTTATTCGACTCGGCCTTTAAATGAAAGTTGTAGAGGAGAATAAGATGAATCCATGGCTATAAACAAGGACTCATTTGGAAAGAGAATCAGTTTAATCGTGCCATTCATGCTACACTTAGTGACGATGAGATTGATTTACAATCCCATGAGGAGAAAGAATATATGGCATTTATTGCTAATTATGTGCCACATGAGTTTAAATTCTAAGGAAGAAAAGATCATTGTTACTAACTTATCTCATAAGTTAGACAATACTTTCGATGTACAAGTTGAAGAAGAACTTGATGTTCAAATAGTCTATGATCAATTGTGTGAAGAATTGATTAAGGCCAACAAGAGAGAACTCCATCCCAATAAAAAATTAAAATTTTTGATGAAAAGATGGAACAAATTCAAAAGTGTGAAGGTTTGATAGGCAAATTGAATGATGAAAAAAGCGCACTCTTAGTCAAAATGTTTGAATTTTAACTCACAAGGTAGTCTCTCATTGATGTGAACGAGAAGTTAAAAGACAACCTTATCTCTTTGGGTAAAGATAATGATATCCTTAAACTTAAAGTTGCACAACTCGAAAGAGAACTTAATAAGGTTAAATTTGTCAAGGTTGATATTGAGAAAAGATCTGAAAAGCACAGTCACATGCTTACAAGTCATGTTCTCTTCTCGAATGATAAAAGTGGGTTAGGTTTTGATAAGTTTGCTTTTAGTTCAAATTCCAAGAAAAACCCGACTTTTGTCAAAGCAGACACAAAAAGAACTTCGTGAAGAGAAAATTCATTAAGCAAATCTAGGCCATTAGAATTCCTAAGCTGGTTTCTCATACACAAGAGGAATTTCAAGAAGTGATCCCGTTTAAATCTTATAAGCACACATTACCATGACCTTTTTGGTGTGATTTTTGTGATTACAAGGGTCACTTAAGAGAGTTTTGTAGGCGAGCGAGGAATTTGTTTTCAAGAAATTCGCCAAAACTTATCCCCATTGGATTTAAACTCAAACCAAAGACTAGATCTTTCAATTATATAGAGTTCTTGTTTTTGAATCTATTACGATTATCAATGAACTTAAGGCTTTATGTTTTAGTGGTGGTCTTTAAGGTAGGCAATTTGGGGGATATAGGAAGGTTAGAACTCCTAGGGTTTCACATGTTTGCGTTCCAAAGAGGATCGTTTCACCCACTTAGGTGATTAGGAGTTCACCTAGCATACAAGGATTGGTTGGTTGGCTATGTTAGGTATTTGCGTATAGGATCGGTCTTATTTTAGCTCCTTGCTTAGATCCCGATTTTTATACGAGTTTGGATTTTCGTTGTGAAATTTGCTAAATTATTTAAAATCCAAGATTTTTTTGAATACTTGTATGTAATGTGAATCCAAGATTTCGGATATCTCATGAGTTTTGTATGTAAATGCTTAATTTGGAATATATGTGCTATATTTCCTTAATTAATTAAAACCAGCGGTATGTTATTTCAATCTCATAATTACATGGGTTAGACATGATTCTTTATATTGAAAATTTATAAACTCTTATATATGGACTATTTGGAGAGAAGTTGTCTGAGTGTTGTGATTATATGAATGAGTTTTGGTGATGTAGTTTTGAGTGAAAATTTAAAAGACAAGCAAAGTGAGAAAAAAATGTAGAGGGTATGAAAAATGGCTACCATAGTGGAAGGATAACTGAAAGCTCCCAAAATTGTGTATAGCTGGCCTACACTAGGGGTAAAAGCCCCCATCAAAATTGAATATTTGATTGCATAAAAATATCATCAATTAAATGTAAAAACAAATAAAAAAATTGCATATTTGAGAGAAAAAGATTGCTTCTGAGAGAGGAAAAGTTGAAAATCTAATGTCTTAGAGGCTTTCTAAATTTTCACGCATATGGGTGTACGAATCTTTCAAGACCTATATTTATTCAAATTGTACTTTGTATGATCCAATTTATATGTACAAAAGTATGTTATTCATTGTCTTTTAAATCCTTTTTTATATTGATTTATGCTAAGAACATGGGTTAATCCAAATTTTTTGTCCCCCGCAAAAACTATTGGATTTTCAAATTGATTGATTTCCTTGACATTATTAATAACAAAATTGTTAGGTTTAATTGTTTAAGTCAATTTAAAAATTTGAAGATACAAAATTAATGAAAGCACGCCGAACTTACCGAATATATCATACATTGGACCTAACATAAGTTGATTATATTATTTGAATTTTAAGTGGATTTTAGTTTTTGGACCTAACATAAGTGGATTTGGACTTAACATAAGTGGATTTTAGTTTTGAATTTTCGATTGTAACATTGCCAGTTTTTTTTATAAAATTCATTACTTACATGCAATGGTGATTGTAACTTTTTCTATTTTGAATATCTTTAAATTTTCATATTTAAATGCTTAATTTTGAGATATATGTGTATAATGCTTTAACAATTCGATAACAGCTAACATATTGCTTCAACCAGGTAAGAGTTTTTGAATATATCCCACACACTATACTACACGATCTAAATTGATGCATATTAAGTAATCACATGAATTAAGCTCTTACTTTTAATTCGAAACTTCTGAAACTTCTGAAACTCCTATATACTGTTTATTTAAGAAGAGAGACTAAGAAAATCACTGATTAATGTAATGAGAATTTGGTGAGGTAATTTTGAGTGAAAAAAAATTAAAATATAAGCATGTGAGAAAAATTGTAGAGGGAATGAAAAAGGGTTATCATAGTGGAAGGATAACTAAAAGTTACCAAATGAAAATAGCTGGCTTCCACTAGGGGTGAAAGTTTTCATCGAAAAAAGAATATGCTTACACAAAAACATCCCAAGTTTGAATCCAAAATTGCATGTTGTAAGAGAAAAAGATTGCTTCTGAAGGAGAACTAGTTGAAAAGTAATGGCTCATAGCCTTTTTCAATTCTCTTGTATATAGACGCGCGAGTGTTTTAAAAGTTATAATTATTCGATAGCGCTTTGTATGCTCCATATTTATAAAACAATGGGATATATACTTGTACTATTTGTTACTTGGTGTATATATGTTAAATTGTAGATGAATTGTTGTATGCATAATATATGTATCATGTTAATAGAAATCACATTTTTTGAAACTTGATTGATATATTTCGAATATGATAGATGTTACATAACAATGCATGCCGAGTATTTGTGCTAAATAATTTTTTTGTCCAATTTTACTTTCGAAACTCCAAATTAAATCTATGGAATGTTAGAAATTGATGAAGAAGGATTTCCTAAGGTCTTAGCTATAAGGTTTTCAGATTAGCGAATATTTTTACTAGCTAGAATCTATTTGAACATAATATGCAATTTGCCTTAATTTATAATATTTGGTTTACATATATCTTGTTTTTTATGTTTTGCTTCTTTTCATACTCATTACTTTGTCTATTTCTATAACAAAAAGGGAGAGAGATGAAGGAGGAGAATGCATACATGAATGGAAGTAGTTAATGTAGGAACATTTTGAAGGAAATATATATATATATATATATAATTTTTTTACTTATTTAATTATTGTATCTCTTTACGCCTATACTCCACTAGGTGTTTGTTAAGCTTTAGTGTTTCAGAATTAAAAAGTTGTTTTTCTAGCTTATTCTTTTGCATTATAAAGTGTTACAGCTGACATTAAGACATAGAGTTAGACATGTCTTTAAGTCTTGCTGTTATAAGGCATACTAATTCTATTTAGAGTTTGTAATTGAGATATTATAGGCATCGCGTCATGCATTTGTATAGCTGTATGTGTTTTGTCATCGAAATAGCTAAAGGGGAGGATTATTAGGTTTATATTTTTAATTCGCTTGATTCCGATACCAAAAATACTTTTTATTGTAATTGTTTGAGCTAAAATAAGGATTTGAATATACGATAATTAACGAAAATGTGCTGAATTTATCGGATATTCCGTACATAATTCAGGACCAAAGTTAAATTGATTTTATGGTTTAATTCAGAATATAGGAGGTAGATTGAGCGTTAGATTTGAAATTAAAAACATTTGAGTCAAATTTATTTTTAAAATATTTTTACTGAATTTTACCGAAATTTAAAAAATTTCGTCAACATAAATTATTGAGACACTTTTTTTTATATATTTAACATATTCTATAAATTCTAAAATTTAAGTCAAATTGAAATTCAAATAAATTAATACAGAGAAATAAAGTAAAAATAAAAAATTAATTTAAAATAAAAGATTTAATTTAAATAATAATTGTAAAGAAAGAGTGAAAAGTCTAACTTCTCAAATTAATTTATGCGCTGACATCTTAAAGGCCAAGCCCATTAACACTTTTTCTAAAGCTAAGCCACGTGTCAGCAAAGAAGAAAAAAAACTGTAGCGCATGTCTTAATGAGCGGACCGGTAACACCTGTATCGGTCCGGCGCAAATTCAGCATTTCAGCACAAGAATTACTTTCTAAATTTTAAATCGGTATAAATATTGGTACTGGATTAGTTCAGTGTATTTTTTTAGTGACGTATTTTCGTCGCAATTTTTTTTAATTTTTTTAATATATTTTAAAATAAATTTTGACTTTATATTTTTTTTATAAATATAATCATTGTTTAAGGTAAAAAATATATGATTTTAAAGAAATATATAAATTGGTGTTATTTTTGAGGTAAGGGGTAATACTTAACATGTATCTAAATTTTTATAGTATCTATTTGATGTTTTGTTCGTTACATTCTTCTTAAATTTATTACGTTGATTGAATTCGGTATATTTATTTAGTCTTATTAATTAGTGTTATTTATTGATGTTGACTAAATTATATGGAACCAGTTAGTGCATGGTTAACATTTAGAGTAAATACCATCGGTGGTCACTAAATTGTTGTCAAATTTTACTAATGGTCACTGAACTTCATTTTGTTCCAATCAGATCGTTAAATTTTTAAAAAGTATTATCAATGACCACTCCGTTAAAGATCACCGTTAATTTTTGATAGAATCCATCTTATGTGATTATGTTGAAGGCATTTCCGTCTTTTTTCCTTTTTCCTTTTTTTTTCTTTTTTCTTTTTTCTTTTCTATTCTTCTTCTTCGAAACAACCCACACCGGCTTCATCTCCGTCACCATCTCCTTCGTTGCCGTCACATCCTCCCTCTCCGTCACCTCCTCCGTCTGCGTCATCGACTCCAAATACACCAATCCCATCTTCACTTTCCACAATCTTTCTCCTCCTCCTCATTCCTCCTTCAGCCAATCCCTCTGTGAACACCCCAATCCACGACCCTGGTGTGAACCTAACAAGCATTCCGCATCAAGTCTTGAGTTGTCATGCATACAAGAGACCGTTAGGAAAAACCTTGATTTTCGGGCGCGTTAGGAATCTACCGCAACCTTGTTGCCACTTCGCTTACTAGGACGGGGATCGACTTGCCCGGTCAGGTCGCGGGGTGCGGGGCAGCGCCCCGTTAGAAAAATTGCATTTTTTGATAGCCAGCCGCACGCCCCCCAACCGCACGGTTGGCACATACCGCCGCCGCCTGCCGCACGCCCCCCAACCGCACGGTTGGCTCCCAACCGTACGGTTGGCTCCTAGCCGCACGCCCCAACCGCACGCCCTGCTGCTCCCCCCTGCGGTTGGCCTCTTTTGGAGCGTTTTTGGGCAAGATTTTTGCTATAAATAGGACCCTTGGGCTCTCATTTTAGGACATCAACACTGAATAGTGTTTTTAGCAAGTAGAAACTCTGTCAAAATTATCAGAGAGTCATTTTAGAGAAATTCTGAGAGAGAAAGTTTTAGAGAGAGAATTTCTAGAGAGAGAAAGTCTAGAGAGAGAAAGAAGGAAATCAAGGCAAGGTTCTTATTTCTTCTTCAGGCGCATCAGGTACGTCTTTCTGTCACTCTACTGATTTCAATACTGCATTTAAATATTTTTTTTAATACAGAAAATTAGATAACTTGCAAAGAAGTTTACTGCTTTCAAAATAAATCCTTTCTAAAACTTTACAAGAAAATTAAAATCCGTTTTGACACGTTTTTAAAACAAAGCCAAATACAAAAACAGTTTCCAAACAAGTGGAACTACGAGACTCTGATTTCATTCTACGAATGAATACGTAGGCGCTCGCAAAGCTCGAGTATGATTTCAAAATACTGTTTTAAAACTGAATTAGATGCATGATATCTAAAATAAGAATTAGATGCATGATTCATTAAGAGACCGAAAGGGCGAATTGGGTGCCTAACACCTTCCCAATTCGTAAAGTAGTTCCCGAACCCTAGCAAAGTAAATTTTTAAAGTAAATCTCTGGTTTCAAACGTATGAAAGATAGTTCGTTTTCGAATTATCCTTCGTACGATCTTTTGTTTGTTTTCTCGTAAAACAAACTGGCGACTCTACAAAGCACGTTTTCTTTTAAAAATCGAGAACGAGGACTTCTTCTTCGCCTCTCGGGTCGCGGGTCCGGATTCTCACACCCTCTCGCCTCTCATTCTTCCTTTTGTTTTGAAACGATTCGAGCTCTACATCAGGGGATTTAGGGCATGATTCCATGGAATGAGTTGGTTCATTTCTCATACCCAAAATTAAACCTAACAGCAATAAATCCCTAATTAAACCCAAAACAATTACAATTTACAAGCAAGCAACAGTGGCCACTACTCCTCCTCCTCCTCCTCCTCTTCTTCTTCTTCTTCTTCTTCTTCTTCTTCTTCTTCTTCTTCTTCTTCTTCTTCTTCTTCTTCTTCTTCTTCTTCTTCTTCAACAACAACAATTACAATTTACAAGCAAGCAACAATGGCCACTCTTCTTCTTCTTCTTCTTCTTCTTCTTCCTCTTCCTCTTCTTCTTCTTCTTCTTCTTCTTCTTCTTCTTCTTCTTCTTCTTCTTCTTCTTCTTCTTCTTCTTCTTCTTCTTCTTCTTCTTCTTCCTCCTCCTCCTCCTCCTCCTCCTCCTCCTCATCTCTTTCAATTTGAGTGCATAATATATGATTTAAAATAGTAATTGTATAATTTTATGCTAGTCCTGCATTTTTACATGTGATTTGGAATATTGCGCAATGTGCATATATATATATACATATATATATATATTATCCTGTAGAGAGACAATAACTAGAATTGAAAGGAAAAGTGAGATTTTGTAGAGAGAGAGAATTAATGGGGTGCAAATGGTGGAAGAAGAAGAAGAAGAAGAAGTTTGGAGGAAGAAGAAGGAAGAAGACAGAAAAGAAAAAGAGAAAAGAGAGAAAAAATAAAGGAATAAGGAAAAAGACGGAAATGCCCTCAATTTAACACATAGGATGGATTATGTCAAAAATTAATGGTGATATTTAACGAAGTGGTCATTGATAATACTTTTTAAAAATTTAATGATTCGATTGTAGCAAAATGGAGTTCAGTGTCCATTGGTAAAATTTGACAATAGTTTAGTGATCATTGATGGTATTTACTCTAACATTTAATCGCCAATCAGTCATAATAAGCCATAGTCATGTAAGATTTGCAAAGAAGTTTCGACGTAGTGAGGTGGGTGAAGCAAATAGTTTTTAATATGTTACTAAGAGGGACTGGTGTAAAAGGCCGGTTGCGATCCGTTGAATTTGTTGAGTAGACGGATGTTGTTTTTAAATATTTCATTGTTGATAAAAAATTTTTTGAGATGTTTCCACTCCTGTGTGTTATGTACTGCTCCGTTTCTTTTCTTTTTTTTATAGCGCATGTGACTCGAGACAGATTCGTGTAGATAGGGAGTTGGGCACGGTATAGTTTATTATTTTTATTGGTTAGAGGAGAGACATGAAATATTTTTAATTATGGAGAGTGGAGATTTGTAGATTGTATTTATACAAATTATTTTGATATATAAAATGGATATTTTTCATTTTTATTGCTTTTTCGGACCCAACCGGGTTGGGTCGTTACAATAAATATGTACCTTGTGATAACTTTGGTTATTACTCCATCTGAAGCAAAAATTTAATTAATTAGAAGATGTTGAGTAGCCCAATGATAATGTATATTTTTTTTAAGATCATTTTATTTAATAAAAAATATAAGGATAAATTTAAAATTATGTAAAATTAAATAAATTAATGGGCAAAAATGAAAATAAATATTGAACCTTTTGAAAAACTAACAATTTCTAAATGGGTTGGGGTAAAGAAAAACGCTGCAATAGTATGAGGAGGTTCAGTGTCGGCTAAAATAATTTAGGGAGGCGACCCATTAAACCAATAAACCACTTTTTAACTATAATTGAAGCATTGGACCGACAAGAATACATGCAAATTAATTACTAATATAATGCATTTGATTCAAATAAAGTATATATTGTATAGAATGCACCACTGTTAATTTAAATAGAATAATGGCTACAGGTGAACACAGGTAGTACTTTAAGCACTCGTATTATATCCAACAAACATATAAATTAACACTTAATCAAAGCTTTAATCCTTATCATATGCAGATAGACCAAATAACTTGTTTATTTTACTTAAAAACAATAATGACGGAGCACAAAATAGGTTAATTAATAGATATAATTATCTAATCAATGTATTATATTTCACAAAAATAATAATCAATGTGGCACAATCATACATAGCTAGATTTATTAATAATCATTTGTTATGTTGAAAACAACGTATCTTCAAAATCTGAAATTCAAACTAGATTTAATTAACGACTGCAAAGACAGACATCAAAAGACTTCTTTGTAAGCCTAAATTTTTTTGGAACACATATTTGCAAGCCTGTTCGATCAGTTACTAAACTTAGAATATCAAGAAAAAAAACGTCTCTAATCAGGACTGAAAGAAAAAAAAAGATCAGTTTCATGCCAAATTTTAGCAATAATCTACAAGTTTTCAACGCCATCTTTCAAAGTAAAGTTTCTTCTCAAAACTGTAAACTGTTATTCTATTTATATAATCCTTAGCTTATATAAATTATAGGTTAAATGTTAAAACTACTTGCATTCGATGAGACGATGAATTAATGGGTTCAAGTTGTTGAGGAGCAATGGATCTGAGTAGTATAATTAAAAAAAATAAAAAATAAATTCTGCAATAATAATTAGATCTAGACAAACTTGAGCTGAAGATGAGGATAAGGGTGTGCAGTGGAAGTGGCGGTGGCCGGAGAGAGACGCTGCTTGGGAGTGGGGAGGGACAAAGGGTTTGTGGCAAAAAAGTGAGAAGAAATGAAGAATTAGGGTTTTTTTTGACCGTTTGCTGAGTAACTGAGCAAGCCCCCTTTTTTTTTTCAAGTTTCGGGGATTTCGGTCCAAATCGGTTTACCCGAAAACTGAACCTGAACGGACTCAAATCACTTAGTTTCGGTTTTTGATTTCGGTTTCAATTTTTTTTGGTTCAGATAATTTCGGATTATAATTAATCGGTTTGGTTCATTCATTCGGTTTTTGAATTTCTGACAACACCCCTACCCTTACCCCAAATACAAATTCTCTTTCAAAGATTCCTCACAATTCAAATCAACTCAGATTAACACTATCCCTCCCTCCAATTTTGAAATTTTGAAAAATTTATGGTGAGTCAACCCCATAAATTGATAGACGCTGTTTCTCTTTTTCGTTACATCGGTAAATTGAACCCCTGATTTAGTAGTAGTGTCTTGAATTCAATCGGGGGCAAAATTTAAAGTACATAAAAATATAAATTTAAAAACATAAAATTTTAATGCAAAAATAATAACATTAATACGTAAACATAAAATTTTAAAGTAAACATAGAATTCTAAATCTCTTCCTATTTAGGGTTAATTAAAATTAGGGATTTAGACTTAAATCACCTAATGTTATGCAATTAATTAATAATAAAACTGATGTTATGCAATTAATCAAGAAATATATGTAATATTAATAAATAGATATAATATTAATCTAGAAATACACTTAATATTAATAAATAAATACATCTAATATTAAGAAATAGACTCATCATATATGATTTATGGTGGATGCGGCGGAAGCCTTGTAGCTTCAATGGCACTAAAGCAACTAAGAAATGAAGTAAAAAGGAGATAAGAGAAAAGAGAAGAGAAGGAAAATACATCTGAGTAGTATATAAGCAATGAATATGTGTGTAGTATCTGAGTTTAAATCATATTTAAAGTTTTAAATAGCTTTTGAAATTTAAATTCTTACACTTACAAATATACCCTAAAGTATAAAGCTATGTGCATAGGTCCCTATATATATATTCTTCCAAAAAAATTACCTCATACGTAATAAAAAAAATAAAAATAAAGGGGATTCAGTTGCCCTGTTTCCCGTACACGGCACCGTCCTTACCCCGACCCCGACCCCGACCCCGACCAATCCATATCTCTATTTCTATGCTAGCCAATATTGCTGTGATACTAGAATACTATTGACAATAGATAAAACGTAAGTTTATCAAATTTGTAATTAAGGCTCGATGGAATTATTAATTAATATAAGATTTGAAATAGATCCGACAAAATGACACCAGAAAGATACGAATTGACACAAAATTAGAATTTTAAGTTATCAGGATTTTTTTTTTAATTTATGGAACTATTAATAGATCTTAAGGCTGCGTTTAACGCGTAGAATAAGAAGGCGTGATATGGTAACTTTATCCTATCCCATATTTGGTGTTCGTCGAGATTGGATATTGTGGATGATTATTTATCCTACTAAAACTTCTTATGAGAGAGGGATTAATGAATTTTACATAAGAAGTTTGATTGTTTTATCATGTGCAGATGAGATTAAATAATTATATCCAATTACCTAATCATTATTTGGGGAGTGAAATTGATAAGGAAATTATGTAATTATCTCCTAATTCTCGTCCCATCAGTACAATTCTCAAACTTTTGACTTAATGAAGACAAAACAATGGGCATGCAATCATTGTTTTTTGCCTTTAGCTGGAGGAGTGGAGGTTATTGGCAATGGATGGAAGTGGAGGAGGGATGGTGGTGGTTTGGTGGAGGAAGAAGGAATAAATGGAGTGATCATGTGGGACGTATTCTTCTTCTCACTCGTCGAAAAATTCCTCCCTCCGGCGACTTCTTCCTCTTTGTCGAAATGCTCTACCAAGTGAAGCAAATGTATGCGCACAAATAGTGAAAAATGGTGCATTTTACATGTGGTAGGTGCAAATGGTGCTCACCTAAAATTTTCCAATTTTTTTTTCAAGTACGGATTTTCCCTTTTCTTCTCATCCACTAAAAAGTAATTACTTACTCGATTCTGGTTGTGACATTAATGTACTATGTACAAGATTGTCTTTTCACACATTTGTTTTAATTAATTTGGAAAATATTAGACTAAAATTCTATATTTGTATAACGGATGTAACATTGATCAATCTAATGAATTGATGAAGCCACACATTTAATTTGTTCTCCGTATTTATTTTATTTAAGAACCAAGCTCAAGCCTTCCCAGGAAATTAAGCTTTGATACTATGTTAAGAACCAATTCTCCCAAAAGCTGCTTAAATTGTTAGGAGAATGAACCACGATGAATATCACGCTTAACAATTTTTATGTGATTGGTGATACAACTATTTATATAAAAAACATTTAGAATGTGCTAAAATGGATAGCACTACTCTTTGACTTCCTATATTGAGCTTTTAGGGCAACAATATCTTTTCTTCAACCAACCATTTACTAGGAATACAATGGATGGGAGAGAAATGCAAAATGCAACAAACGAATTAGATACTCTAGTTGTTTCTCAATGCGGCTTTTGCACTCCTGCAATGTGAATTTCCCTTTTCGCAGCACTTGTGAATGCCAAAAATGCAAATCGACTAGAACCTCCTCCGGGATTTTCCAAACTTACGGTTTTGGAGGCTGAAAAGGCTATTGTAGGAAATCTCTGTCGATGTACTGGCTATTGACCCATCATCGATACCTGCAAAAGTTTTGCTGTTGATGTCAATATTGAAGATTCAGGGATCAATTCTTTTTGGAAAAAGGGGGATTGTATTGAAGATAAAATTAGTAAATTACTTTTCTATGATCCCAATGGAGAAATTTGTACATATCCCGAATTCTTGAAAAATGCATATAAGCCATTGAACTTTAAAAGAAAATCTTGGACTACTCTTACTATTGAGGAACTTCAGAGCTTGTTAGAGGCAAGAAAATGTATAAGGATAAGGTTAGTTGCCAGTAACACATTGACAAATACATTGACTTGAGGTATATCTCTACGTTATTCACATCCAATTAATGAATTGTCCAGGAGCTTGAGACAACAATGGAGAGGATCGTGCGAATAATAGTTGGCTTAACCATGGAACTAAACATCTCATGATAATTAATGCCAGGTTGTTGGTGAAAGCCTTTGGTAACCAACTGGGCTTTATAGCAATCTAGTGTTCTATCAGCATGTAGCTTGATACGATAAACCCATTTACACCATATTAAATTCATGTGAGATGTTCGAGGTACTAGCGACCAAGTGTTATTTTTAATGAGTGCATTGGTCTATTCTGCCATAGCCGTGTGCCATTCACGATACTTATTAGCCTCTACAAAACTTGTGGGTTCAAAACTGGATATATCAGGTGAAGTAGCAATATGGAGCCGAGTTTGGTGGACATATTACAGAGGTCCATGGAATAATATGTGATGGCAGCAAAGGATTATGAGGTTGGGAGTGATCAACTACAAGTTAAGTAGAAGTTGGTATGTAGGAGAGACATGTAGTTGTGATGATGACGGTGGGCATGATATAGGTGGTGGAAATTTGGACGAGTCTAAATCAGATGAAGATAATGGTTTTAGTGACCAGATGACTTTTGATTTATTCAATGGAGATTGGGAAATAGTTGAGCTAAAGTTGAACTCTTTGGAGATAAGTATTAATCAAAATTTTGGTGAGAAGAAGAGTAGTGGGAGACGGTAGTGGACACATGACTAGAAATGGATGATTGATTTTGTGGGTGTAATGGATATGTGTAAATTCTTAAAGGGACAAAAACCCATGGTGTGTATTTGAAGTGGACAAATAAGATGGATGTGGTCTAAGGACAAATGGGTAGGAAAACGGGAAATTATGTTAATCAAATCAAACATGGCGTATTGTGAAGTAGGGTTCAAGCAACAGTACTTAAGTGAGAGGGACTGCACCCCAAAAAGTCTCACAGTTTTGATTGAAATGACTCTTGTAATTATTATATGGACGTAAATAAGGAAAAAAAAGACACACTAAGACCTTAAGAAAAAGGTATTGTGGCACTATAATAGAGAGACATTGAAAAGGGGAGACTCTGTGGGAGATAAACGAGAGTATTCGTATAATTCGATAAACAGTAGTGTCAAAAGCAAAATGCCAAAACCGAAGACTTATCGCCTAAGAAGTAAGAACCTTAGGATTTGTGACTTGGAGAACAAGGGGCAACTCTAGTGGCCAACTCAACACTGTCACTGAGATCCGGGAGCACATTAAGAGGCGACGTACATTGAAGGCTCATAACCATGAAGTTGGTTAACGCTACTTTTTGCATATTCAGGATTTTTCCATCGAAGGTATATTTAAATCCATTTAGATTCATTATCTTACATAGCCCACAAGTATCTGATAAAATAATACCACCCTTATAGGTTGTATTATTTTCTCCCATTCTTGACATATAACAAAATAAATAAATAAATAATTTAATTTATTTATTTTTTATTCGATCTTTTTCTTTGTACCATTTGAATAATCAAATTGGTTAATGAAAATATCTGACCACCCAAAGTCATGGTTACTCAACTCGTAAAGTTCATTTTTCATATGGTATTGTATTTTTATATTTGAATTAAATAAAGGAGTTTATATGAAACTTTATTATCTGTTTACCTTGGTCTTGGATGTACTCACGGAACACATTCAAGAGCCAGCACCGCGATGCATGCTATTTGCAGATGATATTGTCCTAGTGGGTGAGTCCAGAGAAGAGCTAAATGGGAAGGTGGAAACGTGGAGACATACTTTAGAAGCGCATGGCTTTCGTTTAAGCAGAAGTAAGACAGAATATATGGAATGCAAGTTCAGTAAAAGGCGGAGCACTCCTAACTTAGAGGTAAAAGTTGGGGACAATGTCATACCACAAGTCACTCGATTTAAGTATCTTGGATCCATTATACAAGAAGATGGGGAGATAGAGGGAGATGTAAACCACCGGATTCAAGCAGGGTGGTTGAAATGGAGGAAAGTTTCGGGTGTGTTATGTGATAAAAAAAGTACCACTCAAGTTAAAAGGAAAATTCTATCGTACTGCGGTTAGACCAGCGATGTTGTATGGGACTGAGTGTTGGGCGGTCAAAAGCCAACACGAGAATAAACTAAATGTAGCTGAGATGAGAATGCTGAGATGGATGAGTGGCAAGAATAGGAAAGATATGATCAGGAATGATACCATCAGAGAGGGAGTTGGGGTGGCACCTATTACAGAAAAGATGGTTGAATATCGACTTTGATGGTTTGGGCATGTAGGGAGGAGACCGGTAGATGCCGTGGTACGGAGAGTTGATCATATTGAGGGAAGCCAAATTGTTAGAGGCAGAGGAAGACCGAGAAAAACTATAGGTGAAACTATTAAGAAGGATTTAGAGACAAATGGTTTCACTGTAGATATGATTCATGACCGACCACTATGGCGTTGTTTGATCCATGTAGCCGACCCCACCTAGTAGGATAATGGCTTTGTTGTTGTTGTTGTTGTTGTATATGAAACTTTACTTAATATTTATAAAGAAAATAAAAATTGCATTACATTATAAAGGAATACTTATGTAAAGTAAGTAAAATCGAATGCTTATTAAAATATAATACGTGTGGCTCAGATTTTAAAATTTTCACACTCTTCTCTTTATAAAGGAATGTATTTTTAAGAAACTTATTTAATCTTCATAAAGAAGAAAATTGCATTAGATATAAAATAAAATATGTTTTTGTGGACATAAACTAAAATCACGTGTATGTTTTAATCTAAAATCAACTTGCGTCATATTATATTATATATGGACTTTTAATTTGGGACTGCACCAAATGCACAATTTATTTTATTTTTATCCAATTAGTCTTTATCATGTCCGGACCTGCATAATCCATATCCGGCAATCTAAGTTCTTTTTCTTGGAAAAAAATGCTAAAGAATTGAGTATGTATTTGAAGGGGGTTTTCTATTTAGGTAAATAAATTTGGAGTAAACTTAATTTGTACATGTTCCCATTGCATATTACCATTTAAAATGGCGCTTTAGATTAACCAGGTTTTTAGTTTCCACCATTGACTCCGAATCATGAAAAATAAAACTTTTGAATTAAGTATTTGGCCAATTACAAAGAATGAAGATTTGATGGACAATGTATTTAGATAAGGCAATAAGCATTATTGAAATTAGGTACCAAACACAAGAAAAAGGGGAATAAATTTCCAAGGTCCAAATAAGTAAAACTTTAGGTACCAAAAAGCAAATGTCGCTTTCTCTTTTTTGGTAGAGACATTTCTTGCCTAACTCTTAACATTTGATTGATATTAAGGCATCATCTTTTGCATGACTCTATCATGTAGAGTCATGTAGAGTCATGGTATCATTTTTATTAATTTAGAATAACAATAGTTCAATTGAGAGGAATAAAATAAAGTGTATATTTTTTATACTATTATAAATAAAATATTGGAGTAAATTAAGATGAAATATTGAAGTAAAATTAGCTGTGGAAAAAAGTATTATATCTATCAAAATGATAATAATTTACACATTTTTATCTAGTTATTACTTTTAAAAAATATTTAATTGTTAAACACTTGTCAACTTATCAAATTCTTAAATCCACCGTACAAGTAAAATAGGGGACAAAATTGGAGTATATGTCATTATCAAAATGATTAAAAAGTATAACGAACTTTATATTTTTTCACAATCTGGTAACATACTTTGTATTATCACTAGCTGTATTATCAGTTTACACAAATTTTATTATTAGAATTAAATTCGATTTATGGTTAAGATATATATATATATATATATAGTAAAGATTGAATTCATAAAGTCTCTGATGCATTTAATATAATAGAAGATTCTTATATTATTTTTTAAAAATTGAACATTGGTATTAGAGTTATTATTGTAAATTTGAGAAGGGTAGCTTGGTAACTTTATTGATGTACTAAAGTTCCATATGCCTTAAGTCTTCTAAAATTAAGAAGGGTAGATTGGTAAATTTACTGGCATAAAAAAAGTTCACGATGCGCCTTAAGTATTCAAAAGTTAATAAGGGTAGCTTGATAATTTCATTGACGTAAAAAAGTTCCCAATGTGTTTAATTTTCTAAATTTAAAAAGGGTAACTTTGTAAGTTTATTGATGTACCTAACTTCTCGATGCAGTTAATATAAGATAATAAATATTATATATTCTTATATATATTTTTTTAATTTTAAAAAGGATAACTTGGTAATTTTATTAACATACCAAAGTTTCCGAAGTATTTAATCTTCTAAATTTAAGAAACATTTTTTGATAATTTCAATCATCGTACTACAATTCGCATTGTGTTTAATACTACCTCCGTCCCAATTTAATTGTCCAACTTTAAAAAATTAAAAGTTAAGGGGACATAATGATTACTCTAAGAGAAAATGCTTATTTCTAAAAATAACCTTTACTTTTTCTCTAATATAAAAAGGTTGCGGGATCCACAATAAAAAAATGGTGATAGCATAAAAGGTAATATTGAAAATAATTTAAAGTGCTTTAATTAAAGACTTGCTAAATATAGAAAGTGGACAACTATTTTGGGACATCCAAAAATAAAATAATAGACAATTAAATTGGGATCGAGGGAGTATAATAAAAGATGGATACTTATATACACAAAAGAGGATATATATATATATACTTATCTACACGTGCAAAACAGTGAGATACAATTATGACGTTAAAATTTGATTATATTAATTTATCCGTACCATTATTGCATGTTTTGAGAAAAATATACACGTGATTAGGTTCAAACCCACAAAATTAAGACTAACATGCAAGAACAGATTCAACCAATAAACGAATCATGCCACTATATTTTATTCTTCTCATTTAAATTAAATATGTAATTCGTCTCATCTTTATTATATTATCTTGCTAATCATATTAATAGATTAGACAAAGCAACATCCGATAAGATAATACAACACAAAACGACATAGTTGCGGGTTGTACTACTACTGACCAGATAAAACACGATAAATTAATAGGTCAAGTCAATTAATATTCGTTAATATGATAATAACATGTTAGAATCTGTTAATAATATACATAGTTGTATAATATTATATATCTACATGTATATATATGTATATTTTTAGTATAAATGTATACAATTTAAGTAAGTATTACAATTTTATTTGTTAATTCAAAGTGAATTTACACTATATACATATAATATAATATATATACAAACATATCTTTATTATATATGTACTTAACGGGTAATTTGTTAAAACACGAAACGAAAGCATCCGAAACACTATAACACCTAATAAAATTGTCACACATATACACCCGAAACGACAATACCTAAAATACAATAAAAATCGACATGAACACAACCTGAACGGACCCATTGTCAAGTCTAATTATTAATAATATTGGAACCCGCAATTTAAGTTTAAAAGTACGTATTTTATTAGCAAACAATAATCTTATTTTTTACTTTTCGCATTTTAAATTACATCTATATAAATAATGCAATACATCCATTTTATTTTTACAATTTTATATGAAGAGAGGCACTCTTTAGGCTGAAATAGTGCTTTTATCTTCTCTATTAGTCTGTTTCTCAATTGACTCTTTCCATGGTTATTTTCAACTTATGTTGATGGACATTTTTTCTCTTCATGATTTCTCAAATAGACCTTCTAAAAATGACACCTGATAAAATAATCCAATACGAATTAAATTATTAGGATTATTTCCTTTTTAAGTAAGTATCAAAGAGACGTCAAGAGAACAAAAATGATACGAGAATTATGTAATTATCACATAATTACAAAATTCAATGCTTTTTGTCTTTAAATTTTCCCAAATTTTCTGATCCACTAGAAAATATTTTTACTTATCCTATTTTGACTGTGACGTTAATGTATTATGTTGAGAGTGGGTCCTTACCATTTTGAGACCCTCAATAAAATCATCTGAAATATATATTTTTATAAATTAATAAATAAATTTTTTATATTAAAAAAATATATTTATTATATTTTAAAGATAAGAGTTTATACGACATAAAAAATATATTATGATTATAAAATATTTTGCAAAAAATATTACAATTAAATACCTAATTCTTTTTTATTGTTGTGAAATCAATATGAATAAAGATCGCGAGAGACCCTTTTTTTATAGACCGTTAAAGTTTTGAAAACCTAATTTTTTTTTCTTGAAAATTTTTATTATTAGTTAAAATTTTATTTTTTTTAATATATATAATTGATGAAACACACAAGTTGGGTGGATCGTATTGCTTAGGTTGATTTTAGGGTTTTTATTAAAAATAATTTGAGATTTGATAAGCGGAATTAAAACCCTAGGTCTACTCAATTTTATTGTCGAAACTTGTGTTGTGTTATATAACAATTATATCAAATAAGTACATAAAAAAGTAATCACACAACACCAGGAATTTACGAGGTATCCTTACTTGTGTAGGACTAATCCTCGGGACTAATCGACAGTGCTTCACTATGATCAAAACGGAATTACAGACTCAATGACTTACAAAAATTGCTTCTCCACAATTTACGCAACAATTCCGTCAATCCCTTGAACGTAGAATCCAACCGCAGCTGGCTTGGCGTAGCGCTTCCCGCTGTTCCGACTTACTGGTCGTCTCCTTCTACGCACTTGAGCACCCGTGAACGTTTGGAACCCTAGTTCTTAAAAAACAATAGGATCTCCTATGGCATGTAAACAAAACCTAGATGGTGTTTCAAAACTCTCAAAAATTGATTTTAGCATTTGGATATTTTCTCTCTCAAAAAGTTCTCTATAATTATTGATGGTGTCAAAATTTAGAGATAGATAATTAACCAATCAATAAGCGAATATCGGTGAATAAAAAATAAATGCGACGCAATGATGAACACATGACTTTTTTTTAAGGTAGGTTCCCCCGGTAGCGCTTATGCTATTCCAGTGGTACGTCCTCCTTTTGTGTGTGCTTGCTTTGTATTAGCTCAAAGGCGATCAATTTGAATGATAATACAAGCTACCAACTCTCGCTCTATAATTTCCTTAATTCTATTTATAAGTATAGAATTAGGATTACAAATATTTCAACAGAATAAATAATAAACTGTGTAGGAGAGAGAGTGTATAAGGGTTGTTGGTATTTTTTGGAGTATGAAAATAGAGAGTATATGACTCTTCTATTTTTTGGGGTATGAAAATAGAGAGTATAAGACCCTTCTATTTTTTGGGGGTATGAAAAGAGAGAGTATATGACTCCTCTATTTCTTTTCGAATTGGCTTGTATTTATATTGCTAATGGCTTTATATCTCTTGGAAGAGATAGATGGATCTTAAGAGAGAAAGAAGAGATGTTTTTGTTGTGTGTTGAATGAATGAATGGTGGGGGGTATTTATTGGTAAATGGAGAATGGTAAAAATGTAAATTTGATAAAAATAAAGGGCAAAATGGTCATTTTTTGTGGTGGTAGGTGAGGTAGGTGAGATTTGGTAGGTAGGGTAGGTGAGATGTGGTAGGTGTGGTAGGTGAGGTGTGGTAGGTGAGGAGGTAAAAATGAGATTTTACCGGGGGTAAAAATGAGATTTTACCGGAGGTAAAAAATGTTGAAAATTATCTTTGTAGACCAATAGTAAAATTATTTTTTTTACTTTTATAGGCCAATGGTAAATTATTATTTACCCCATCAATTATGTATTTTGACTCAAACCATTGGTTATATTTATAGAAAAAATATAGAGTCAAAGTCTTTTTTAAAATAATTTTTTTAAAAAAAAGATTTGTAATAAAAAATCATGCCCAGAAAATTACACGCTATACCGGTCTGTAAAAAGAAGTTGTACGGATCAGCAAACTTGGAAAAGCAATTCTCGAAAAATCACATTGCCCCGAACCGGTCCAAGATTCGATAACTTGTACAGGTCCGTTGCTGAAATTAGTGCACACCACTTTTCTTCAACGATTAAATACCATCGATGATCACTGAACTATTGGTCAATTTTACCAATGGCCACTGAACTAAATTTTGTTACAATCACATCATTAAACTTTTAAAAAGCGCTACCATTAGCCACTTCGTCAAATTACCGTTAAAGATTAACGGAGCCATGCCATGTATTAAAGCTAGGGGCATTTAAGTCTTTTTACTTTTTTTCTTTTCCCTTTTCTTTTCTTTTCTTCTCCCTTTTTCCTTTCCTTTTCTTTCTTTCTTCTCCTTCTTCCTCTTCCGAGCTGCTGCTTCTTCTTCTTCGTTTTCTTCCGAGCAGCACTACTTATTCTTCTTCGTCTTCTTCATATTCTTCTTCACTATTCTCAAAACCTCACCCTCTGTAATACCCCGTAATATAATTGGTGTAAATTAGACACATATTTTTGGTTGAGTATGGACTAAATTGTAAAGTTGCAAAAGTTCAAGGTTAAAATAATAAAGTTACGAAACTTCAGGGTTAAATTCCGTAATTAAACATAAAGTTAGTTTTTTTTTTTTTAAAAAAAGTACACCGACTCCATCACCTGCATATTCTCCATTTTCATTCATTTGCTTTTGATGGGGTTAAATACTAATTTTACCAATGACCTACAAAGGTAATTTAACATTTTTACCTCCAGTAAAATACCATTTTTTACCTCCAGTAAAATACCATTTTTACCTATGTGACCTAAGCATACACATCATATACATTCTAGAATACATGTGACCTAAGCATATACATCATCTACATTCTAGAATACATGTGACCTAAGCATACACATCATATACATTACCAAATTTACCTTTTTGCCCTTCTACATTTACCTATAAATACCCCTCCATTCATTCATTCAAAACACACCAAAAAATATATCTTCCTTCTCTCCCTAGATCCATCCATCTCTTCCAAGAGATATAAAGCCATTGGCAATACAAATACAAGCCAATTTTCGAGGGTCTTATACTCTCTCTTTTCATATCCCAAAAAATACCAACCCTTATACGCTCTCTCCTACACAGTTTATTATTTATTCTGTTGAAATATTTGTAATCCTAATTCTATACTTATAAATAGAATTAAGGAAATTATAGAGAGAGAGAGATTGGTAGCTTGTATTATCATCCAAATCGCCTTTGAGCTAATACAAAGCAAGCACACACAAAAGGAGGACGTACTGCCGGACTAGCATAAGCGCTACCGGGGGAACCTACCTTGATAAAAAATGTCTCGTGTTCATCTTCATTTTTAATCAGTTTCTGTCGGTACTGTTCACATATACGATGGTACTGTTCATAGTCACTATTCACGTATACAGTGGTACTGTTCATAGTTACTGTTCACATATACAGTGGTACTATTCACAATCACCGTTCACATATACAGTAGTACTATTCACAGTTACTATTCACAAGCACTATTCATATATACGGTGATACTGTTCACAATCACTGTTCACAGTTACGATCCAATTCACCATTATTCATTGATTGGTCGGTCGTCAATTATCTGTTCTAGATTTTGACACCATCAGTTTGGCGCCGTCTGTGGGAACGATAAGCTCTTTAAAGCTCTCATTCTTTAGAAATTACAAGTGAATTTTCAGTGAAAAACTCAGAATCCCGCGGGTCTAGGTAGCTCAATATTCTCGGGGGCATAACTTTATGCTCAAAACTCCAAATCATGCGATTCTGGAGTCCATTTTGAAGAAAATTTCAAGAGCTATAACTTTCCAGTTCAATCCTTTTTCAAATTTGGCCATATTGATGTCCAAAACGGGGATACAAAGTTGCTGCAACAAAATATGCGAAAATCTGGCAAGCCTACGCTACCTCAATATTTACGGGCGCATAATCATTCAAGAATCCGGTTACGGTTAACCCAATGGGATAAAACCCAAAAGAAGAGATAAGTTATTTTTTAATAACTCATATATATGATTTTTCTCTCTATATTAATATATCTAAAGTTGTATCATTTTCTTACGATCAATGATCTTTATTGTGGGTAAAGTCGACGAGCTCCCAAAAAATTATTTTATCTCTTTTGCCTTTACTGTTTTACTTTGAGTGTGGGGGAAAAGGGATAACCATTCATATATGGTTTGTTCAAATCTCACAATAACAACTCAAAATAAAACATAAAAAGAGCACACAGAAGATTAAAAAAAAATAAATTCTGAAACAAAACTTGTTTATTTACTAATGAAAGGAGATGTTACAGGTGAAATATCTACGGAACACTTGTTTAAAGAACAAAACCCTCACTAGAGGTTCATACATTGTCTGCGATGAATGGTATGCTATTGAATGATAAGCAGATATATGTTGGACCCCTTCTTCGCAAACAACAAGACATGAAAGAGGAGGGGTAGATAACTTATCTAATCAAAGAAAAGGCTGAAGAATCCGAAGATCATCAGCACCAAAATTCAAAATAGTACTTAAATCAGAAGAAGAGTAATCAGAAAAATCATGGCGAATATCCCCTAAAGCTGTCCAGTCAGGGCTGGTTGGTTCGGCAACCTCCGTAAGAAAATTAGCTTGCGAAGATTGCGATAGAAAACCGTCCGGATTCACAGCAGGCGGAATAACATCAGCCATGTTATTTTCTACCGATGAAAGGAATATCGAAGAACCTCGAGGAGGAGCAAAGGAGCATAACGGGTTAACACAGAAAGGCCCTCCTTCTAACCGAGCCTCTAATGCCGTCACCCGTTCTTGTAACTCTTCCACCTTCTGTTCAAGAGAAGCAAGGAAAGCAGTACACCCTTTAATGGGATTCTCGACTTTCGCCTTAGCTTCAAAAAGAAATGAATTAAGAGTCTCAAGATGTTGATATTGGGGAATATTTTGTAAAATATCTGCAACGTTCTTCACCCCGAAAACAGTGAAGATTGTGCGATAATCCTGACGAGTAATCACATCCAGAAAAATTTGTGCATATTCACACCATGGCTGACATTTCTTGCGTCTATAAGTACAAGCAGCACAAGAAGAACCTGTACAACGGAAGGTATTCGACATACTTGTGATTTACTTTCCCTTATTCATGGGTATCCCCTGTAAAAGGTATAAGAAGAAGACGGATCTTGAGGGAGGCGACAAGAAAGAGGGGACAAGAGGCATCCCGAAGACGAAAAGCTGTCTTCTTAAAAAGTCAAAATATGCAGCGCCCCCCGCGTGCAGCGCCTCCCGCGTGCATCTAGGCTCCACCGCCCTAGATTGACTTTAAATACTTTTTTAAAAGAAAAGAAAAGAAAAGAAAAGAATATATATATATATATATTTATTTATTTATATATATGTATATATAAAATGAAGAGTTGGAAAAGGCCCGAGTAGGATCAAACTATCTATGACCAAAAGTATAGCGAGCTTTACATATTAATGTTCCAAGCTCTACGACTTGCATCTAATGTCTAACGAGCCCTACACATTGATGTTTTGAGCTTAATGACTAGCATCCGAGATCTAACTTCCTTGGACTACGACTCGAGATCAACGTCTAGCCAGCCTTACACAATGATGTTCTGAAGCTCTAAAAAGCTCTACACATTGATGTTTTGAGCTCAATGACTAGCATCCGGGATCTAGCTTCCTTGAACTACGACTCGAGATCAACGTCTAGCTAGCCTTACACAATGATGTTCTGAAACTCTAAGACTAATGATCAAAGTCTAGCTAGCTTTACACATTATTGTTCCGAGCTCCACAAACTTATGGTTAAAGGTTAACAAAGCCCTACACATCGATTGTTCGAGCTCTCTCCATGATTATCCTACTCGACAAGTGCCCGCTCTCACGCCTCAGCTTTAAGAAAGACCTCTAAAAAAGGCAAAAGACCTCTAACACAGGCGAAAGACCTCTCAAAGGCGAAAGACCTCTCAAAGGCAAAAGACCTCTAACACAGGCGAAAGACCTCTAAAAAAGGCAAAAGACCTCTAACACAGGCGAAAGACCTCTCAAAAAGGCAAAAGACCTCTAAAACAGGCGAAAGACCTCTCAAAGGCAAAAGACCTCTAAAATAGGCGAATGACCTCTCAAAGGCAAAAGACCTCTAACACAGGCAAAAGACCTCTAAAACAGGCGAAAGACCTAACACAGGCAAAAGACCTCTTAAAAAGGCAAAAGACCTCTAACACAGGCAAAAGACCTAACACAGGCAAAAGACCTCTTGCAGGCATCGAATTATCGACCTTGTTCACCTACGAAGGATTCGGGCTTAAGACATCACGAAATATCAGAACTCAGAGCTACTACTAGCTCCCAGGTTGAAGGATATCCTCACCAATCAGCTCATCCGAGCTAAATGATAAGGATAGGGGGCAATTGATGGGGTTAAATACTAATTTTACCATTGACCTACAAAGGTAATTCAACACTTTTACCTCTAGTAAAATACCATTTTTTACCTCCAGTAAAATACCATTTTTACCTATGTGACCTAAGCATACGCATCATATACATTCTAGAATACATGTGACCTAAGCATACACATCATCTACATTCTAGAATACATGTGACCTAAGCATACACATCATATACATTACCAAATTTACCTTTTTGCCCTTCTACATTTACCTATAAATACCCCTCCATTCATTCATTCAAAACACACCAAAAAATATATCTTCCTTCTCTCCCTAGATCCATCCATCTTTTCCAAGAGATATAAAGCCATTGGCAATACAAATACAAGCCAATTTTCGAGGGTCTTATACTCTCTCTTTTCATATCCCAAAAAATACCAACCCTTATACGCTCTCTCTCCTACACAGTTTATTATTTATTCTGTTGAAATATTTGTAATCCTAATTCTATACTTATAAATAGAATTAAGGAAATTATAGAGAGAGAGGTTGGTAGCTTGTATTATCATCCAAATCGCCTTTGAGCTAATACAAAGCAAGCACACACAAAAGGAGGACGTACTGCCGGACTAGCATAAGCGCTACCGGGGGAATCTAACTTGATAAAAAATGTCTCGTGTTCATCTTCATTTTTAATCAGTTTCTGTCGGTACTGTTCACATATACGATGGTACTGTTCATAGTCACTATTCACGTACACAGTGGTACTGTTCATAGTTACTGTTCACAAACACTGTTCACATATACAGTGGTACTGTTCACAATCACTGTTCACATATACAGTAGTACTATTCACAGTTACTGTTCACAAGCACTATTCATATATACGGTGATACTGTTCACAATCACTGTTCACAGTTACGATCCAATTCACCATTATTCATTGATTGGTCGGTCGTCAATTATCTGTTCTAGATTGTGACACCATCAGCTTTCATTTTCATAGCCAAGCGACAGTAAAAAGAAAAGAAAATAGGTACGAAGGTTTCTTCTTAGCAATTGGTTATCAAAACTCCGCCGAATCGAGTCGAGCCTTAAGGGAAAGTTGTTCTATACGTTGAGGGCTACGCAACGGTTTAAGAATTTTAGAGTTGTGCTAGTCGGGGTTTGGGTATCAACTCAAATTTTATTATTTGGGGCTAAATATTCTGAGGTAGGGGTTTAATTATTTTTAAAAGCTGATAGTATAATTTTATTATGTATGAATCATCATATTTTAATTTTCTTTGTTTTAAGAATTATTATATGATGAGGATGATGATGTTTTGTGATTTATAAAGCCATGTGTATGTTATTTGAAGCAAGATATGTCATTATACTTGATACATTTGTATTATTTGATATATATGAGATATCCCTTGGAAGTATAAATATTTTATATTTATAAAATTAATTAATTAATGAATTATATACATCAAGGGACATGTATAGATATTTGTTGTGGTTATATGGCATAAATTGTTTCAAATATTCATTTATTAGCATGTTATGCATACTGTGCATCGTCATTGTGTCAACCGAATTCTTGGAGACTTTTTGGCAAGCTCGGATTATTCTTCTGGCCTATCATGTGGGCATATATATTGTATTTATGGTGCCGAAAGTTTCTTATATCTGCTGAATTATTCTAAGATGTGATATGGTTCTGTGATGGGTTTGATATGATTGTTATTGTGGCCCTTCGATGATGAAAGAAATATGTATTGACTAATGCTTATCGATATAAAAATAAGAAGGGCTCGGTGCCATTGGGTTGAAAATCCCTAAACCCCCGAGGGACAACAATGAGGTCGGCTGTCTAGAGCCAGCGGTGAGTAGCCCGAAAATCTAGGCCTCGGCAAAGCACTAGTGATTCTGTGATATGATATGGATGGACATGTGGTCCAATTATATTATGATATGATGATGATCTTTGATGGGCTGAATGATATTATATTGTGATTATGTTCGACTTATTCTCTCGGGAGGTCAGACCCGTTCTTCTTATTATGATTATGATTCGGCCCAACTTCAGTATCTCATGGGGGCGGTCAGGCTCATTGTTTTTATCATTATTATGATTTGGTTCGGCCTCGGTATTTTTTCGGTATAATAGTTGACACAAGGGAGGTAACCTGCATATGCACATGCATGCATTATTTTATTGGTTGAGCCATTATTTATAATTAAATAGTTAATTACGTTTCGTACGTAATATTGCCGGTTATACCCCCCTACTGAGCTGTGAGCTCATCCTTTTTTATGTAAACCAATTCAGGTATCCAAGAGACAGATACGACAGAAGAGGCAACTAGGTCGGAAACGAAATAGAGGATCTCTGATACCGACTCATTTTTGTTATATATGTGTGTACATGGCAAGCCACAGCTAGCTTGGGTTGTTGTTTACTATGTAATACATGTTAACATAGTGTGTATGTCTTTTGGATTTTATGCCTGTGTATTGATGTATATTGCACTCATGTTTTATATTACCGCCCGTAGCATGAGTACCATGGTTGTTTATTCCAGGTTATGTGATTTTCTTGGATTTATTATTTTATTATTTATTTCAAACCTACTTTAGCTCGTCGAAGGTGGGTTAGTAACGCTCCAGGTCTTAATTACAGGTGTTATCTTACTAATTAAGGCGGGGGTGTTACACCCTCTCTATTAATTTCACTTTCACAATTCTCCTTTCTATTTCCATTTTTGCTCAATTCATCTCTAAATAAATCAAATAGCAATTGATCCATACACACAAACACAGGATTTCTCTCTCTCTCTCTCGGCTAATTTTCTCTTTCTATCTCCTCT
Organism: Lonicera japonica; assembly: GCA_021464415.1. Taxonomy (NCBI): domain Eukaryota; kingdom Viridiplantae; phylum Streptophyta; class Magnoliopsida; order Dipsacales; family Caprifoliaceae; genus Lonicera; species Lonicera japonica. Next base: position 83,580,327 of record CM038464.1, on the reverse strand, counting down.
CCTCCATACACACACAAACAGGGGATTTTGGAAAAAGGGCTAGGATTCCTTTAAATAGAGGATCCGGTACTGGTGGTTCAGGTAGTGGTTGTGGTGGTGGAGCAACGGTGAGGCGAGGAGGAGTCCACCATGGGGACGGCGATGGCGATGAGGGGTTTTCTTTTCCCTTTTCGGTGGTGGCAAAGATGAGGGGTGGGGATGGAAGAAGAAGAAGAAGAAGAAGAAGAAGCAGCAGCAGCAATAGCAACTTGGAGGAAAAAGCTCGGAGGAAGAAGCTCGGAGGTCGAAGCAGCCACAGCTCGGAGGAGGAGAAGAAAGAAAAGAAAAGGAAAAAGGGAGAAGAAAGAAGAAAGAAGAAAGAAGAAATGAAAAGAAAAAGAAAAGCAAAATGACTTAAATGCCCCTAATTTTAAACACATGACATGACTCCGTTAATTTTTAACGGTAGAATTTGACATTGTGGCTAATGGTAGCACTTTTTAAAAGTTTAATGATACAATTCTAACAAAATTTAATTCAGTGACCTTTAGTAAAATTGGCCAATAGTTCAGTGGTCGTTGATAGTATTTACTCTTCTTCAATTAACACGTGACCAAGCATAATGTAAATGGGCTAGGCCCATTGGGACAGCTGCGCAGGAACTAAAAGAGGGGCACGTGGGTTTGTAAACATGAAAAAGGTGTCCTTGACTTTTCAAAGTTAATTAAAATTTCCTTTTTTTTTATTTAATTAATAAAAAAAACTTTTTATTTTAGTTTTTTTTTTACTTTATTTTTCTGTATTAAATCTGTTTGGGTACCAATTCGATTTAAATTTCAGAGGCAACTTTATAGAACATATTAGACATGAAAAAAAATAAATTTCCTCAATAATTTGTGTCGATTGAGCTTTTTCGAATTATGACAAAACTTGATAAAAATACTTAAAAATAGATTTGACTCAAAAAGCTTTTTAATTCGAATTTTAAGCTCAAACATCACCTATATTTTAAATCAAACCATATACTCAACTTACCTTATGTCCAGAATTATGTGCGATGAATCCGGTAAGTTCAGCAAGCTTCCGTTAATTGTCACGTCTTCAAATCTTCAATTTGACTCAAACAATTACAACAGAAAGTGTTTTTGTCATCGGAATCAAGCCAACTAAAGATATAAACCTAACAATATACGCCCTTTTTAATTTTTAATATATATACTCTTTGGCTTCCTCCTGGGGCAGATCTATGCGCATGAGAAGTGGGTCATGGTCTCCTCAACTTTTTTTTAATATATATATATATAAATTAAGTGTATGAAATTTCTATTGTAGTACCCCCCCCCCCCCCCCCCCCCAAAAAAAAATAACAAAAAAAAAGTATAGAGAGAGTGCATTCTCGGCTATAGGTATTGTTAAATCCAAACTTCAAAGTAAAATGGAAGATGAATTTCTTATAAATTCCTTGACTATCTTTATTGAAAGGGAAATTGTAAGAAATGTAAGTATTTTGTAGTGCAATTTTATTTTTTTTTCCATTTTATAATACAATTTTATACTTTTTATATTAAATATGTTACGCTGCATGGTTCCCCCAAAAATTTTTCTAGATCCACCCTTGGCTTCCTTTACTTACCTTTTGAGGCAACAGTATCTCTTCTTCAACCAACCATTTACCAGGAATACAATGGATAGGAGAGAAATGTCAAAAGCAGCAAAGGAATTAGACACTTTGGTTTTTGCAGTTAATGGAGAGAGATTTGAGCTCTTTGATGTTGATCCTTCCACCACCTTTTGAGCTCTTTCTTTTCTTTTCTTCTCTTTTCTTTTTTTTTTAAAAAAGGAAGTTCTCTGTCTCTCCCTTTAATTGTGAACCAAGAATATCACCCCAAAACTCGTTGATGAGACTCGAACCTCTAAGGAGGCACTTCCCAACTAGACTAACCTACTTGCTCTGGTTGAACTAGTTGTGTACATGCAATCCGCACGCATTATTAGTGAGAATTCAAATTTGTACCTTTTCTAAGAATGCTTTGTTGGGTTGTCTTGTTCTTGTGTGAAAGAGATATGTCCTAGAACCATTCATAGATTATGATTTGTACTTGGATATCTTATGTTTATTGTTATTAATAAAATTTATTTCATTTTACTTTATATTCTCTTGTAAATAATATATATTAATACTAGTTCATCAAGTACGTGACTTGATTGTGGGATGCTAGTAATGTTATAATAATATTATTTAGATGTCCCTAATCATGTGTCAATAACCTAGGATCACATTGATATAATGATTAGAGTATGGGTCAGCTGATGACTATATTCCACAAGTCATGGATATGGAGATATCAAGCTGAACACACTCATACTTATTGGGGAACAAAGTATTGGACCTACCCGCTTTGGGGACACTGCGAGGAGTGTTACATAATGTCATAAGTGATGTTCCCCATTTGTGATATCGTATTATCCTCAGACCTGAGATCGTCATGGTTACCAACATAGGGAATAGCATGTCAGGCATCATCAAACGTTGCTCTTGACCGAGTAATTATAAAGATGATGATCAAGCATACTATAAACTATGTAGAGGTATGTGGTTGATCAAGATGGGATTTGTCACTCTCATATAATGAGAGAGATATCTTTGGGCCACTTGATAAGTATAATTAATATTTGCATGGCCATGCACAAATAAGGTGTCATTTGTATTAGATTAATTATACTTAGAGATCAAGAAATAAAGATTGAACTATACAAGAATGACACTTGCCTAGTCTTGTGTTCAATCTAGATATCGGTTGACAAAAGGAGTTAATATGTGAAATATCAATTTAAGGTTGTGTTGTTTTGACCTTTATACCCTTTAGGTAGTAGTAATGTTTTATTAGAGACCACTTATTATTCGTATAATAAAACGGGCTTTTAATTATACTGCCAAAGAGTATAAACCTACAGGGTCGCACACCAAAACGAGTTGAATCAAAAAAAAATTAAAACGGACCAAGTTGGACTTGAGCCTAATTCGTTTGTTACTTAGGGTTCTCACTAAGGTTCCCCTTTAAAAGGAAACCTTTGTTCTTCTTGGCCGTCTTAGAGAATTCTAGAGGCAAGAAAAACGAAATAGTTGAGCGAACCCTAAACGGTGCTAGTACACCAAGCAAGGATATGATCTCGTTCGTGTGTGCATACCGTAGAGGCGTCGTATTTTCTACGCTAGGACGACAACAACTGAAGGATCTAATCCACCGTCTTAGTTGCATTAATTCGAAATCTCATACAAGGTATGTCTTCTGTCGATTTTATTGAACAGTGTAGATCCTAGGGTTTAATGATTAGTGCAGAAATTTTGTGTATGCGATGCATGTTTGTTGCCCTAATTCCCTACATTGTGTTGGTTTTGGTTTTAGTGGGATTTCCTGTTTCCGTCGGGGTAAAATGTGGGGAGACCGGAGACCCAAATTCAAACCACATTTACATATTCAGTTTTGGTTTTGGTTTCTGTATTTTCCAGACCTACGTCCGAATCAAACTTTTCGGTTTAGTTTTGGTTTGGGCCTATTCCGTTTTAAGGATTTTTTTTAAAATAAATAAATCAATTTAATAGAAGTACATTATAACTTGCTGCCAATCACTACATTATTAATACATTAGTACATAACTTGTCTGAGTAAATGTATTCTGTTGGTTTCTAAAGTAATGTATATTATTTAGCTTTTAGAGTACTCTTGGTTTTAAATAATGGACCTTTTCGTGAGAAATTTGTACAGAGAGAGAGAAATTAGAAGTGCAGTTTTTGCTTATGATGCCTTCTTTTCTCCTTCTGTTTTAAATATAATTTACAAAATCCTAGGATCCAACCTTAGAAGTGGCTGATCTAATCTTGGAAGAAAATAGAGGGAAGCAGATGATACAATGTTTTGAAGTGCGGGTCAAAATTCCAATTCATGTTACAGTTATAAAGTTCGGTTTGGTTTTGCACTAGCACATTTCAATACAATTCACACAATTAAGAAGTATTTGGTTATTTCTCTGGGTTCTTTACATGCTAAATAGAGTGCATGTTCTCTATACCGGTTAATGATTGTTTTGTTGATTTTCCTCTTTAGTTTAGTGGTCATTGTAAGAACTGAAATTTGTGTTACAAATTCAAAAGAAACGCGAGCAAAAGCACAAGAAGATGATGTTTAAGTGGTTCAGCCAAGCATGGCCCAAGTCTAAATATGTTTGTTTGAGCATTTAATTGACCAAGACTATCTGGCTGGGTATAGAGTATCAAAACTATAATATTTTGTTTAACTAAAGTTTTCCCTTGTCAACGTTTTTATATGGTCGCAGGTGGTTGTGGTGCTTGCGATGTTCTACTGTCAAAGTATGATGCCATGCTGAAACAAGTCGAAAATGACAAAGTGAATTCATGCCTTACACTTCTTTGCAGCATAAATGGGTGTTCGATCAATTACTACAACTGAAGGCCTTGGAAATAGCAAAGATGGGCTACACCCAATTCATAAAAGGATGGCTGGTTTTCATGCTTCTCAATGTGGCTTTTGCACTCCTGCAATGTATATTTCACTCTTCTCAGCGCTTGTCAATGCCAAAAATGCAAATCGACTAGAGCCCCCTCCGGGATTTTCCAAACTTACCGTTTTGGAGGCTGAAAAAGTATTGTAGGAAATCTCTGTCGCTGTACTGGCTATCGACCCATTGCTGATACCTGCAAAAGTTTTTCTGCTGATGTTGATATAGAGGACTTAGGGATCAATTTTTTCTGGAAAAAGGGGGAATAGTATTGAAGATAAAATTAGTAAATTACCTTTCTATGATCCCAATGACGAAATTTGTACATATTCCGAATTCTTGAAAAATGAATCTAAGCCACTGAACTTTAAAAGTCAATCTTGGTCTACTCCTCTTACTATTGAGGAGCTTCAGAGCTTGTTGGAAGTAAATTTGGCAGGAAATGGTACAAAGATAAAGTTAGTTGTCGGTAACACATCAACAGGTTATTACAAGGATCTGGAGCTCTATGACAAATACATTGACTTGAGGTATATCCCTGCGCTCTCACTGATTCGAAGGGATCACACAGGGATTGAAATTGGTGCAACTGTACTGATTTCGAATGCTATTTTAGCTCTGAGGGAAGAACATGAAGGCAAGTTATGCTCTGAAGCTGAGTTGGTGTTTCAAAAAATTGCTAACCACATGGAGAAGGTTGCTTCAGGGTCCATCCGAAATTTTTCTAGTGTAGGGGGGAATTTGGTGATTGCACAAAGGAGATATTTTCCTTCGGATATTGCAACGATATTTCTTGCAGTAGAGTCAATAGTTAGCATAATGACGGGTCAAAAGCACGAAAAGCTTACATTAGAGGAGTTCTTGGGGAGGCCTCCTTTGGACTCCAGAAGTGTGCTTTTGAGTGCCAAAATTCCGTGTTGGAAGCCAGAAAGAAAGATTTTCTCTTCAAAAACGGAGACCAAGTTGCTTTTTGAAACCTATCGTGCTTCTCCTCGACCCTTGGAAATGCATTACCCTATTTAAATGCTGCTTTCTTGGCTGGTATGTCATCTTCTAAAACTGGAGTTTTAGTAAATAACATTCACCTGGCTTTTGGTGCTTATGGGACTAAACACGCAACAAGGGCAAGAGAGGTTGAAGAATATCCAGTTGGGAATGTGCTAACTTTTGGTGTTCTTTATGAAGCTGTTGAATTAGTTAAGGCCGCTGTAGTACCTGAACATGGTACTTCAGACCCTGCCTACAGGTCAAGCTTGGCTGTCTTGAATTTCTTCTTCCCTTGGTTGATCCTGATTATTCTGTAACTTCTGATCCTTTCGAGTTTGATGATATTGGAAACCCGGGATTGGTTTTATCTGCAAAGCAGGTGGTCGAGTCAAGCACAGAGTACTATCTGGTGGGTAAACCGATCATGAAATCTGGTGCTGCCCTCCAAGCTTCTGGTTTGTCGTGCCTCCCTTGGTATATTTATTCATACCTGAATATTTACTACTTTCTATTAAGTTCCACCAATATTGATAAGGGCTCTTTTGATTTTCCCCCATTTTAAATGTGAATTAGACTTACTCCCACGTATTCACAACCATTAGAGTTTGCCTCTTCTTGTGGGGAACAGGGTGTAGAGTTTAAAAAAAAAACAACCGTATTGGTAATTGGAGATACCCATATGATTCAAAGCTAGAGCTCATTTCCGAATGCCCAAGACATTAGTAGTGTGGCACCTCACTAATGGTTGAATTTAGACGAAGGTGCCTACTTTTTGAGAAATTAGAAGTTACCACTTCCGTTAGAGCCCATTAAAATAGCACGCATGCCTTGTTGACTATGGCGGTTACCACTAGCCACCTGATTTTTAAAATTTAAAGTGAGATACTTTCAGTAAATGCGTTATTGGACTTGGGTACCTCCATGAACAAATGAGAAGAAGCAACAGCTAATTGACCTTGTCTTTAAATAGCTAGTAAGTGTGATGAAGAAGAACGCTCCGATGTGAAAATTATTTCAAGAATGAAGAAGAAACTCAAGTAAGATTGATAGAAGGATTGAAATCAGTAAAAGCCATAGTTAGTGTTATCAGATTCTTTTATGTCTTTAAGTTAGAATTTCTTCTTTATTCTTTGAAGATTATTCATGTTGGAACTTCCTTCATCATGGCATTCCCTTTTTACAATGTTGAGGGGTCAATTTGGTTGCTTTTCTTCTTTTGGTTTGGAAGAAAGGTTCAAGAATATCAAGTTAGCCACCCCGTCCCCTTTAGTGTCTTGCTTGCTATCTTCGGTTGGGCAGAATCTCTTGGAGGCTTTTCATAAAAAAGAAAGAAGGATAATGTCATAATAAAATGAGCATGAAATTGAGAGCATCTCACCACATGCCTCAACTTATTTTCCAACTTCTCACACAAATCAATTGTTTTTCCTACCATTTTCCATATTGCTTTTAGAAAGAGCCTAAATGATCCATTTTAACCAACACCTGAATCTGAGGAAGTGAAAGAAAAGGCTGAGAAGTGAGAAAAACGAAAATAGCTCAAATTCATGATCGAAGTCCGTTGTAAGTTGTGCTTAGCAAGCTGCGAACGTATTGAATCATCTTTTCTAATCCAGTTTCTTTAAAAATCAAAATTTTTCTGCTAATCAGAAAACTCGAATTTGTCAAACTGCAGAAATCGTAGTTCACTTGTGATGCTGATACATTTTTTTCTCTTTCTTCTCTATTTGCACTTGTAGGAGAGGTTTCTGGAACTTCGCCTACCTCAAGAAAACTTTATCTGTGTTTAGTAAATAAATCTAGTTCTGCAGCCACCCAAACAATCGAAATTCTTAATCGTGTCATGCTTTTTCTTTTGGTGAACAGGTTAAGCTGTTTATGTGGATGATATTCCTTCGCCGGAAAATTGCCTTCACGGAGCATTTATTCATAGCACCAAGCCTTTGGCATGGGTAAAGGATGTCAAATTCGAGTCTAAATCTCTACCAGATGGAGTAACTGATATTATTTCGTTTAGAGATATCCCAAAAAGAGGAGAGAACATAGGATGCAAGACCCCATTTAGCGATATATGAACCTTTATTTGCGGATGATCTTACAAGATATGCTAGCCAGCCTGTTGCTTTTGTGGTAAATGCATTTTATATAACTACCATGGAGATACGCAAAAGCATGCAGATGTGAGTGCTGCAATGGCCATCGTCGATTATGAAACTGAAGGTTTAGGACCACCTATTATAACAGTTGAAGAGGCTTTTGAAAGATCAAGCTTTTTTTAGGTCCCTTCTTATATGTATCCAGCACAGGTTGGCGATTTCTCGAAAGGAATGTTTCGAAGTGAATAGGGTTTGAAACTCACAATCAATCAACTCCAATCTAACTGAGGAGATACTTTTGTCCACACGGTTCGGCTTGTTATACTTTTCTCTTCTTCTATTTTTTTTATGTTCTTTTTTCACCCGTATTTGTTAGAACCATCTCTCTCTCAAAAGTTTAAGCTGTTAGGAGAAGAAACCGCAATGAATATTATGCTTAACATCCTCCTCACGTGCTACCCCATACTCGCATGGGAGAAGAATGTGCGAGCAGATGGAGGTACCAAGGCTTGAACCTTAGACATGCCAGAGAACCAGCTTTTGATACCATGTTAGGAACCATCTCTCCCAAAAGGTTAAGCTGTTAGGAGAAGGAACTGCAATGAATATCATGCTTAACAATATTGAACCACTATATTTCAAAAAGCTGGCACTTTTTCTTGGTGACATGGTCACACTGATTTAGAGACCTTCCAGTGTCAGTTACTTATCTAAGTTAATTTGGGAGTTAAATAAACCAATTATTCTTCAAACAATTATTTTCCCAATAACTACGGTTTCATACAATCACTCAAGTCTCCTCTGTTATTTCTCTCTAGAAAATCTATCAAAAAAACATATTCCCTCGTATAAAAAGGAAAGTTCCACTTTGATATGGTACATAAATTTATGTCCCAAAATGGAAATGGGACTTAATCTGAGACATCTTGGAAAGGAAAGTGGGAATATCTTTTTGATACGGAGAGAGTAACTAAGTCATCGGAAAAGAGCTTATCATAAGGACCAAAAATATGAAAAAGGATAGGGAAGTAAAATTAGAAAGAAAATCAGCTCTAAGGGCTGAAACACTTCTATGTTTGTTGTTATCAAATTTGTTTTATGTAATGTGATATGCAGATTATACTTGGGTCACAGTACTTTTTCTATATGGAGACACGTACTGCCCTTGCCATTCCAGATGAAGACAACTGCATGGTGGTTTACAGTTCAAGTCAGTGCCCTGAGTACGTTCAATCCGTTGTTGCAAATTGTCTTGGTATTCCAGAACATAATGTTCGTGTTATTACGAGAAGGGTTGGAGGAGGCTTTGGTGGAAAGGGCGTGAAATCTATGCGTGTGAGTATCATTTCTTGATTCTATAAACCTATACTTATCATTAAGATACTTGCTCCATGGGATTTTTGCCTTCAATAATTTTTTATGTGTAAGAATTACTTTAAAAGTGAATTCAGTTTTTCCAATTTCGGTAACAACCTAACATCCTAGAATGAAATATTTCCAATTTCCACTTCTTCAAGTTTTATTGAATGGCCAGGTCACAGTGTTTGATACTTCTACAAATTGCACTTAAAAACATATTTTTATTAATTCAAAAAAAAATCTTGAATGCTGTTGAAATTCTTATGTCCCCAGCCTTTCTCTCTCACAAACAGATGGAGAGACATGCATCCATGCAGTGGCAAATGCACAACTACACAATTTATGGTCTACTCCTGTACTTTTAACTTCTGATGAATATGCTTGTATATGATTATTTTAGATTGCTACAGCATCTGCACTTGCAGCACACAAACCACGGTGCCCTGTCCGTATATATGTCAATAGGAAGACTGATATGATAATGGCAGGAGGAAGACATCCTATGAAGATAACATACAGTGTTGGCTTCAAATCTAACGGGAACATCACGGCCTTACACCTTGATATTGTAATCAATACTGGGGCAGCTTTAGATGTAGCCCCCATACTACCAGGGAACATTCTAGGTGTTAAAATAAATGGCCAAGCCCAATTAGTTGCGCCGGCGCCTAAAAGTCTAATTAAACCTAGTCCTAATTAGATTAGGGTAAGGGATAGCTTAGACTATAAATATAAGACAAATCATCATTGGTTGTTTTATGTGCATCTTATAGTAGCTAGACACATAGTATAAGAAAAGAAGAAAAATCTCTCTCATATATATATACGATATATAAAGAATTACGAAGAGGTTCATGGAATCCAGATTCATTCTTGCCGTGTGGATTACCGTTAGAGGCTGGATGCTTGGACGGCTGTGGTGACGAAACTAGTACTTGCTATTGATCATAATATTAGAAACAATGTTTTCTTTAAGAGGTATCCATTCTATCATATATCCTATCGAAGTACAAGGGTGATCCTTTTCTACTATTGGTTATGGATCTATTTAATTCCGCTGTGCATGTCAGATCAATAACCTAACAGTGGTATCATAGGGAACCTTGTTACTGTTGGATGAAAAATGGAGTTTCTGCTGCTGTATTGATTCAGCTACGCAGCAATGATGCAAAAGGAGATTTATTAATTTGATTTGCAAAGTTCACGGATTTGAAACCTTACAAATCTCAGTCAACGTTAAATGCATGGATCAGATTCAAAAGGTATTTATTAAAAGGATACTGAATGCAATTTTGTCATTTACTCAACCTGATATCAAAAGACCCATGTAGATCTGCAATTTTGTTTTGAAATGAATTGCTACTTTAATTCTATTTAATTCTTGGATTAAATTCAAATTCAATTGAGAATTAAATTATTTTGGTATTAAAATTGCAGAAATCCTTTTATTAATAATATTGATTAGATTAATTTATTAAATTTTTTTTATCTGTGAATGTCTAAAATGGTTTTAGACAGTACGTTAGTATTGCAAATCTCGAAATTAATACTTACAGTGAATGTTTAATATTGCATATTAAATGGATTACTATTAGTGGATGTTAATATATAAGTTTGTTTAAATAAAACCCCTTAGTTAAAATACTAGATTCGTATTAAATGGTTAATACAAAGTGCCTTCAGTTGTTATAGTGAAAACCATAGTCCATTATTGATGTTAGCTTGTTGAGTCACTTAAGGCTACACGCTTATGGATATGTTTTATCACTGTGAAATATGATATCTCTGAACAAATGGTCGAATTTAACTGAAATTTTATCTTTTGTTGAGCCACTCAAGGAGATAGAATTTTAGAGGCACAATCAAGTTAACACATAAGATATGTAAGGCAATGAGTTGTCGACTTGATAATCTAAGAGTCACATAGAGATGTGATTGATAAGCGTATCTACCTGAATGTTTTATCAGGGCTTGTTGGTCACTGAAGTTGGGAACACATTTAATTTAATTAAAGACCAGATTAAATTAAATTTTAAACATTCATTAATTGTCTATTTATTCTGTCATTTCAGTTTTGAATAATGAGTTACAAAATGAATTTGTAAAGCATACTGGATGCTAACAGATTAACTGGACCAAATTTTTTGGATTGGCTTCGCAATGTGAGAATTGTTCTCAGGCATTAGAAAATCGAATATGTTTTGGAGAAGCCCATATCGGAGGCTCCTACTCAGGAGGCCACGCCGGAACAAGTGCAGGCTTATAACAAGCACATGGATGATGATAACACTGCAACATGCTTGATATTGGTAGCTATGTCATCTGAATTACAAAAGCAGCACGAGGGGATGAATGCTCATACCATAATACTTCATCTTAAAGAATTGTATGACGAACAGTCTCGAATTGAACGGTATAAGACTTCTAAAAAGCTATACAGGTGCACAATGGCAGAAGGATCTTCAGTCAGTGCTCATGTGCTGAAGATGATTGGCTACATTGAAAAGTTAGGCCAACTGGGTTTTGTCATGGACCATGAGTTATGTATGGACTTCGTTCTATAATCCCTGCCTGATTGCTACTCACAATTCATCATAAACTTCAATATGAATAAGATTCGATGTTCTCTCCCTGAGCTGCTAAACATGCTTAAAACTGCTGAGCCCAATATAAAAGCAACAGGGCAAATTTTGGCTATTGACACCTCTAAGGGCATTAAGAGGAAGTCAAAGAAGACCTTTAAGAAAGTGTTTAAAAAGGCCAAAACTAATGAAAAGGCAGTCAAAGCAAGCAAAGACAAATCCCAAGCTGATGATCCATGTTTTCATTGTGGAATGAAAGGACATTAGAAGCGAAACTACAAGGCTTACCTAGCTACCTTGAAAGAAAAGCATGAAAAAACAAATCCAAGCTGATGATCCATGTTTTCATTGCGGAATGAAAGGACATTGGAAGCGGAACTGTAAGGCTTACCTAGCTACCTTGAAGGAAAAGAAGTCCAATGGGGTTTCTACTTCAGGTAACTATTTCATTGAGGATTACATGACTACTCCTTTAGCTTCCTGGGTATTAGATACTAGATGTGGAGCTCATATTTGTACAAATATGCATGGACTAAAGAAAAGTAGAACACTGCAGAATGGAGAAGTATATCTGCGTGTAGGAAATGGAGCAAGGGTCGTTGCATTAGCCATAGGGACCTACTGTTTACCTTTGCCTTCTAGCCTAGTTTTAGAATTAAATAGTTGCTATTATGTTCCTGCTATTACTAAAAACATTATTTCAATTTCATGTTTAGATATGAGTGGTTTTATCATCAAGATTGAGAATAAACGTTGCTCCTTTTATGTTGATGATGTGTTTTATGGATGTGGGAACTTATTTAATGACATTTATATTCTAGACTTAGAAGATTTTATCATGAGCATTGGTCTCAAAAGGCATAAAACTGATAGTATTTATAACTCATATCTTTGGCACTACAGACTAGGTCATATAAATGAAAAACGCATCTCTAAACTGCATAAAGATGGATACTTGGACTTAAATGATTTTGAATAATTTGAGAAATGCAAGTCATGCCTATTGGGCAAAATGACTAAACTTCCCTTTACTGGAAAAGGAGAAAGAGTTGCTGACATTCTGGCCCTCGTTCATATTGATGTATGCGGACCAATGTCTATAAATGCTAGAGGTGGTTTCTTACTTCATCACTTTTACTGATGACCATTCAAGATATGGATACATCTACTTGATGAAATTCAAGCATGAAGCCCTAGAAAAGTTTAAGGAATTCAAGCTAGAAGTAGAAAACAAACCGAAAAAAATATTATAACTCTTAGATCTAATCGAGGAGGAGAATATTTGAAAGGTGAGTTCTTAGACTATTTAACAGAGATGGAATTCTCTCGCAGTGGACTCCACCATATACACCACAACACAATAGTGTGTCTGAAGGGATAAATCGTACCCTATTGGATATGGTGTGATCGATGATGAGCCGGGCAGCTTTCCCAAAATCATTTTGGGGCTACGCGCTTAATATTGCATATTACACACTAAATTGTGTCATATCGAAATCAGTCACCAAAACCCCATATAAGATATAGAAGGGGAAAAGGCCTAATATCTTATATTTGAAGGTTTGGGGCTGTGACGCTTATGTGAAGCGAGTTGCATCGGACAAGCTAGATGCTAAATCCGACAAATACTTTTTTGTGGGATATCCAAAAGAAATAGTTGGATATTACTTCTACAATCCCAACGTTATGAAAGTGGTGATATCAAAACATGTTGTATTTTTAGAAAGAGAATTCATTCTAAGAGAAAACAGTTGGAGCAAAGTAGAGCTTGAAGAAATTCAATCAACCACAAAAGAAGTAGAACAATTATATGAACCAATGGTTGAACCTTCGTTTGATAAACCAGTGGTTGAACCTACATATGATGAGGAACAGACTAAAGCAAAGAAAATCCCGATTCCCCAGGACACGCCAGCTCTACGTAAGTCAAAACAGGTTATTCATCCTCCAACGAAATATGATCTCATGATTACCAATGAAACATTGCTAATCGAGGAAGATGAACCTACAACTTACGCAGAATCAAAGTTAAGTGTTGACTAAAAAAGATGGCAGGATGCCATGAAATTTGAAATAAACTCCATGTATGAAAACAAGGTTTGGAACTTGGTTGACCCGCCTGAAGGGGTAAGACCCATAGGCTGTAAATGGGTTTACAAAAAGAAGGCTGATATGGATGGAAAATTTCATACTTATAAGGCAAGACTAGTGGCGAAAGGTTACAAGCAAAGGCAAGGAATTGACTTTGATGAAACTTTCTCGCCATTAGCCATGTCTAAGTCGATTCAGATTTAGCTTGTGATAACTGCATAATATGATTATGAAATTTGGCAAATGGATGTCAAAACTGCATTTCTTAACGGGAATCTACGTGAGGATGTGTACATGACACAACCCGAGGGTTTCGAATCCGAATAACCAAATCAAGTATGTAAGCTACAAAAATCCATATATGGATTAAAGCAAGCCTCTAGAAGGTGGAATCTTCAGTTTGACGAGATTATCAAAAAGTTTGATTTCATTAAAAATGAAGATGAGCCTTGTGTGTACGAGAAGGTCAGTGGGAGCAAAGTCGTATTCCTAATTCTATATGTAGATGACATACTGCTACTAGGAAACGATATCCCATGCTAAAATCTGTTAAATTGTGGTTATCCAAGAACTTCTTCATGAAAGATTTAGGAGAGGCAACATTTATCCTAGGGATTAAAATCTATAGAGATAGATCTAGAAAATTGCTTAGCTTGTCCCAATCCACATACATAAATAACATCTTAAAAAGGTTTAAGATGGAAGAATCGAAAAGAGGACTCTGTCCCATAGGGCATGGGATATATCTTTCCAAAGACATGTGCCCAAAGCCACAGTTTGAGAGAGAACGCATGAATAGAATCCCATATGCATTAGCAATAGGATCTATCATGTATGACATGTTATGTATGAGACCAGATATTTCTTATGCTTTAAGCGTCACAAGCATGTTTCAAGCGGACCCCGGTGAGAAACATTAGACAGTGGTCAAGAACGTCTTAAAGTACTTAAAAAGAACTAAAGACGCGTTCTTGGTCTATGGAGGTACTGAACTTAGAGTCCAAGGATACACCGATGCCAGTTTTTAGTCTGATAAAGATGACTACAAATCCCAGTCCGGATATGTGTTTACTCTAAATGGTGGTGAGATCAGTTGGAAAAGTTCTAAATAAGACACAACTGCTATTTCAACTACAGAAGTCGAATACATAGCTGCTTCTGAAGCGGCAAAAGAAGCGGTCTGAATCAAGAAATTCATTACTGAGCTTCGAGTGGTTCATAGCATAATTGATCCAATACCCTTGTATTAAGATAACAATGGAGCCATCGCACAAGCAAAGGAACCCAGGTCTCATCAGCGATCCAAACATGTATTGAGGCGATATCATCTCATCAGAGAGATCCTAGATAGAGGATACATAAAAATAGAACGAGTCTCAACTGACGATAATGTAACGGATCCTCTGACAAAGGCGTTGTCCCAGCACAAGTATGATGAACATAGCAAATTCGTTGGTATTAAGCACATGAGTGATTGGATCTAGATCGTAGGGATTTTTCATTATAAACACTTTGTTAAACATTGTTGGTATTATTAATGGTTTTAATAAATATTTTCTTACATTATAATGGCAGATCTATTATCTTATTTACAATAAAATAATAGAGTCCGTAAAATAAGTTTATAATAGTTTGATAATCACAAGGTGTTGTGATTGTGAGATACAAGTGTTAATTGGCTTATTTTTAAACTGTCCCTGGTCGTTAGTAACAACAAGATACATATATTGTTGTTGCGGTAAGACTAGCGTGTGTTGCAATTCTTTTTTATGAAGAAAGTAGCTTATCTCACAAGCTAAAATGTAGAGGGACATTTGAATGAACATTGATGTATTGTTAGAGAACATAGCATTGGAGACCCGCCTAGAGATACCAGATGGATGACTATCCAAGCGTCAGTAGTGGAATTGGTCCTTTGACTTGAGGATATCATGGTACCTTATATAAAGACCACTATGCTTTATCAAGTATTTGATGACGCTCTTGACCAAGAGTTGATGGAAGATACTGCTGGGTACACTGAGAATCATATGAAGGTTGTGATGTTCAAAATAAAGATTCATCACTCCTGGATAGTAGGAGTCTATAACATGACTTTCACTTACTTAAGTTGATATGAAAGTCCTCGGCCGAGGTGATTTATGAACGAGAAAAAAAAATGTTCTCGATCATAACCACATATATCAAAAATAAGTAGAAGTGAATAATATGATTAATTCAAGAAGAGATTGACGCTTTACCATATCTCTGAAACTAATTAGGTTATATTGGTGAAGGGATTATATTTCCATGGTAACTATACATATATAGGTATTGTCAAACCACATGACTATTCCTTTCACATGGATTGCCTTGACACATTGCTAAATGTCAATCTTGGACAACGATGTGTATTAGTTGATCTTGGAGAATCTGCGATAGATTAAAATAAAGATTTTGATCCATTTTACCTCAATCAGATTTAAGTAATAATGACACAACATTTGCCATCGTGAATAGGAACCTAATGGGTCACACACAAATGCAAGAAACGAATTGGACCTTGTCCAAGTGGGAGATTGTTAGAATAAATGGCCAAGCCCAATTAGTTGGGCCAGGCTAAAAGTCTAATTAAATATAGTCCTAATTAGATTAGGGTTAGGGATAGCTTAGATTATAAATATAAGACAAATCATCATTGGTTGTTTTATGTGCATCTTATAGTAGCTAACACACATAGTATAAGAAAAGAAGAAAAATATCTCTCATATATATATATATATGATATATAAAGAACTACGAAGAGGTTCATGGGATCCAGATTTGTTTTTGCCGTGTGGATTACCGTTAGAGGCTGGACGCTTGGACAGCTGTGATGACGAAACTAGTACTTGCTAGTCATCAGAATATCAGAAATAACATTTTCTTCAAGAGGTATCCATTCTATCATATATCCTATCAAAGTACAGGGGTGATCCTTTTCTACTATTGGTTATGGATCTGTTTAATTCCGTTGTGCATGTCAGATCAATAATCTAACACTAGGTTCACTTAAGAAGTACTATTGGAGTGCTTTGTCTTTCGATACAAAGTTATGCAAAACAAATCATTGCACTAAAACTGCTATGCGGGGCCTTGGGGAAGTTAATGCAACTTTTATCGCAGAAGCTATAATAGAACATATGGCATCTACAATTTCAATGGAAGTAGATTTTATTAGAATGAAAACTCTTCACACGTACGAAATCCTCAACTTTTTCTATAAAGGCAATGGAGGGGAGGCTCAAGAGTATACTTTGCCTTCCATAATGGATAAGTTGGCAAGTACATCAAGCTTTGAAAAACGAATCGAAATGACAAAAGAGTATAATTTGTGTAATAAATGGCAGAAAAAGGGTATTTCTCGGGTACGCATTATTCATCAATGTTCACTTAAACCAAGTCCGGCAAAAGTAAGCATTCTTTGGGATGGATCTGTTGCAGTAGAAACTAGTGGGATTGATCTAGGCCAGGGGCTGCGGACTAAGGTAAAACAGATGACCGCATATGCGCTTAGTTTGATTCAATGTGATGGAACTGAAGACCTCTTGGATGAAGTACAGATCGTACAAGCAGACACTTTGAGCTTAGTACAAGGTGGGACTACGTCTGCGAGCAATATATCTGAATCAAGTTGTGCAGCAGTTAGAGTTTGTTGCGACATTTTGAGTTGGAAGATTAGCCCCTCTAAAGGAAAAATTGCAGGAGCAAATGGGTTTTGTTACATGGGATACATTATTTTTCAGGTATATTCAGTCTTAACTATATGAAATTTTTTCTTCCCAATTCCTTTTTCTACTACCTTTAACGCAGACATGAACACTAGGGTGAAGTCAAACACTCGATGTTCTATCCGGTCTTGGGGCCTTTCTTTACAGCCCTATAGAAAATCTATAAATGAATACACACACTAACTAGTTAAGTTCACCCATTTATTTTGTTTAGACTATTATAAAATTTCGATTGGGAATTAAAGCTTGGCAGGAAAATATATGTAACACCAGTGTATTTAATTAATCAATTTCAACTTAATCTCCCCGTCCAAGTTGGTGCCAGACCGGTATGGCCATTTGACATACCGGTCCGCAGGTATTAAAGTTTTGGAAACTTTGGCACTGGACCGGTATGGCCTTTTGGTAGACCGGTCCGCATTATTAAATTTTGGGAGATTCTTGGCGTTGGACCGATCTCCCATTTCCTCAGACCGGTCCACAGTGTAAAAACTAAAGCATAGTTTTCATCGAAATTCACCATTTTGACCCATTTTGAACTCATTCCTCCTTTTTTTTAGCCATTTTCAAAGGAAAGAGAGGTTAGAACAATTCTAGAGAGGGGTGATTTATTTTGAGATTTTGAGATTATATAGCTCAAAACTCAAGCTTATCAACCGAAATCGCAGGTTTTTTATGTTCTTCGTTATTTCTGCGCTTTTTCGAGCTTGCATGTGTGTTTTGAGAGGTTGTTAGAGCTCAGCCAAGCCATTCTACCCTTGTTCTTCTAGCTTTCCAGGTGGCAATTCCCCTTCATTATTTGATTTTCTAGATTTTGGGTTGATTGATTTGAAAATACTATATTTCAGTACCAAATTCATGATTTTCCTTTGCATGTATGCTGCGTAACCATGGATTGAAACATTTGAACTTTGTTGTTGATGGTAACTGGGTTGTAGTCGATACAAGTAGTGGTTGATGGTCTTGCATGTCAAAAATTATTTACTCATTCGAGAATTTGGTACCGAAATAGCTAGAAATATCATTTACATATCTAATACATAACATTTCTATATAAATTAACAAATTTCCAGGATATAAAACACTTTTATCATGCTTTTAACTCGTTATTAGACATGTACCCAAGTGTTGGATGATGATTCTAGATTATGTAGTATTTTTATCTCAATTATTGGCTTATGAGACAGTATAACTCATGTTTTTAAATAAATAGCGATGTGATTTCGATACGCACTTGCTAAAATTCTTGCTTATTAATTGATTTAAGTTATGATAACATAAAATAACCTTTTTACAAATTAAACTAATCACGGTGAGGTTACGAGGTTGTTGGAACCGGAAAGCACTAGTATAAAAATGCTTGAGTTGATATTGTTGCACATGCCTATGGGAAGATGGGGTGTCGTGAAATCTGGTTACCAGTGCACTGACCCATG
Organism: Lonicera japonica; assembly: GCA_021464415.1. Classification (NCBI taxonomy): domain Eukaryota; kingdom Viridiplantae; phylum Streptophyta; class Magnoliopsida; order Dipsacales; family Caprifoliaceae; genus Lonicera; species Lonicera japonica. The sequence goes on along the minus strand of CM038464.1, from coordinate 83,561,530 downwards.
AAAAGATGGGGTGCGTTTATGAGTAGTGTAATTCGTCTAGTATCGATATTAGGTCGAGGAGGAGGAGGAGGTGGATGTACGTCTATACAGCTATCGAGAGAGATATACGTTGACAACCATTTACTTGAATTGTGTAAAATAAATGGTTTTACTATTAATTGGTATAATATGAAAATTTTTGTCAACGGTGGAATTTATGAGTTTTTACAACATGACATGCATATGCATTGCATTTCCCTTTCCCTATAGTTCCCACTGGGCCAGATTTTGGCTCATTCCCTTATTTATCTTTCAGGTTACCTCAGGGTATGGGTAGAGGTCGTGAACCAGGTCCGAGTTCGTCCTAGAGCCACTCTGATACCCTTATGGATTTAAGTTTCATTGTATTATCTTTGATTGTGAAACTTGTTGTTTCTAATTTAGTTGAAAAACTTTGTAATATCTATGGTTATATGAGTTTGTATTTTGAACTTGGATTTTATTTGGGTTTCGATTGTATGGAGGATTATGCATTGTATTTTTATGTTGGACTATCTTATGATGGATTGTAATCAGATTGAGAAGTATTCAATGCCGGATGATCGATATCTTGGTTTGTTTACATGATGGTATTTCTTAAGATACGAATACTTCATGCCGAATTTTTGTTAGATTTATCAGCCTTGGCATATATTATTGTTTAAATTGTTATTCTTTCAGCTGTTAATTTAATACAACATCCGTTAACACCTGCTTAATTAGGCGGGTTGTTACAATATATAACCTCACACAACCCACACCAGGAATTTTATCATTACGCACCCCTTGCTTTTTGTTTAAATAAAGCTACCAGCTATCACTATTTGTTGTCTTTAAAACAACCTCTACATACAAGATCGACATTGCTCAATGAACTTCTCTTTTCTCTTAATAGCATCACTGCTGAGTGGACTTTGAATAATTTTATTCTACTATATTAAACTCCAAAATGTATCTAAGCTATCTCGGATAAACGCGGTAATATTTTCTGCATAGGCTGTGTTGTGTCTTATGTCTAATCTTAGCCTTCAAAAATTCAAATTCAAATTAATTATATCAATCAAGTCTAGGTAAGTTCACGATTTGTTTTACTACTAATAGTATTATTGTTGTTCTCATTGTTGTCAAATGATCCGGTACATTTAAATAGTTATCATTATGTAGCATATTCTATTATCGCGTTAGTTTCAAATTCTTTCTTAATTTTCCAATCGCAGGTGCATTCTGAAAATGTAAACTTATCAGCAAGTACTTACCTTGTACCTGACTCAGATTCAATGCGTTACCTGAACTATGGTGCTGCTGTGAGTGAGGTAGGTTTTGTCATTTACAGGCCTGTGTGTTTCTATATCCCTTTACTTGTATTAAACACAAAACTATATTACCCTAATGCACCATAAACTAATTAAATATTTCAGTTTGCACCCTAAATGATTTTTTCAGACAGTTTGCACCCTATACATTTAATTTGTTTCAATAAACTCTAATAGATTATTTTCCACCAAATTCTAACCGACTACCACCATGAGCACGCGATGAGTGCCTTTTTTAAAGGTAATTTCGGCATAACACAAACGAAAACAAATGAAAAACCAATAAAACCCTCATTTACGCTACCAAATCTCTATTTAGTATTTACACTTAATAAACAAACCCTTTATTTCAGTTTGTGTCATGCTGAAATTATGCTTAAAAAAACATACATAAGATGTTTGTGGTGGACGCTGGATAGAATTTTTTTCCGGAAATAACCTATTGGAGTTGATTGCAAAAACTTGGATGTATAGGGTTCAAAATGTGTCAAAAATTTGTTTAGGGTATAAATTGAGATCTTCTATTAGTTAAGGGTACGTTGGTGTAATTTAGTCTAAATACAATACTGTTCCTCAATTATGCTAAGCAGCCTTTGCACAATGATTTGAAGACGATACTTCATTTACATTGTGTGGAAGTTAACATCTTACAGATATTATTTTTCTATTGTTTTAATTACTAAGAATGAAGCTGCGATTTGCATCCCTTTCGGGCGCGAGATAGACATTTATTTTGATTTAATGCTTAACAACTCATAAGAAGTGAGCCTTTTATAAACCCATAAATTTTTCCACAAAATTTCTATGTGGGACATACCCTTTTTCATTCAATTTTTTTTCTCAAATAACTCACTAAGGGCGACAACTTCTTATTTACCCCATAACTATTTTGAGCAAGCAAATATATGATTTCGGTATCCTTACAAACGAGAACACGAATCTATAATAACCTTTCACAATCAAGTGTAAGTTTCGCTTGAAATTACCCTCAAAATGGCTCAAAAACAGAATTTTTAACCCATTTTTTTAAATAATACCAAGATAAATCATTTCTTAGATTTACTTTTTAATATTAGGTATAAATTATTTATTGATTACTTGCATGCTTTGAATTTCGCTCCCCAGTTAACCGAATTTTTAGGTCCACCACTGGAGAGAAATATATATATATATATATATGTGAAAGAAATTTAGTTTTTACAAGAAACTAATTAAGACGTGGAGGTTATTTTGAATGGGCATGAGAAGACAATGATATTTGTTGTTGCTCACGTGTATATATTGTCTCATATGTGCATATACGAACACACATGGGCAATTATTGATTTCTACAACTCATACGTTACAAGTTGCATGACACAGTCATATAATGTCACATTTACGTACCATAAGAAATTATTTTTTATTTAGATTTGTCTATAATATATATATATATATATATATATGTATATAATATTTTTTATTCACGCCTCCTCAAAGTGTTCATGTCCTACATTTCTAGGATTTTTCGTGTAGACATTTTGCGCCCGTGTTAGTTCTTCATAGGTGGTCCCAATGCCCTGTTTTTGGCTCGCTTTGAGGCATCCGTCTTCATGAATTATATAGTATGTCATCATACTTGAACATTTGCAATAGTAAATTTCTCAATAGGGATTCGTATTTCTCCATAGAGAATCTACAATCGTAAGTAAAGATTCTACACACGGGCCCTGCCTGATGTGTAAGAGGTTTGGATTTTTGGTTATGTAAGATTTATTACAATTTTGAAAGGTAGAGTCATTAACTTTATCAATATGTTAAATGGCTAATCAAATGCTGAAGTGGCACTTTTTTACCGAGTTATTGTGATTGTGCCGTTGGAGTTTTGTAGATGGTCTAAAACTCCAGAATTTATATTCTTAACAGATTGAAGGGGCTTTTGTACAAGGCATTGGTTTCTTTATGTCCGAAGAGTACCTTGCGAATTCAGATGGAATGGTGGTTACAGAGGGCACATGGCATACACAATACCAACAATAGATACCATTCCTAAACAGTTCAATGTTGAGGTACTGAATAGCGGACATCACAAAAAACGCATTCTCTCCTCTAAAGGTATGTTTAGTTCAATTCTGTCACTTATTCAAACAGCTTTTTGTTCATATTGTCGTAATGGATTCAGTCTTTTCTTGGGGTGTTCAGAATCGTTAGCATCTCCCCAGTTTTGGGCCAAACTGTGAACAGTAAATAGTTTATTGATCCCCTCCACTAAATGAATGTCGAAATGCTTGCATTAGCCTTCTTTGTATAATAAACTATTATCTCGATGATGATCATGTCATTGTTTGTGCATGTAAATAGTAAGAATCTCTCTGGACCATATTAAAACACTACTCCGTCTACAGTTATAACAAGTTCACTATGAATTTGTACATAAGGAGAACATTATTTCAACGTAAAATATGGTCAACAGTAAAGCTGATTTACTACAATAAGATATGGTTATATCCAAAAAAAGAAAGTGGGACTCTTAATTCGAGATGTCCCAAAAAGGAACAAGGGATCTTAATTTGATATGGAGGGACTTACGTAAACTGTTTCAAAGTCACACTTTTTACAGAAACACTACGTCAACCTAATCAATGCTCATGAGTACAACTTATTTACTATTGCAAGATACGAAAGGCTGACTTTGTCCCAAAAAGGAATTAATTTTGCCTATGGCAATTTAAACACTAGTAGATAATTTGCACCTATACGGACATTATCTATACAACTGTCGGATAAAGTTGACAGATATATCATATATAAGCAACTAAAACAGCAATGTAACTTGGCTACCAAAGTTACAACGGAAATGCTACGTGGTTTTCACAATTTTCAGCTTCGAAGGTTGAAGCTAAAACTCCAACTGGGAAATTTCATTTATTAATTTATTTATCATTTTTATTTGCAGCATCTGGTGAGCCACCGTTACTTCTAGCAGTCTCAGTTCACTGTGCAACAAGAGCAGCCATTAAAGATGCAAGAAAGCAGCTTTGTTCTTGGGGCGGATTAAAGGGTTCTGATTCTGAATTGACATTTTTCGACTTAGAGGTTCTTGCTACTATGCCTGTTGTCAAGGAAGTTTGTGGGCTCAACAGTGTGGAGAAGTACTTGCAGTTTTGCGCTTCTCAAGCAGACTTCAGCATGGGTGGATTATATGTGTGTTAAAAGTTAATATGATTTGCGTCTTTGTTTTCAGTACAGTAATTTTGATTGCTAGTCTAAATGTTTTTAGATGCTGAGGATTTGAAAGATAATTTTTCAATAATAATTAAATTGTTCTTCCCCTTTTTGTATCATCTCTTACCAATGTCAATAATAAAGATAGTATCAGATTGCTAATGGAGCCGATTGGTTAGTCAAAAGTCTTCAAAGATTTGGGTCGGCTTGGGATAAACGGATCAGCTATTCCTTAATAAATCTGGCAATCCATTGACAAGCACAGTTGTCTAGTCTTTTCATTTTCGGGCTTGTGTGAAGAATGAGTAACCCTTTAAGGGTCATATGCTAGTCTTGAGTCTGTTAACATGTCAATGTAAAAAATCGCAACTCTTTTAGTTAAGGGTCATTTTGGAGCTAAGTTGATGAATTTCTTTTATGAAAAATTGTAAAGATGATCATCCACCAAATTTCATTGAAAATTCAATCTAAAAGTGTGTGATATGACCATCAAAACTTTTAACAGCAAAAAATGAAGATGCATATAAAAAAAAAAATAGAAAATCAACCACTTTTAGATATATTTAGTGGATGTGATCATCTCTACACATTTTCATAAAAATTCATTTATTTGTCCTTTCAAATGAACATATTTATCCTTCTAAATGAACATATTTACCCTTTCAAATAGATATTCCTTATTTGTATTAAAGAGATAGAATCCGTCTTACAGAGATTGCATGTATGCAGATCCAAGATCTTGAGCTTGGGGTTGAGAAGGAGGGGGTGGTTCAAAAACAAGAGTAGTTAAAGGAAAGATCTTCGCATATTTTTTTTCCACAATGACTCAAGAATGATTACACTATCACTTCTAAAACTTACTTAGGACTTAATTAGCACTTAATTAATATTTTATAAACAATAAATTTGTAATAGTGATATTGATATTGCCAAAGCAATTATCTCTTTCTTATAGCAATATTGCTCTGAGAAGTTGTATTGTATGCTTTTTAAATTTGCACATTACTCTGGCCATAAGCATAACTGATTTGACAATGTTAATAGCCTTTCGGAAGTATGCATGTACTTCTATCTGCCAAGTTTCGAAAGCCTCACATGTTGGTACATTCTAATAATGTTATGTTTGCTAAATTAACAAATATAAATAATCGTAAATACGTGCCCTGAAGCCAGTGAATCTTGCCAACAAGCTTGTCACTTACTAGTTGGTATTTTTCTTATCCTCGTAATAAGGAGCTCGCAGTTCAATCCACAAGGACGTGTTATCGAACTCTTTGTTGTATTCAATCATTGTGGTAATTGTTTGTCTACCCTTTGTTGTAATAGTAGTAAAATTATTATAAAAACATTAAATGACTGTATTATTGAATTATTGCTTTTATCAAGAAGCCAGGGACCTTCACAATTTGAAGACCAAAAAATAATACTGTTCTAATCTTCTTCCCATTTTATATTGCTAGACTTGTTTATTAAGTTGTAGAACTTGGATTTGACTTTAGAATGATAGTTTTAACATTGTACATATTTCTTAACTGCATCGTAGACAGAAAGTACGTACCTACCTGAAAGCTTCAGATGGATAGATTCTATAAGTTGATTCACATATTTTGAACTTAATATAACACCACAATAATTAATTAAATTTTTTATTTTATTTTATGGTGTGGATACTACTTATAAATGTAATAACAGAAGGGAGCTTACCATTGTGACCGAATTAAGTACCATGGAAGTTAAAACCGATGGTCCTTCCATCATACTAAGCTTCGATTTGCCATTTGGTTTCTTTAAACAGAATGTCCTCTTCACATATGAAAGAGAACAATGGCGGAGCCAAGATTTAGTGAGAATGGGGACAAAAAAGAACTACTACGTATCATTAAATATAAAATTCTTCATACTCTATGCTCTTTTACCTGTAATCAGCCGCTTGACTATGCAAATTTAAGAACAGTTTTAAATCATCAAACAAATATATATAATTATAAATCTTTGGAATTAAAATCATGAGGAGAAGAACATTAACAACAAATGTTAGAATGAATCGTGCCAGTGTTTTCTTGGACCCTAGCCTCTGTTGTCATTTTAGTCGACCTCCAAACAATCATTTATTTTTTTACATACGTTTTAGAAATGTGTTAATGATTTTTTGATAATGTTAGATATCCAGAAAATAAGTATATATTCCATTAGAGCATCCACAAGAGAATGGTTAAAAATTAAGCCAAATTTACTATAAGGTTAGTTAAGTTTTAAAGCAGCACACACTAGAAATGGTAAAAAATATATTGATACGAGACTGCTTCACTCGTATGATTTTTGTGCTTAAAAAAAAATATTTAAAATACCCATACAAGGTTCCCACATTCGTATGGGTTTTTTTTTATTTAAATAAAAAAATTGAAAAATTCCTATACGAGGCTCATTGACCTGTATGGGTTTTAGAAAACAATATATATATATATATAATCATGAAATAACCATACGAGGCTGCTACCCTTGTATGGGGTATTTTTTTAAAAAAATAAAAATAAAAAATGAAATGATCTATATGAGTGTCCCAGACTCATATGGGCTGGTTGTTTTTTTTTTTTTATACGAATCTCCTTCACTCGTATGACAAATTTAAGAAAATTGTAAGTTTACTCATTCTCTACCATATAAGCCCGACTTTTACCCTACAAGCATATCCTTTGTGAATACGGGTATGCTAAATTTTCCCATTTAGCATACTCGGTGTGGAACCTCTTAGAAGTACTGTAAAATTAGCTTAAGGGTTAATTGCACTTTGCCCCTATCAACTATGATCCTACTAGCACTTTTCCCTTTTGAATTATCAAAGTAATCAATTAATACTAACAACTATCAATTTTGTTGCAATCAACAATTTTTGTTGACAGGGTTAAATTTGTTAATGATAGAAACCCCACTTGCGCATCACATGACTTTTAATGATGACATAATTGTAATTTGCACTTGACTCCACTTTTTCCTATTTCTCTCGCGAAAAATAAGGGGCTACAAATTTCATATAATATAAATACGTACACACATAATACATATTTATCTATATTATAAAACAAGGATTTTTTTCAATAAAATAATAAACCAATCCAATGTCTCATATTTATTTGTAATGATGTTAACACTTTTAGACTATTAGATCACTTTTATACTCACAATAAGATACCAAATCAACTCAGTATTTACTCACATACTAAACATATACACAAATATAACTCTTACATTTCTCTACTTTTCTACAACATTTCTCTCTCATCAAATTTTTAAAAAACTTTTAAATGTCATAACTTTAAATTTACAAATCCAACTTTAATAAAATTTATATATTTGAAATTTGTTTATCAAGATCTACAAAACAAGATCCATTGTGATTATTAAATTATGTATAAAAAAAATTCAAGAAAACTTATAAAATATTACAACTATAATGACATACTTAACGTATTTCGAACTCATTAGTTATTGAAAATATTACACAATGAATAAAAGATATTGAAATAAATTAAAAATAATAAAATATTCCGATCGACTATATATGTTTCAATCCAAATAGGGACAAATGGGGCGTAATTCTTTTATATTAGAGTCCGACTTACCTCAAATGTAATAATTTTTTTTCTTTTAGATACACTCGTAACACCATTACAATATGAAATGGTCGAGGCGATATCAGGGCGAAATTTTTTTATATTACAGTTCGATCTGCTTCGAATGTAATATTTTTTCCCTTTTCAATACACTCATAACATCATTACATTATAAAAGAGTCGAGGTAATTTCAAGTCTAATTGGACAAGTAAGACATGTCTCGGGTGAGGACGGCTATATTTTTAGTTAGACAAGTTTTGTTTTTGCGATACTTTATCTGTTTTCATCCCTAGGTAATATACAGTCACACACATTTTCGATCATCACATTTTTCACGTGATTATATTTTATCTGATTATTAATTATTTTTTATTCTTATTATCGTGCCGGACGGCACGAGTATACCCTAGTTATTTATATGTAGAGAGATAGAAACAGAGGGAGGGAAAGAGAACACAGAGAGAAGGAGAGAGATATTTCTCCATTAACAATGACAAAGGAAAAGTTTTGTTTGTTTTTGTGGCAATAGGGCAAATGTCATCACCTCATGGATTGTTTTGAACCCGGAAAAAGGTTTGCTTCTCGATTTTGTGAGTCAATATCACCCATGTGTGAGAGAGCAAGACAGGTGATTCCAAGTCTCCTTCAAAGGATCAATGAAAATGAAGTTGCTGTTTTTTTCTGTCTTTGGTTGGTACGAGTAAATTGTTGGAATGTTTTAATAAAATAACAAATAATAATTTATAAATTTAATTTATGAGTTAAAAAATTAAGTATATATTTTAAATTTGTGATTTTAAGAAGATAATTATTGTGTTTTAACCTCCAATTTTATTAAAATTTATCGAGTTTATTATATTATGCTTATAATTAGAGGAGTTAAATAGATTTATTATGTTATAATTATTTTATTTAATTTCTCTATTAATAACTTATCTATAATTTCATCTATATATAAGATATACTCCAATAGGAAAGGATCTATTTTGGAATGGTATTCTTTATTCTCTCTCAAATCTTGTGTCATTATTTTAAATATACTTTTACGAATTTTGGGCAATGTAATTGGATTGATTCATCGTCTTCCTGTGTATGTGCCAATTCATCATCTTCCTATGTACGTGCATATGGAGAAGATAATGCTACGAGCCTATGGATTTTATTTTGGAGACTATATTGACCATCAATACTTGCACGTAAGGAGGCGATATTGTCCTTAGGATAGAGACTTATTGCGACTCTCACATACTAGCGTTTTTTTTTATCCAAATTATCTACTATAATTTTTATGTGATATTTTGTTTTTAAAATAAATTTTAAATTTACTTACAACTAAAATGCAAGTCAAAGCAATTTTTCTAACATAAATTTGGTGAAATCGGACAAAAAGATAGGAATTTTGATTTCTAGTCCTAGGAATTTCAGTTCTAGGTGATTTTAGTTGGATCTTTCTATGCGTGTTTTAATTTTTGCCTTCAATTTGTGTTGGTCCTTTAGGGGAGCTCTATTTGGGTACTGAGAAAAGGGTGGAAAACTAAAGACAACTAGAGATTTTGAATTTTATTTTTCAGTAACTGTGTTTTTGTTATTATCACATGGGGATGGGGTCTTATCTTTCTTGTAGTTTTAATTTAGTTGAATGAATTTTCCTTTATGGGTTTCCCCTAAATAAATGTTGGTTTTTATGAAGTTTATTTTTCTTTTTTGTTTTGTTTTGTTTTGGTTGATAAGAATAAATGTACTGAAATTGAAAAAAAAAATAAAAATAAAATAAAAGGGGGGAGATAGATTTTCTTCACTAAACAGTTTTTGTGACACTGTCTGTGAGGTCTTATGTTTCTCAAGTTTGTTTTTCTTTTTTGTTTTGTTTTTTTTTTTTTTTGGTTGATAAGAATAAATGTACTGAAATTGAAAAAATAAAATAAAACGGGAGAGAGATATTTGTTCACTAAACAGTTTTTGAGCTACTGTCTATGAGGTCTTATGTCTCTCTCTCTGTGATTCTCTTTCTCTACATATAAATAATACATACATACATACATACATACATACATACATACATATATATATATATATCTATATATATCATGTGTATACATATTTATATAATTTAAAATGTGTAGTCCTTTTGTTTTGGTGGGAGAAATGAAAAAAGTGGAGCCAATTGTAAAATTATAAATATTCTCTCATTAAATTTCACGTGTGATGTGCATGACTGCATGTGGAGTTTCTACCGTAAAGAAATTTAATGGTTGATTGTAACAAAATTGATAGCTATTGGCGTTAATTACTACCTTTAGTAGTTTGGAGGGTAAAATAATAGGAAGATTATAATTGAGAAGAACAAAGTATAATTAATTCTTGTAGTAACTTATGTTAACTTACCTATTAATTTTACTTTTGATTCATGATAAAAAATTTATTAGTTTTAAATCTTGCTTGATGTTCTTCCTGAATTATTATTTTTATGTGATATTTATGATGATTAGTTTTATATATATATGCTCACTACTGTTTTTATTAATTTAAAATTTTTATTGATGCTAAATTTACGACTAAAATGTACTTATACAGTTAGATCAAATAAGCAATTAATTTTAGGAAAATTTTGTGATAAAATCCAATTGTAATTCAGTCCACCCCGTGAAAAATTCTTAGGTCCGCCCCTTCCAGTCTATTATTGTTCATATGTTTAATTTATTTTAATTCATGTTTTTATTATTGTTTGTGTTAACATTTTAAGTTATTGAAACTAGGAAAATAATAATTAGATATCAAAATGTCTTTAATTTAGGATTACTTATAATGATCAGTGTTCAAAATGATTCTAGTTTATATTTTTTCTGTAGGCACCGTGGATAAATTTCTGAAAAGGAAAATCCCTAATATCCCCTGATCAAAATGCATCTACTTTACAGGAATCTTGTGCTAGTGATCATAACATCCAACATTCCTTTAAAGAAAGGGTAATAACTTGAAAACTCTTCCCGCATATTCTTGATTATGAAAAAGAAAAACACTTCCCGCAAATTCTTGATTACGAAAAACAATATTCGAATACCATCTAAACGATCAAGATGAAATTAGACGAGCATACTTACAAAAGGAATTAGATATCAAAATGAATTTACTTTATGATTAGTGTTCAAAATGATTCTAGTTTATAATTTTTTTTCTAGGCACCATGGATAAATTAAATTTCTGAAAAAGAAAATCCCCAATATCCCATGATCAAAATGAAAGAGATATGTCCTAGGACTATTCATAGATTATGATTTGTACTTGGATATCTTATGCTTATTGTCATAAATAAAGTTTATTTCATTTTACTTTATATTCTCTAATAAATAATATATATTAATACTAGATCATCAAGTACGTGACTTGATTGTGGGATGCTAGGATCACATTGATATAATGATTAGAGTATGGGTCAGCTGATGACTATGTTTCACAAGTCAGGGATATGGAGATATCAAGCTGAACACACTGATGCTTGTTAGGGAACAAAGTATTGGACCGACCCGCTTTGGGGACACTGCAAGGAGTGTTATATAATGTCATCAGTGATGTTCCCAATTAGTGATATCGTATTATCCTCAGACCTGAGATCGTCATGGTTACCAACATAGGGATTAGCATGTCAGGCATCATCAAACGTTGCTCTTGACCGAGTAATTATAAAGATGATGATCAAGCATACTATAAACTATGTAGAGGTATGTGGTTCATCAAGATGGGATTTGTCTCTCTCATATAATGAGAGAGATATCTTTGAGCTCCTTGATAAGTATAATTAATATATGCATGGCCATGCACAAATGATGTGTCATTTGTATAAGATTAATTATACTTAGAGATCAAGAAGTAAAGATTGAACTATACAAGAATGACACTTGCCTAGTCTTGTGTTCAATCTAGATATCGGTTGACAAAAAGAGTTAATATGTGGTATATCAATTTAAGGTTGTGTCATTTTGACCTTTATACCCTTTGGGTAGTAGTAATGTTTTACTAGAGACCGCTTACTATTTGTATAATAAAACATGCTTTTAATTATACTGCCAAAGAGTATAAACCTACAGGGTCGCACACCAAAATGAGTTGGATCAAAAACGAATTGAAAATGGACTAGGTTGGACTTGGGCCTAATTCGTTTTGTTGCTTAGGGTTTCTCACTAGGGTTCCCCTTTAAAAGGGAACCATTGTTCTTCTTGGCCGCCAAGGGGAGTTGTAGAGGCAAGAAAGACGAAATAGGTGAGAGAACCCTAAAAGGTGCTAGTACACCATAGCAAGGATCTGATCTCGTTCGTGTGTGCATACCGTAGAGGCGTCGTATTTTCTACGCTAGGACGACAACAACAGAAGGATATAATCCACCGTGTTTGTTGCATTAATTCGAAATCTCATACAAGGTATGTCTTCTGTCGATTTTATTGAACAGTATAGATCCTAGGGTTTAATGATTAGTGCATAAATTTGTGTATGTGATGCATGTTTGCTGCCCTAATTCCCAACAGAAAATGCATCTACTATACAGGAATCTTGTGCTAGCTAGTGATCGTGACATCCAACATTCCTCTAAAGAAATCATAATGACTTGAAAACTCTTCCCGCATATTCTTGGTTACGAAAAACAATATTCGAATACCATCTAAATGATCAAGATGAAATTAGAAGAGCATAATTACAAAAGGGTCCACAAATTCCCACAAAAAAATTAGTGGGGCATTGCAACGATTTAATTCCACATGATTTAAGGCATATAAGGATTGGTTGGAGTATAGTATATATAGAAAAAAAAATGGCATATTTTGTTTGGACCCGCGAATGAAAGGAAAAAAAATGCCATATATTGTCTTGAATTTCTTACTTCTTTTTTAAATCTGGTGTATAAGGAATTATTAGTTAAAAGTTGCATCAGGTCTATTATACCACCTGTTAATAAACGGTGGTGATTGCGGGCAACACTATTATCAGAACAATTTTTTATGCACATGGACCAAAAAACACTATTATTTCTATATGCCTGAGCAATAGTCCTTTGCCATAGAGGATTTTTTGGTCAATGTGCATGAAAAATTGCTCTGTCAATAAAAATTATAAGCTTGTGCTAGATTTGTTAGAAACAAATATAGGAAAACTTATGTGAAAGAGAAATAATTAAAATATTGCACAATATTTTAGTGTGCAATTGGTTTACATAAAAATATGATAAAAATGTATAAGTAAATTATAATAATTTCGTTTGCGAATGCCAATCAAATATACCGTCCAATATTTTCTTTAAGATCAAATCCTCTCACAATATTTATAGACAAACACATAATAAATGTTTCATCTCATATTGTCGCAAATATTTGATACATAAGGCAGTAATGGACACTACACTTAGCAATATTGTAAAGATAAATAAATTCTACAAAATTAACTGACCATTTATATGAAATCCAGACTTCCAATTCTTGGATAGTAGCTTGCAAACAATTAGAAAGAAGAGTAAATATCATAAATGGTCACCAAACTATTAAAAAACATTAAAAATGGTCACCCAATTAAAATTGGTACTATCTGGCCCATTAATACAATAGTTTGGTTCTAATTTGGCCATTCCATTAAAACCGTCCGTCAGCCATTGACGGAAGTTCGTCATGTGCCCCTCACATGACCAACTTCAAGGGCATTTTCGTCATCTTCATCCTCTCCGGCCATTCTCTCTTCTCCGGCGACTTTTTCTCTGGTCATTCCTCTCTCTTTCTTTCTCAACCCAAAAACCCTCTCTCTGTCTCTGTCTCTTTCTCTCACGCACACATGCTAACATGTGACCCACTTTAGCGCCGGTCATCCCTTTCTTTATGTTTCTCTCACTCTTTTTCTCCTGTCATCCCTTTCTCTCTCTTTCTCAACCAAAAATCCTCCCTCATGTCCCAATTGTAACGGTAATTTCTCACAAACAAATCCCCAAATTTGTAGCCCTAATTTTTCATAAACAAATCGTGACCAACTCCGGCGCCGAAAAAACGATGGTTCTCACAAAAAAATCCCCAAATTTGAAGCCCTAATTTCTCAATTGAAGAACTCACACTTACCAGCAACTCCACTAAAGATGAAGATGGTGGTGGGTCTACATGAAATTAGGCAGAATTTAGGCGAAGATGATGATGGTGGTTCCGGCGAAGATGAAGATGGTGTTGGGTTTCCAAAAACCTTCATCTCTCTATATATACATATATCAAATTGGGATTTGTGTTTATAGGTAGATAAAGATGGAAGATCAGAGAAAAAGTCGCCGGAGAAGTGAGAATGGCCGGAGAAGATGAAGATGGCCGGAGAGGATGAAGATGACGAAAATGCCCTTAAAGTTGGTCATGTAAGGGGCACATGACCAAATTTCGTCAATGGCTGATGGACAGTTTTAACGGAATGGTCAAATTGAAACTAAACTATTGTATTAATGGGCTAGATGATACTAATCTCAGTTGGGCGACCATTTTTAAAGTTTTTTAATAGTTTGGTGACTATTTCTGATATTTACTCTAGAAAGAAAATGTTAGATGCTAGTGGCGTGAACAAATTTTAAGCATAACAACTTCTAATTCGTTATAGTAAATTAATAGGTATGACTTTTTATTTATTTCATTTTCATATTTAATTACTTTGCTTTGGGTTTATGTTTTGCAGTTGTCATATATATTGTATGCTTATGTGCTTCATAAATTGAGGTACACATTTCAAATTTCACACATTGGTATGCTCAGCATAATATTCATGATAATGTGTAGTAGAAACCTTGATTTCAGTGAATAATTCTTGTATATTCATCTCCAAAGAGGAGGTAACAATATATAGATACCAATTACAATTTAAGAAAAAAAAAGAAAGGAATATGACCTATTTTAAGAAACAACCCATCTAAATTAATTACAATAGGAAACTAACTATTATTACAATCAATTAAATTAACTACATTCAAAAAAAGCTCATTCATTTAAATAAGGAAACAAATTTCACTCCAAATATGTTTCACTACAATACTAACTTTGCACCAAAACAGATTTGTTGGTTTTCTTTAACACTCCCCCTCAGGTTGGAGCATCTCCAACTTACCAATCACACCATGGAGAAATCTTGATCGATTAAGTTTAACACTCCTCCTCAAGTTGGAGCCTTGGAAAGAAAAATGTCACGAAGATTGCGATAGATGATTCCCAATATGATCATTTTAGTTCGGAGAATCCTACCTAAAAAAAATTGGCTTTTGGATTTACGATGGTAATATTCAAAATACGAATACAAGTTCTCTAAAGGAAGATGATATGAGATCTTCAAAGAAAGAAAAAAACAATGCAATATCTTTCAAAGAAGAAATATACGAGTACGACTTCTTTGTGTGAAGAAAGATATAATATGAGAATGATATGAGAATGAATACAGGTTCGTCTCCAAAGCAAGTTAAACAATACAAGTTCTTTAAATAAAGAACAATAAGAATTCATACGAGTTTAGAGAAAAAGAAATACAAAGCAATATAATTTTGAGTTCAAAAATGAGGTTAAGTGTTAACAAAATATAAATTAAAGGGGTTTAGTGTCACTTTTAAAAAAATTGCGGGTTAAGTACAAAAGATTTGGATAGAATTATAGACAAAGTTAGAGTCAAGAGAGGGATTGAACCACTTATGTAATTTTATAGGAAACATTGACGATTTAAGAACCTCGGGAGAATAATTGATTCTAGACCCAAACTTCAGGGGTTTAATTTGCATTTTTTCGATACTTAAGATATATATCGTATCCAAGGCATATTTGAATTCAAAGTTGGATATAGTATTTATTTTAAAACATTTTGGAATACTTCATTTCACTTCTTAAATATTTGTAAGATGTTCTTTATAAAAAATTATATAGTCAAATATGTTTTTAAGATGAAGAAATTTTTAGTGTTAAGATTAGAGAAAAGATATAAATATTATTTAATTTATTCTATAAAACTCAATGGAGACCCTTGATATAGGGTTATGAGAATGATACAAATAAGAAAAATATAAAACCTAATCCACCTAGAGATTTATAGATTGCTAGTCAACTCTTATAAATAGTAACAGTATCAATTGTAGGTCAGAAAATACCCTAGGGGGTGTGAATATGGTTTTTAAAACTTAATCGGATATTTAAAATCGTTTTTAAAAATATTTAAAGTCTATATCAAGCAATCAAGTAAAACACTCAAGTAATCTCAAGCATAAAGAAAATATAGCAATTAATCAAGAAGCTAGAGATAGAAAGATTAAACCGATAGAAATCGAAGACTTTTGTCCACACGGTTCGGCTTGTTAGCCCCTACTTCCGCGCTCGGATAGTTCCCCTAGAATTTTCACTAATACCGATCTTCTTCTGGGTGAAGATCAAACATCTACAAGTGAACACACTCTACAAATGTTGATTTCTCTCAACATTCACACAAGAACAACCTCTTGCTATTTTAAAAAATGAACGTCTCTTAATGTTTGAAGAATAAGATTTTGTTGACAAACGTCAATGTACAATAGCTCTCAAGTGTATGAAAATTACAATTTAAGCTCACACTAAGAGATATCAAATTTGATCAACAATTTATGGCTTAAAATAATGATGATTGATCAAAGCAATGTTTTTGAATATTTGAGTATTGAATATAGATGAAGAGAATAGTGTTAGAATGATTCAAGAGTGTTTGAATATGTCTTAGATAGTGTATATATAGCCTAGGACAACATATGGCCGTTTGGAGGGAGTTAGTGGAGGTTTGGTACCGAAAATGGTAAAAAATTATAGATCCAACGGCTAGTTTTTGGGCCATTAGTCAACTGAGTGGCCATCAGTCGACTGAGCAAGGCTCATCAGTCCACTGATGGCTCTGTCTGGCAGGCCAAAAATGCAATTTTTGCACTTTTGCAATTTAGCTCTAAAATCAATTTTGATGCTTGGGGAAGGTCAAATATAGGTTCTTTCTTAAGCTACTTAATTTCAGTAGAGCTCAAAATAAGATCATTTTGAATTTACAATGAATTTAATACAAAACCGATTTTTGCTAAAAAGATATTTTGAAAGGATCTTAAAGTAAACTCTGATTTGATCAATCTAATTGTATAAAAACAAAGTATATGAGCTATAAAGAGAATCAAACAAGAACCTTTACATAAAAAACATAAGCACTCACTCAAATATAAAACTACGAGTCTTCAAGGGCTTTGTTTATTTCTTCGATTCTTTTCTTCCTTGGGTCATTGATCTTCATAGATATGCCATTGTGATAGTACATTGATCAAGTAGTTGTGTGAGGTGTGAGACATCGATAATAAAAACCTTTGTAGGTGAATGATCTTGGTTCTGACTTTTCGGTTTAGTACACGTGTGATCAATTAGATGTGACTATTACTCAAAACTTCAACTTAGTTAAATTACACATAATTAACGTTATTGTTATTATCAAAACAAGATTAATGACAACTAGAAAATATATATTATATATATTAACATCTCCCCTCAAACTCAAGATGGTAAAGATGGTAGTAAACTTACTTGAGTTTGGAAAGTATGTCTTGAAAGTAGATGATTGCAAGGTGAAGATTATTTGGAAATGGAGGTCCGATTCTGATTGTCCGACATGGTTGTTAATTTTCCAGCACAATTGCCATCTAGGGCGTGGTCCGACATGTTATGGTTGACGTTTGGGGTGAGGTCATGCACATCAAAGTTGACTCCCGTAGTGAGATTCGATAATGTTGAGGTTTGATATGAATGACGTCCGAGACAAGATCCAACATGGCTGAGGTTTGGCATGATGGAGGTCTAGCTTTGGTTGTTTGATACATGTGAGGAAGTTCGGCTTTAGCTGTCCTGCACGAGTGAGGAGTTTGGCTCTAATTGTCTAGCATAGGTGAAGATGTCAGTTTTGGTGATCCGGATGTATATATATTTTCTTCTCCCCCGCCCCTCAAACTCAAGGTGGTATGAAGAAACCAACTTGAGTTTAAAAATAAATGATGAAAAGAAAAAGAAAAAGAAAATTTTAAAGAGACAATAGTGGGGTGGTTCTTGGTACAGTGGCTTGTGGAAGTAAAGCAGTGAGTTTGGCTTAAGGTTTTGGATTAGGAGATGATGGTGGGTTTGTTTTAGGTATTGATGTGGTTTGTTTTGGTTAAACAGAAGCTAGATTAGGCAAAGAAGGGAGAATCGGCAATGATATTGCCGAGAGTGTTCGACAGGCGCGCGACTATATTAATTGCCTGCCGGCAATAATGGAAATAGAGATTAAGATCTCAAAATAGGAGACTATTAATGCTCTAATATCATGTTAAGAATATGAAAAGACAGAAATATTATTTAATTAATTGTATAAATCTATTACAATTGAGACCCTTTATGTTAGGTTATGAAAATGATACAAATAAGGAGAATATAAAACCTAATGATCTAACTAGAGATTTATAGATTGCTAGTCAACTCTTATAAATGGTAACCAAATAAATGAAAATTAACAAATATATATTATATATGTTAACATTTAGATTAACAAAATATTAGGCAACATGTCTATAGTTGAAAAGAAAATGGATATGATATTATTTGAATCCATGGAATCCAAAAGCATAAAGGTAAGAATAGTCGAGTGCATTATCCAACTAAATAGAAAGGTTAAAAAAGATAAGGACGATAAATAGTATAGCATACGCTCTGTATCCCATCCCTTAACACTCCGGATTGGGCTCCTCTAAAGCCACAAAAATCACTCTAGAGAATAGTCGCTCAAATATACACCTTTCATTTAAAATTGATGGCTTGGATTTAACTCTACTTAAAAAATAAACATAAATTATGTCGTTTCATTAATTTCACAATTTTAACTCTGTTCAAAACTCCAGCAAACAAATTCCGCACCATAAATGCTTTCATTTAGAATTCAAGACTGAGAAGAAGAACCGAGCCAAGATGAACTTTGCTACCACACTTGCAATGTCACATGTCTCTTTCTCTCTCAATATAAATTAACACAATATAACATATATATATATATGTGTGTGTGTGTGTGTAAGTAAATTATGTTTCTGGAAATTTAAAACTACTTTAAATCTCAAATTTTTTTAAACTTAAAAAGGGTTAAAATTTTATATTTGAAAATAGTTTCTTTTGGAACACTATTTTTTTATTTTTTATTTTTTAAAAAGAGAGGTCTAAGTCTCTCCCTTTTAAATAAAAATAACAAAAACCCTCCCATCCCCACTCCATGTAGGATTTGAACCCCAGACCTCCCGATATTCAGGTGGAACACTATGTTAATCACAATTTTTTATTTTGGATTATCAAATATGTTTTATTTAAGAAACCATTTGATGAGTCCAAGGATAGCAGCGGAGCTAGATCATGGATTGAAGACTATGCATACCCCATCCAGGTTTCGAGTGGTTCAATCATCCGAGCTAGAGCAAGGAAGACGAAGGACGCACTCATGATCATGGTTCAAGAGTTGATGAATAAAGCTGGAGCTTGGAGAAGCATTCAAAAAGATAAAGAACAAGAAACGAGGATAATTCTTAACCAAGAAGATGTGGAACCAAATGTGAAGAAAACAAAAGAGCTATTTGCATAAAGAGTGAGCACGTCAAAGCTAAGAAATTGTGACCAAAAGGCAGAAGTGTTGTTCTGATAAGGCGTGGGCACTCCTTAAAGTCCAAAATTCAACCTTATTTTTCTAGTGTGTTCTCACGACCGGCTAGCGAAGGATTTAATTAGTTTTATTATTATTTTGGCAGTTTCTTTCTTCTTTGATAAGAGATAATATTCAGTTTATTTCCTATTTTATTTAGGACTCTTATTTTTAATAAGAATTAGTTTCCTTATTATTTTAAGGTTCTATTGTTTTGTTTGCTCCTATTTAAAGGAGGCACATTATTGTTTTCTCATCAAGTTATTATTAATTAAATTGAGTGCATGTTTACACCTTGAGTTCTTACTATAACTTGTTGAATTGTTTGAATTAATCATTCAAGCTAATTTTTGACATATCAATCAATTCTTCACTAATTGATTGTGGCGTCTTCAACTTATACCGAGGTTCAATCCTTTCATTCAAGGGTTGGGTTTTGGTTCTGCCTTCCATCTTTTCGACGTAATTTTAAGGTTCTTGCACTTTCATAATTCAAAGGTTGAGGATTCATTAATCTGGTTAGGAAAAACGATCCGAGATCGCATCATTTGATATAAGAGAGAAATTTTTCTATCCAAGTTTTATCTATCTTTATTTGTTTTTGCTTTTTAATTCGAACCCTAGTGCTAAGATTTGCATTCTATCTCCTATCTTGATCAATTAAAGTTTAAAAAAAATTTGAACAGTGAAGAGTGATTTCATGAATAGTAAAAAAACAAAATAAAGAAAAACAAATTGCTTAAGGAAACCCTAGAACCAAAGAAAATTAGTTGTTTCGAATTGGAATAGATCAAAGTTTGACTTGTTGAAACGAAAACCATAGGTTTTTATGCTTGATCGAATAGGGTTTTGATTGTTGCGAATTTTGGCGCTATTGTTAAAATTGAGAATTCCCATTGAACCCTAAAAAAAATCCTAATAATGTTCAATCGTTAGGGGTTATTGAACCTCGTTGCATCTTTATTATAATTAGAATTCTTATTTTTTGATTTATCCATATAAATCTGTTTTGGGTGGGGAAAATCTAGAAGGCCATAGGTTATTTGATTTGTGTTATAAATTAGGGATTTGATTCTTGCTTATCGTTTGGAAGTCTACTTGCATTTGTTCTAGTAATTTTAGTAAATCGTTTGGCTCTTAATATTGCTAGAAATTGGTTTATTTGGATCCTTGGTAATTTTCCTTGTTGAACACGTCCTAATTAATTGTGGGTGTGCGATTGTTTGTTGGGAATTTACAATAAAAAGTTCAAACTTTTCGACTCGTTTGCCCAGGTTCTGAAGGTGAATTGTGAGGAATTTACATCTATTTGTGAGATAAAAAAAAGTTCAGTGATACTATTTGAGCGAAACACGTAAGGGAGTGCAGTGAGGAAATTTTATTTATTTATATTGTGCTAAAGTAATGAGAGAGGAAATTTTACAACAATATGTCAAGTTTCGATCCTAAGTTATTCTAAGAAGTCATGGCGAGTACCTTACAAAAAATGATGAGAGAGGACTTGGGTGGTTTTAAAGAGCAGGTGAATGAGATGAGTGAGGAATTGAGGCGAATACGGGTGAAAGTAGATAGAGTTAAGAGCACTTAAAATGAATAATCCGGTATATCACGTAGTGCTCAAAGAGGTATGAGACTGCAGCCTAGAGAAAGAAGGGTTGAGAACGATCCTGACAATTTTTACCAAGATAGCTTTGACGATGGGGATAGCGACGTTGATTTGGTAATTGCTAACTAACATAATGGAAAGCGGTTTGGTAGAGGGTCTAATCGGGAGGATAACAACATGACCGATAAAAATGAAGATTTCATCATTCTAAGGGAAAAAGACCCCGAGGCCTATCTTGAGTGGATCAAGAAAGTCAAATTAGTATTTGCTTGCCATAATTACTTCGAGTCCAAGAAAGTGAAATTGGCTGCTATTGAATTTTTTGATTATGCATTTGTGTAGTGGGATCGCTTGATGACAGAGCGAATGCATAGTGATGAAGGGCTCGTCTAGACTTGGGATGAGATGAAGCGGCTGATGAAAAAATGGTTTGTACTCGATTACTATTGTGGAGAACTGTACCAAAAATTGTATGGGCTTACGCAAGCGAATCGTAGTGTTGATGAATATTATAAGGAGATGGAAGTGGCCATGATTCGAGCCAAGGTTGATGAGAATAGAGAAGCTACCATGGCGCGATTCTTGAGCGGGTTAAACCGGGAGATTGCCAACGCGATTGAATTGCAGCCATATGTTAAGATTGAAGATGTTGTGCACACGGCAATTAAAACAGAAAGGCAGCTCAAGATGAGGGGTAGTTTCAAGCCAAGCCAAAGTTCTTATTCTACTCCAGTGAAACAAAGTCCGTGGAAGAAGGATGACAAAGCAACCACTTCGAAACCGAAAGCTGATTCGAAATCGAAAAATCCTAGTGGAAGTCAAGCTAAGGCAGCATCTAGCACCACTAATACTCCCATGACTCGAAGTCGGGACATTATTTGTTAGAAGTGTCAAGGGAGAGGCCACATTGCCACTAAATACCCGAAGAAGCGTGCAATGATACTTTTAGATAACGGGAAATATAAGATGGAAGAAGAAGGCACTGAAGCTATGCCACAACTAGAGGATATTAAAGAAGAGGAGAGCCCCATCCAAGGCGAGTTATTAGTTGCAAGAAGAGCCTTTAACGTGCAAGCAAAAGAGGATGAGTAGCAACGCAAGAATATTTTTCATACTAGGTGCCTAGTGCTAGGCAAGGTGTGTAGCTTGGTGTTAGATGGAGGTAGTTGCACTAATGTGGCTAGCACAACAATGGTGGAAAAGCTACCATTGCACACGACTACGCACCCAAGGCGTTACAAACTACAGTGGTTGAATGATAGCGGTGAAGTGAGGGTGAACAAGCAGGTTTTAGTGTCCTTTACATTGGTAAGTACGAATTAAGACCAAGTGCTTTATGATGTGGTTCCCATGCAAGCAGGACATATGCTATTGGGGAGACCATGGCAATATGATAGAAGAGTGAAACACGACGGCTTCATCAATAAATATTCATTTGAGATGAACAAGAGAACAATCAATCTTGCACCTTTACCACCACAACAAGCCTATGCCGATCAATTAAAGTTGCAAAATGAGGAGGAGCAACGAAGAGCTGAAAAGAAAAAAAGAGGGAGTGGTGAGGAAAAGAAAAAGAGTTAGAGAAAAGAAAAGAAATTGAGAAAAAAGAAAGTAGAGTAGAAAAACTATTGACTAATGAGAGCAAGTTTGAGAGGAAGTAAAAGAATTTCTATGTGAGAGCTAGTGAAGTGAAAAGAGCGATACTTTGTAATCAACTTCTTGTACTTGTGTACAAAAAAGCGCTTTTTAATACTAACGAACTAAATTCTTCTTTACCTAGTGCTATTATCTCTTTGTTACAGGATTTTGGTGACGTCTTTTCGGAGGATACGCCAAGCGATTTACCACCCATCCGAGGAATAGAGCACCAAATTAATTTCGTACTAAGCGTCTATTCCAAACCGGCCAGCCAATAGGAGTAACCCGGAGGAAATGAAGGAACTTCAAAGGCAAGTGACACAGCTGTTAGAGAAAGAATATATAAGAAAGAGTATGAGCCCATGTGCGATGCCAGTTTTGCTAGTGCTGAAGAAGGATGGAACGTGGAGAATGTGCTTGGACTGCCGAGCCATAAATTATATCACAGTAAAGTATCGTCACCCCATTCCATGTTTAGATGTTATGCTTGATGAGTTACATGGGTCTAGTATATTCTCTAAAATTGATTTGAAAAGTGAATATCATCAAATTATGATGAAAGAAGGAGATGAATGGAAAACAACCTTTAAAATAAAATATGGTTTATAAGAATGGTTAGTTATGCCTTTCGGTTTGACTAATACACCTAGCACTTTCATGAGATTAATGAACCATGTTTTGAGACCTTTTATAGGTAGATTCGTTGTAGTCTATTTTGATGATATTCTTATCTATAGCAAGAGTCTAGATGACCATGTAATTCATTTAAAATCTGTTTTAGATGTCTTGCGAAATGATAAGTTATATGCTAACCTGCAAAAAGTGCACATTTTGCACAGATAAGCTTGTATTTCTTGGTTTTGTTGTGAGTGCACAAGGGATTCAAGTTGATAAAGAAAAGGTGAATAGGCTATTTAAGAATGGCAAAGTCCTACAACTGTTGGACAAGTACGGAGTTTCCATGGACTTGCTAATTTCTATCAGTAGTTCGTGAAGGATTTTAGCACGATTGCGACACCATTGACCGATGTGATCAAGAAGAACGTTGGGTTCAAGTGGGGAAAGGAACAAGAGAAAGCATTCCAATTACTGAAAAGTAAGCTGAGTAACGCCTCCTTGTTATCTTTACCTAACTTTTCAAAGACTTTTGAAATTGAATGTGATGCTTCAGAACATGAAATTGGTGCTGTTTTTATACAGGAAGGGAAGCCAATATCATACTTTAGTGAAAAGCTAGGTGGGGCGACCTTAAATTACCCTACCTACGACAAGGAGCTCTATGCTTTAGTCAGAGCATTGGATACATGGCAGTACTATCTTTGGCCGAAGGAATTCGTGATTCACACGGATCATGAATCGTTAAAGCACTTGAAGGGACAACAAATGTTGGACAAGCGCCATGCCAAAGGGGTGGAGTTTATAAAAAAAAATTCAAATGTGATCAAGTACAAGCAAGGTAAAGAGAATGTTGTAGCAGATGATTTATCGCGCAAGTATGCTTTAATTGCTACTTTAGATGCTAAATTGCTTGGATTCGAGTACATTAAGGATTTGTATTATGATGATAGTGATTTTAGAGATATCTTTAATGTATGTGAAAAAAGTGGCATTTGATAAGTATTTTTGGCATGATAGATTCTTAATGCGTGAAAATAAACATTGTGTGCTTAAATGTTCATTGCGTGAGTTGCTTGTAAAAGAGGCTCACGGTGGAAGTCTAATGGGACACTTTGGTATAGTTAAGACTTTAGGAGTATTGCAAGAATACTTCTTTTAGCCTCACATGAAAAGAGATGTTGAAAGAATTTATGAGATACGTGTTACTTGTAAGAAAGCGAAATCTAAGTTAAACCCCCATGGTTTATATACCCCATTGCCCTTTCTTAGTGACCATTGGGTTAATATTTATATGGATTTTGTGTTGGGTTTGCCTAGGACTAAACATGGGAATGATTATGTTTTTGTGGTGGTTAATAGATTTTCTAAAATGGCTCATTTCATTGCTTGCTTAAAACTGATGATGCACCACGAATTCCAGATTTGTTCTTTAAACAAATTGTGCATTTGCATGGCATGCCTAAAACCATTGTTTTTGATAAGGATGCAAAGTTTTTAAGCTACTTTTGGAAGACTGTGTGGGAAAAGTTGGGTACTCAATTGTTGTTTTTTATTACGTGTCATCCCCAAACTAATGGCCAAACGGAAGTAGTAAATAAGACTCTATCCACTTTGTTATGTGCCATAATCAAAAAGAACTTAAAAAATATGGGAAGAATGTTTACCTCATGTTGAGTATGGATATAATCAAACTATTCATTCTGCATCTAAGTTTTCTCCTTTTAAAATTGTATATGGTTTTAATCCGTTAGCTCTTTTGGATTTATTACCATTACCTGTTGAGTATGCTAACCTAGATGTAAAGAAGAAAGATGAATTTGTTAGGAAGATTCACGAGAAGGCGAGGCAAAACATTGAGAGAAGAACTAAGCATTACGTGCAGCAAGCCAACAAAGGAAGAAAGAAGATGGTTTTTGAGTCCGGAGATTAGGTTTGGTTGCACATGAGGAAGGAACGCTTTTTGGATCAAAGGCGTTCTAAGTTGTTACCGAGAGGCAATAGGCCATTTCAAGTTGTGCAAAGAATCAATGACAATGTATACAAACTTGATTTACCAGGTGAGTATAATGTGAGTGCTACATTTAATGTTGATGATCTAAGTCCGTTTAGTGCAGATGATGAATTGAGGACAATTCATTTTCAAAAGGAGGGGAATGATAAGTCCAGGGATAGCACTGGAGCTAGATCATGGAGTGAAGACTATGCAGACCTTATCCAGGTTCCGAGTGGTCCAATCACTCGAGCTAGAGCAAGGAAGACGAAAGACGCACTCATGATCATGGTCCAAGAGTTAATGAATAAAGCTGAAGCTTGGAAAAACATGTAAGGAGGCGAAGAACAAGAATGGAGGACAATTCTTAGCCAAGAAGATGTGGAACCAAATGTGAAGAAAACATAAAAGCTATTTGCGTAAAGCGTGGGCACGTCAAAGCTGAGAAATTGTGACCAAAAGGCAGAAGTGCAATTCTGATAAGGTGTGGGCACACTTAAAGTCCGAAATTCAACCTTATTTTTCTAGCGTGTTCTCACGACCGGCTAGCGAAGGATTTAATTAGTTTTATTATTATTTTGGCAGTTTCTTTCTTTCTTTGATAGGAGATAATATTTAGTTTGTTTCCTTTTCTATTTAGGACTCCTATTTTTAATAAGAATTAGTTTCCTTATTATTTTAGGGTTCTATTGTTTTGTTTCCTCTTATTTAAAAAAGGCGCATTATTGTTTTCTCATTAAGTTATTATTAATTAAATTGAGTGTGTAGACCTTGAGTTCTTGCTAGAACTTGTTGATTTGTTTGAATTAATCATTCAAGCTAATTCTTAACTTATCAATCAATTCTCCACTAATTAATTATGGCGTCTTCAACTTATACCGAGATTCAATCCTTGCATTCAAGGGTTGAGTTTAGGTTCCACCTTCCATATTTTCGATGTAATTCCAAGGTTCTGGCACTTTCGTAGTTCAAGGGTTGAGGATTCATTAATTTAGCTAGGAAAAACGATCCGATATCGCATCACTATTTATGAGATTAATTGATCTGAATACTTAAAATTTGATTGTTTATAAATAAAAAGTGATTTAGATAAATATTTTTTTAACTATATTCTAGATTATAAACTAGGTTCAAATTAAAGAAAGATAGATGGGTGTAATTGGATGCTAGAAGGAAGATTGAATTTAGAATGATAAACTGATTTTTATATGTGAGCCAAAAACTATAATTATAATTCAAAAAATTCTAGTTCCACAAAGTTGCAAGAATTTTGTGTACCCAAAGACACTCTAAGGTCTAGATAGGTTTTCAATTGAGAGAACCGAATAAGTCATCGTTAAAATTTTGGAATTAATGAATCAACGTATTTAGGTGTTTTGTTAAGCATGTTTAATTCAGGCCACCAATTTTAATTAGATGGTGTAGATTTAAGCAACTCTCATCTAAAATGATTTTTACCATTCTAGAGGAGCCAGATCCATTTACACCCCTATAGATTTAAGCATCAATGGCACAACAAATCCCATAGATATGCTACTCTCCCAGCCAATTCAAATTGCCACTCATGTGGCCCCTGATTCAAATTGCCGCCACTTATTCTCGTCCTCGATTATAATCACTTTCACCACTGAAAATACAAATTTTGTCTCCGTTATTCTTTAGAATTCAAATCAACTCAAATTACCACCATCCCTTTTTTTAATTTTGAAAATTTGAAAAATTTATGGTGATTCAACCCCATAAATTGATAATCAGCGTTTATCTTTTTAGTGACATCAGTGTGAACCACTGACCCTCATAATTCCACTATTACTATACTACCAAGGCTAGACCTGGCAATATGACACCGGACACAATAAACCGACATGAATTTACACGAAATTATAAGTTAATGGGTAAACCCTTAACGAATAAAGGTCATAAACAGGTCAACCCATTTGACATGAATTGTTAACGAATCATGTGCGGGTTTCACTAGCCCAAATCGATAAGACTCGTTAAGCAATTGTAAATGCCTTATTTCATTGGTGGTACCATAGTGATTTTCATTCAAAAAATATCATAAATGTAAACCTAGGATTTCTCTCATCATTTTTGTCGCCTCTCCCTCTCTCTTTCTTTAAGTCTCTCATCTTTAAGCTCTCTAATAATCTATATCTTAATCTTTCATTATCTTTTGTCTTCATCTTCCTTGGCATCATGTCTTCATCTTCGCTTAACAACGTCATGAACTCATAACAACGATTGAAGAATGGCATTTCGAATTGAGGATAGCAATCATGGTGCAAAAGACAGCATATTTAAAGCCAACAAAAATTTAATTGAAAATGAATGTGGGGAGATCTAGATTTTTAAGCCAAATATTAAAGTTCATCACGTTCTTCATCTTCATATGTCTCTGATTTCCTTTATTAGTACTGTAATCTTTAGACTTTGTTGGATTGAAAGTAAGGCAACAATTTTTAATCTAACATAATTAATAATTACAGGTTTAACGAATCGTATTCGACACGAACACGACTCGACATGACCCGTTGACAAGTCTAACCATGGCTATTAGTGATATGTAATGTTTTAGAAAATGGATGCTGAAAATATGTATAGTTATCAAGATTTGTAATTATGGCTTGACGGAATTATTAATTAATAGAAGATTTGAAATACACTTAGAAAAATAACACCAAAAACCAAATTGTGAAAAATAATTTTTAAGGAACGTATTGCCTATGTTGATTTTATGGTTTTTATCAAAAATAATTTGAAATTTGATAAACGGAATTAAAACCCTAAGTCTAATCAATTTTACTGTCAAACTTATGTTGTTTTTTTTAGCAAATTATATCAATCAAGCAATCACACAAGACCAAGAAATAACAAGATATCCCTACTTGCATAGGACTAGTCATCGGGATTAACCAAAGTGTTTTACTATAATAAAACATAATTACATGCTCGATAACTTATAAAAATTGCTTCTTCACAATTTATGCAATAATTCCATAAACCCCTTGAACATAGAATCCAATCGCAACTGGCTTGGTATAGGGCTTTTCGCCTTTCGGTTTACCCGTCGCCACCTTCTACACACTTGATCACAATTCTTTACCTCCATCTGCGATCTCCCTTATCACAAGTAAGCCATTTTGCTCACCCCATATCCAATCGCAATTAAAGGCACTCCCACAAGACCATGAACATTTGAAGCCCTAATTTTTAAATTTGTAGAACAATAAGATCTTTTATGTGATGTAAACAAAATCTAGATAGTGTCTCAAAACTTGATTATAACGTTTGGATATTTTTTGTCTCAAAAAACATTATAGAATGGCAGTATTATTTACACCTTCCTAATGAGAGGTGGGTGCAGATGTATACACTCGCCCCACTTGAGGAAAGTTTGTTTGTAATAATTCGCATAACATTAAGTAATGGATTATTGGAGCTTTTTTCAAATAATGCCCACTTAATGAGATGTTAGTGTACTTACATAAATTCGGCTTACATAAGGTAAATGTGTTGCTAAGCATTTACCTAATATCAGGTAATGGAAGAGAGTGTTTGTGAAAAATAAAGTGGTGTTAGCATTCACGTAATATTGGGTAATGGAAGAGAGTGTTTGTGACAAATAAAATGGTGTTAAAATATAATTTTAGTTAAATTTTGGAGGAAATGTTTGTAACAGATTTAATGGTGTAAATAATACCATCTTTATAAAATCATGTGTTTTTGTCTTAAAATAATGTGTTATATTTATAAAAAAATATTGAATTAAAATCTCTTTTAAAAAGTGATAAAAATATTAAAAAATATTTTTTTGCAAAAAAAATACAAGCCCCTAAAATTATCGCCGAACTGGTACAACGAAAAAAATCTTGAACCGATCCAAAATTAGAGAATTCAATTCCTTGGCTTAGAATGTGCCGGACTATTACATCTATATTATAAGGGAAGGAATGGTCACATCACCCAATTATATAATCAATGGCTTAGATTTGTTTTAAAAAATACACATAAAATGTTAACCTTTAGATGTGATTTTTTTTCCTAAGAACATCACATCACCACACTAATGGCCAAGATTTATTTATCTATATTATAAGGGAAGGAATGGTCACATCACCCAATTATATAATCAATGGCTTAGATTTGTTTTAAAAAATACACATAAAATGTTAACCTTTAGATGTGATTTTTTTTTCCTAAGAACATCACATCACCACACTAATGGCCAAGATTTACTTACAAACAATACAAAAAATTTGAACCCTCAGATGTACTTTTAGGATATCAAATCAAAAAATTCAAAATCTTTTTTATTTCTTTTATATTCTACCAATCTACTCCCTCCCCCACTTTTCTCTCTTTTAAAATACTCATATTTAAAATTTATTAATCCATACCTATTGAAAAAAATTAAAAAACATTAACTTTAAATACAAAAACTAAAAATTATTAAAATATTCATATTTAAAATTTATTAATCCATAACTATTGTAACCCACTTTTCTCTCTTTAAGCATATTTTTTCTTCATATACTTACATTCAAGTCTAATTCTTTCTTTAGTTTAAAATATATAAAAAAGATATATGTTTTTACTTAATCTTTTAAAAACTTGAATAGTTTATTTTATTTTATTTAAAAAAAATATTACTTTTGTAAACCACGGTCACTACTAATGCTGCGATCTATTTATAATTAAAATTTTATAAATTTATAACGTCATTGTAACAATAATGGGATATTAATTTTTGTATATATTGGTGAATAATTATTAACCCATCCCGACCTTAATGAATTGAAAAAATGGGTTCAAATTTAAACATATTATAAACGGAGGCGCTTTGAGTTTTTCAATTAAAAATCACCTCAATCTGGTCAGGTCAAATGTATCCTCCCACCTCCCCCACGCTTGACGGTTATAGGTTGTGTATACAATTTTCTTAATATATGTTTTGAATTGCATGCTATTTAGGTATTATGTATTTTTCGCTCAATCTAACTGTTAATTTTTTTTACGTTACCGCCCCGTTTAACACAGGCAATACCTAGAGATCTCTTTATTTATATTTAATATTTTTTTGTTTCACCGTGCAAGATGGCACGGGCAATACTTAGTATTAATATAAGATGTACCGGTCCACCCTTAAATTCCACGCTCGTCCTTTTTAATTTACTTACACGTGGCAAAGCTAAGAAGTTGTAATTAATGGGCTCGGGCCATTTTAGGAAACAAAAGGAAAGACACGTGGGTTTAAAAAAAAAATTTAAAAATTAAGTAGAAAGTATTATTACACATTAATTTTTATCAAAAATTTAATGAATAATATTTTTTTGAATTAAGGGTCTATTTTTAATCGGTAATTAGTGTAAGAGGCTTATTTTGTTTTATATTTTAAATAAAGGTAGTTGAATAAATTTAAATATCATTTAATTAATAAAAACATGTATATTACCTAAATTACCCCATCTTTATGAAATTTTCACAAAAATATAGACTACAAAGTTCATATTGCAGTGAAATATGAACTGCAATATGAACTTTGCACTAGAAATATGGACTGCAAAGTTCATATTGCAGTGCAGTAAAATATGTACTGCAATATGAACTTTGCACCAAAAATATGGACTGCAAAGTTCATATTATAGGAAAATATGGACTGCAAAGTTCATATTGCAGTAAAATATGAACTGCAAAGTTCATATTGCAGTGAAATATAGACTGCAAAATTCATATTGCAGTTCATATTTTAATGCATATTAGTATTTTTTTAGTTTATTTTAAGGGTTGGGATGTCATTTTACAATGAAAAAAAGACACATGTCATATTATCAATAAAATAAAAAATAGGCCCTTTATTTACAAAAAAATTATTTCTTAGCTTTAATGTAAAATTTTTTCTCTAATAAGACCTTTTTTTTAATTGTCCAAAAAAAAAAACATCCTTGACTTTTCAAAATTTTAACCCTTTTTTTTATTTAATTAAATTAAATATTTTTATTTTATTTTTATTTTGTCAAATTAAATTCGTTTGAATTTCGATTCGATTCAAATTTCAAAGGTAACTTTATGAAACATATTAGATATGAAAAAAATAAGTTTTCTCAATAAATTATATTGAAGAAACTTTTCGGATTTCGATAAAAGTCAGTAAAAATAGGTTTGACTAAAAAAATTTTAATTTTAAATTTAACGCTCAACGACCACCTATATTTTGAATCAAACCATATAAACAACTTATTTTATATCCTAAATTATATACGATGCATTTGGTATGTTTGGCAAGCTTCCATTGATTGTCGCATCTCCAAATCTTTAATTAGACTCAAAAAATTACAACGAAAAAAGTGCGTTGCATCAGAATCATGACAACTAAAAATATAAACCTAACAAATTAAAATTTTAAGTTATCAAGATTATTTTTTAAAGATTGATAGAATTATTTATAGTTCTTGAATGAGGTTTAAGTGGCAAATGTTGTAAGCAATCTCGAAGCACTTTCGGTGAGGCGATGTAACAATTTTAAGGAAAATGTGTAATACACAAGACTCGAACCCAATTTTTACTAACATAATTATCTCCCAATTCTTGTCCCACTAGTACAATTCCAAAATTAATTACATGGTCGTTTGATATTGCATATAGATTGAACAAAAATACTTTTGAAAACCCTATAAGAAGAAATAGATTTTACCTTTGTGGATCATGCAGAGGATCCACATGAGGAGACTAAGGTTTAATAGTATCAAATTACGATTTGGTCAAATTTTTTTCCAATCCCACTGGGCTGCGAAAATTGATCTTCTTCGACATTGAAATGACTTTCGATCGTCCTGATTTTTCATGTAATATTAGTAACTTTGCGTTGTGAACGACATATTAAAAAATCAGCCAAATTCAACGGTATGATCAAAAGTTATGATTGATTTATAACTATAGTACCGAAAACTTAAAAAACTTCTATCATATTCCTTCCACCATCAAATCTTGTACAGAGTGTGGGCTACAGTATCACCAATATTTCCTCCTCCTCTTTTAATGGAACTAATCCTACTTTGTGAGAATTCTTGTTACCCACTTTCCACCCTCGTCTAATTGCTCCACCACTTCTTCTCTTCTCCCCTTTGGCGACTTCTTTTTCTTAATAGATCTATATGTATGTATAAACACACATATATGCATCTATAGTGTCTATATATAGAGAGAGTCATAGAGGGGGGAAGGGGAGACTGGGCTATGGGAAGGTAGGGGAGGGTAGTGGTAGCGGAAGGGGGCAGAGGAAGGATTGTGGTGATTTCGTGGAGGAAGAAAGAAGAAATGGAGCGGTCATGTGGAACGTTTTCTTTTTCTCACTGGCTGGAAAACTCCTCCCTTTAGCGACTTCTTTCTCTTTGCCATAATGTTCTTTTAAGTGAAGAAAATGGGTGTACAAATACTGAAAAATGATGCATTGTATATTTTACACGTGAAAATATTACCAAGCATTTTATGAAGTGTAAATAGTGCCCACTGATGGTATTGCTATCTTCGTTGCTTAAAATAACTTGATCAAAAACCCTTATGTACCTACAAAATATATTAGTAAGTAGATGGTAGTAGGAAAAGGGTCAAATCTGCAGGAGTTGTTTAGGAATCAATGAAAACGAAATTGAGAAAATAGTAGATTTAGAATAAAAACCATTTTTTTTGGTTTGAGAAATGCTAGCTTTTCTTAGGAATAATTTGATACTAATAAAAATGAAATGAAGGTGGAGAAAGTGGTTCAGGAGAAATAATGCATATAGACTTCAAGGGTTAAGAATCCTCCACCACCAAATTATGAATGTATATAAAATATTATTGCAATTTATACTAATTTGATCAAATGGAATACTTATGGTATGTAGAGTGAACCCAAAAGATAAGCAAATAGTGTTTGACAATTTATTTGTTTATAAGAGACTTTTTCTTTCAAGATCCATTTTTTCTTCTTTTAGAAGTAAAAATAATATGAGGCTTTCACCATTCACATTAACATTCAAGAACTAGAAGATAAATTTAGAAAATAAAATGAACTCAAGAAAATTCTATGATATGTAACTCATCTCTTAAATCAAATATAAAAACAAAAGTTGGATCACCTATGATATATAAAGTAATACAAAGATTTTATTTAAGAAAAATCACAAATGAGTACTATATTTATATAATATTATAAAATTTTAAATAAAAAATAAAAACAAGACTTTATCTCTCCCCGGGGGATTAGCCTTCCATATAGATTGAAGAACACAACATATAATAAAGAGGTTCCGTAAATATCTCTAAATATATGAGTAAAGTGATACAAGAATTTATTTCAATATTCTACAAATTTTTTATTGCTTCACCAAATGAAATAACAACAAAAAGAAATGAGGAAGTATGCACTGATATTTTTCTTCTCTCCCTGTTGAGCTCTCAAATTTTCTTTCTCTCCAAGCTCTCATCAACTCCTCTCTTGCACTAGGATAGATGGCTATATGATGGATAAATTGGAGAGGTGAAACGATGATAATAGGGTTGCTATAGGTTGATAGGCTGAGGTAGATGGAGTAAGTCACGGGAAATGGTGGAAAATTGTGTATATTGATTAATGGGGATATAAAATGGGTAGCAAAGTCAAATAAGGTAGAAAAGCATTTAATTTTTCATGGTTAGAATTCAGAAATCTGATGGAGCGTTGTTGCTTGTGACTTGTGAGAGTGCGTAAAGACTAAAGATATGAGAGTGGACCCACACACTTTTAAATCGAAAACTTACGACTCTTGAAAATCTTTTTACTTTAGGTTTAAAAAAAAGCATGATTTAAAATTCTAAATAAAAAGTTATGATTTAAATGTTAAATTAAAAATTTGGAATTCTCAAAATTATTCACTTTAAGATTAAGAAACTCATAATTCAGAATTTTGAGTAAAAATACTCTAAAAACTTTTTGAACCACTTTTATTGTCTTATTTTATAAATTTAAAAAAATTAAATATTTAATTGTATTAATTAAAATTATGACTTGCAAACGATAGACAATGTAATAAAATTTTTAACACTTAAATTAGACGTATAAGAAAATATAAGTTAGAGTTTTAAGTAATCACTCGCCAAAAAATTTCGCAATTACCTTTTTAGTAGGATGTTTCCCATTTTTCTCACCCACTATCAAGTATTTGCTTATCCAATTCTGGCTGTGACTTTAATGTACCTTGTTCAACTGTCCAAGCAAGTCTTTTCAACTATTTGACCTAATTAATTTTAAAATATTAGATTTGCTTAAATGCCTAAGCCGACTTTCCCATCAAATTATATATATTTTTTTAAACTACTTGGCTTAACTTTGAAAATGTTTAGTTTGTTTTAAGTGGTGTTCGATAAAATATTTAAAAATTAGAAATTTAAAATTTAAATTAAAAAAAAATGTTTATTTATTGTTGAAAATTATATTTAAAAAATATTATTTGTTTAAATATAATATATCTAAAAATTTATTTTTTTAATATGATAATTTTATCTTTATTAGTGTATTTAAGATCACGTGATTAGAGTTTTAATGAGAGTAAAATAGATATTTTATAATGAGAAATTTTAAGTTTTTAGATTGTCAATTAAAATTTTAGATGCAAATTTTCTGATTTAAATGACAAATGACTTAATTTTTTTTATCAAATAAACTCCTTTTGCAACACTTAAATTTAAAATTTTAGTGAACAAAATAAACAACCCCTTAAATTTTATACAAATTTTGTATATAAGCAAACGTGATACCACTTAAATGTTTATCTGATTGATTGATGCCGCAACTATTTATCTAAAGTGCATTTACAACGTGCTAAAATGCTTGCACAACTCTTTGGCTCCCTCTACTGAGCTTTTGAGGCAACAGAATCTATCTCTTCTTTAACGAACCATTTACCAGGAATACAATGAATGGGAGAGAAATGTCAACTGCAGCAAAGAAATCAGACACTCTGGTCTTTGCAGTTAATGGAGAGAGATTTGAGCTCTCTGATGTTGATCCTTCCACCACTGTGCTTGAATTCTTGCGCACTCAAACTCGTTTCAAGGGTGTCAAGCTTAGCTGTGGTGAAGGTCTCTACTCTCTCTCTCTCTCCTTCTCATTCTATGTATTGGTTACTAGTTGTGTACACACAATACGCATGCTATATTGGGAATTCAAATGTGTACGTACTTTTTCTAAGAATGCTTTGATGGGTTGTCTTGTTCTTGTTTTGGACTATATCTTTTGTAGATGTATATGTGTGAACATTATTTATATGTATATGCAGGGGGCAGGGCCATGTGGGGACAGTGGGGGCAAGTGCCCCCTTGGTTTTCTTAAAATTTAATATCAAGGTATCTAAGTGTTTTTTCTGATTCAATATTTGTGTCCGTAGGTGCGGGCGTACACGAGTCGCATGATTGGTCGTGAAATAGTGATTTGCACCCTACTTACGGATGTGAGAAAATCATATTTTTCTTGAATGCTTAACAAGCTATCCATTATAAACCATCAATTTTTTCGCATAGTCCCAAAGTTCCCGTGTAAGACTTACCCATATTCATTATCATTCATCCCATAATTATTTTCAGTGACCAAATATATGATTTTGATGTTCTCGTCAAGGAGAACACAAAAACCGAGTATTAGATCCACTGGAAATTACTCTCAAAATGGATCAAAAATGGTACTTTTACTCGTTTTTCCAACACTACTAAGGTAAATCCTTTCTTAGATCTACATTTCAGATTTCAGTTTTCAGTTTTTTTACTAAACGCCACCTAAGTGTTTTTTCCGATTCAATATTTGTGTCCATATATAGGTGCAGGCGTACATGAGTCGCATAGTTGGATTTTTTTTAAATGCTTAACAAGCTATCTATTATATACCATCAATTTTTTCACACAGTCCCAAAGTTTCCGTGTAGGACTTACCCATATTTATTATCATTCATCCCATAATTATTTTCAGCAAACCGAGTATGAGGTCCACTGAAAATTACTCTCAAAATGGATCGAAAATGGTACTTTTACTCGTCATGTTTCTTGATTATTTACATAATATTAGTCATGTTTCTTGATTAATTGCATAATATTATTAATGCTATTACATTTGTGTTGTATTATTGTAATTTCTCGTAATTGTTCACATTCACTTTTTGAGTTGTAGTATTATTATTAATGTTATTATGTTTACGTTCAAATGCTATGGCTTTAAATATGTTTTTCTTTGCTTTGAGTTTCGCCCTGCCTTAGTCAGATTTCTTGCTCCGCCACTGTATAATATGGTCCGTTTATATGGATTGGTTGTTTTTTTATCTTTTCTGGTGAAACTTCGGTTCCACTTTTCTTTATTTTTTTTTCATTTTGACAGTGTTCTATATGATTTCTTTCTCTAACTTCGACGGTTAAAAGAATGGCATTCATATAATTAAGAAGAATTTGGTTATTTCTGTGGGTTCTTTACATGCTAAAATATGTATGTTTGAGCATTTAATTGACCCAAGATTATCTGGCTGGGTCTAGAGTATCAAAACTAGAATAATTTGTTTTACTAAAGTTTTTCCATGTTGACGTTTTTATATGGTCGCAGGTGGTTGTGGTGCTTGCGATGTTCTACTGTCAAAGTATGACCCCATGCTAAAACAAGTTGAAAATGACAAAGTGAATTCATGCCTTGCACTTCTTTGCAGCATAAATGGGTGTTCAATTACTACAACCGAAGGCCTTGGAAATAGCAAAGATGGGTTACACCCGATTCATAAAAGGATGGCTGGTTTTCATGCTTCTCAATGCGGCTTTTGCACTCCTGCAATGTGTATTTCACTCTTCTCGGCACTTGTCAATGCCAAAAATGCAAATCGACCAGAGCCCCCTCCAGGATTTTCCAAACTTACGGTTTTGGAGGCTGAACAAGCTATTGTAGGAAATCTCTGTCGATGTACTGGCTATCGACCCATTGCTGATACCTGCAAAAGTTTTGCTGCTGATGTTGATATAGAGGACTTAGGGATCAATGCTTTCTGGAAAAAGGGAGATAGTATTGAAGATAAAATTAGTAAATTACCTTTCTATGATCCCAATGACGAAATTTGTACATATCCTGACTTCTTGAAAAATGAATCTAAGCCACTGAACTTTAAAAGTCAATCTTGGTCTACTCCTCTTACTATTGAGGAGCTTCAGAGCTTGTTGCAAGTACATTTGGCAGGAAATGGTACAAAGATAAGGTTAGTTGTTGGTAACACATCGACAGGTTATTATCATGATCTGGAGCACTATGACAAGTACATTGACTTGAGGTATATCCCTGAGCTCTCATTGATTCGAAGGGATCACATGGGGATTGAAATTGGTGCAACTGTACCGATTTCGAAAGCTATTTTAGCTCTAAGGGAAGAATACGAAGGCAAGTTATGCTCTGAAGCCGAGTTGGTGTTTCAAAAAATTGCTAACCACATGGAGAGGGTTGCTTCAGAGTCCATCCGAAATTTCGCTAGTGTAGGGGGGAATTTGGTGATTGCACAAAGGAGATATTTTCCTTCGGATATTGCGACAATATTTCTTGCAGTAGACTCAATAGTTAGTATAATCACGGGTCAGAAGCACGAAAAGCTTACATTTGAGGAGTTCTTGGGGAGGCCACCTTTGGACTCCAAAAGTGTGCTTTTGAGTGTCAAAATTCCGTGTTGGAAGCCAGAAAGAAAGGGTTTATCTTCAGAAACAGAGACGAAGTTTCTTTTTGAAAGCTATCGTGCTTCTCCTCGGCCCCTTGGAAATGCATTGCCCTTTTTAAATGCTGCTTTCTTGGCTGATATTTCATCTTCTAAAACTGGACTTTTAGTAAATAACATTCACCTGGCTTTTGGTGCTTATGGGACAAAACATGCAATAAGGGCAAGAAAAGTTGAAGAATATCTAGTTGGGAAAGTGCTAAGTTTTGGTGTTCTTTATGAAGCTGTTAAATT
Source organism: Lonicera japonica (assembly GCA_021464415.1). Taxonomy (NCBI): domain Eukaryota; kingdom Viridiplantae; phylum Streptophyta; class Magnoliopsida; order Dipsacales; family Caprifoliaceae; genus Lonicera; species Lonicera japonica. Next base: position 83,522,869 of record CM038464.1, on the reverse strand, counting down.
AGTTAAGGCTGCTGTAGTACCCGAACATGGTACTTCGGACCCTGCCTACCGGTCAAGCTTGGCTGCCGGGTTTCTTTTTGAATTTCTTCTTCCCTTGATTGACCCTGATTCTGTAACTTCTGATCCTTACGAGTTTGATGATGTTGGAAACCCAGGATTGGTTTCATCTGCAAAACAGGTGATCGAACCAAGCAAAGAGTATTATCCGGTGGGTAAACCGATCATGAAAACTGAGGCTGCCCTCCAAGCTTCTGGTTTGTTCTACCTTCTTTGGTATTTTAGTTCATACCTGAATATTTACTAATTTATTCCCTTGAATTTCTCCTCTAAAACCTTCTATTAATTTCCACCAATATTGATAAAAAATTTCCCCCTTTTTATAAATGAATTAAACTTGCCCTTTGTTTTCACAATCGTTAGAGTTTGCCTCCTGCTTGATAATTGGGGATACCCATCTGATTCAAAGCTAGAGCTGATTCCCGAATGCCTAAGATATTAGTAGTGTGGTAACTTCTGACATGGATCAGTTAAATTATTTTGTTTATAGGTGATTTAGACTTGGTTACTAATGGTTGAATTTAGACAAAAGTACCTACATTTTGAGAAATTAGAATTTACTAATTTCATTAGAGCCCGTTAAAATAGCCTGTGTCTTGTTGACTATGCAGCTGATTTTTAATATGTTATTTAGACCGAGGTATTTCGTGAACAAGTGAGAAGAAGCAACACCTAATTGACCTTACCTTTTCATATCTAGTAATTGTGATGAACAAGAATGCTACAATGTGAAAAAAATTTCAAGAATGAAGAAGAAACTCAAGTAACATTGGGAGAAGGATTAAAAACAGTAAAAGCCATAGTTAGGGTTATCAAATTCTTTTTATGTCAAAGTTAGAATTTCTTCTCCTTTCTTTGAAGATTATTCATGTTGGAACTTTCTTCATGGCATTCACTTTGTTACAATGCCGTGGGGTCAATTTGTTTGTTTTTCTAAGAGCAGCATGAAATTGAGAGCATCTCACCACGTGCCTCAACTTATTTTCCAAATTCTCACGCAAATCACTTGTTTTTCCTACCATTTTCCATGTTGCTCTTAGAAGGAGCCTAAATGATCCAAGTTAACAGAAAGTTGAATCTGAGGAAGTAAAAGAGAAAGCTGAGAAAAACGAAAATAGCTTAAATTCATGATTGAAATCCATTGGAAGTTGTGCTTGGCGAGCTGGGAACGCATTGAATCATCTTTTCAAATCCATTTTGTTTAAAACTCCAAAATTTTCTGCTAATTGGAAAACTCGATTTTTTTTTTTTGTCAAACTGCGGGAATCGCAGTTCACTTGTGATGGTGATACATTTTGTTTTTCTCTTTCTTCTCGATGTGCACTTGGAGGAGAGGTTTCTGGAACTTTGCCTGCATCAAGAAAACATTATCTTTGTTTATTAAATTTATCTAGTTCTGCAGCCACCCGAACAATGGAAATTCTTAATTGTATAGTGTTTTTTTTTTTTTTTTTCGGTGAATAGGCGAAGCTATTTATGTGGATGATATTCCTTCGCCGGAAAATTGCCTTCACGGAGCATTTATTCACAGCACCAAGGCTTTGGCATGGGTAAAGGATGTCAAATTCGAGTCCAAGTCTCTACCGGATGGAGTAACTGATATTATTTCGTTTAAAGATATCCCAAAAGGAGGAGAGAACATAGGAAGCAACACCCAATATGGTGATGAACCTTTATTTGCTGATGATATTACAAGCTATGCTGGCCAACCGGTTGCTTTTGTGGTAAATACTTTTTACATAACTACCATGCACATATAAAAGTCAAGTACATTCTGTATTTGTATTCCTAATATAAGTGAATGGAATCGCCTGCTGTAGGTGGCAGATACACAGAAGCATGCAGATGTGGGTGCTGCAATGGCCATCATCGATTACGACACTGAAGGCTTAGGACCACCTATTTTAACAGTTGAAGAGGCTTTTGAAAGATCATGCTTTTTTGAGGTCCCTTCTGATATGTATCCAGCACAGGTTGGTGATTTCTCGAAAGGAATGTCTGAAGCGGATCACAAAATTCTCTCTGCTGAGGTACTTCTGATAATTTTCTCTTCTTCCATTTGTAGTTTTTGTTCTTTTTTCAGTCGTGTTAAATCACTGGATTTCTGAAAGCCAACACTAGTTATTTAAGTTAATTCGGGAGTGAAAGCAAACCACTTAATCTTCAAGCAACTATTTTCCCAATAGCTACAGTTTCGTACATTCACACATCCTAGTCCCCTCTGCTGTTTATCTGTAGAAAATCTATCAGATAAACATACTCACTCCGTCTAAAAAAGATAGTTCCACTTTGATATGGTACATGGTTTATCTCCCAAAATGGAAATGGGACTTAATTTGAGACATCCTGGAAATGAAAGTAGGAATATCTTGTTGATACAGAGGGAGTAACTAAATCATCGGAAAACAGCCATTTATGCCATAAGGACCAAAAAGACAAAAAAGAACAGGGAAGTAGAATTACAAAGAAAATCAGCTCTGACTCTGAGGGCTGAAACATTTTATGTTTGTTGTTAGTAAATTTGTTTATTTAATGTGATATACAGATTAGACTCGGGTCGCAGTACTTTTTCTATATGGAAACACAAACTGCCCTTGCCATTCCAGATGAAGACAACTGCATGGTGGTTTACAGTTCAAGTCAGTGCCCCGAGAACGTGCATACTGTTATTGCAAGGTGTCTTGGTATTCCGGAACATAATGTTCGTGTTATTACGAGAAGGGTTGGAGGAGGCTTTGGTGGAAAGGCCACGAAATCTATGCATGTGAGTATCTTATCTTGATTCTCTAAACTATACTTTTCGTAAAGATACTTGCTCCTTCGTGGGATTTGTGGCTTGAAGAGTTTTTTACATGTCAGAATTACATAAAAAGTTAATTCAGTTTTTCCAATTTCGGTAAGAACCTAACATCCTAGAATGAAATATCTCTAATTTCCACTTCTTCCAGTTTTCTTGAATGGCCAGGTCACAGTGTTAGATACTTCAACAAATTGCACTTAAAAACATATTTTCATTAATTCTATTTATTAACTTACTTTTAACTAGTTACCGAGGAGGATAGTGGAATTGGAATCTTTCAACCACGTATTGTCTAATTCATAAAATGTGCTCTACACATTCAAAATTTACTCTTCCTTGATTTGACTTGTGCATATTTGTTTAATTTTTCCTCCAATTGATGAAGAATTAGTTCCCTAATTCTGAGATTATGTTTTGAACCCTTAGAGTACCCTACTACTAAACCAGCAAGTCAGGTTTATGTGCCAACATTATTTGATTATATTATTTCTGTGCCAAAAGTTTAGACAAACAGTTGGATTGTGCTCAATTTTCAGATAATGTCAAATTTCAATTTACCTTGTTTTCTTTACTTAAGACGTAGGCCAGTAGCACATAGACTAGTTGTCCTATTTGAATTTGTTGAGCTCTAAATTCTTCCAATTTTCATATGTTGCACTGGTTTAACTAGAAGACTGTCTTTTGGAGCATTTTTATCTTTGATTTGGTTGAAAAATGCAATTGGGTTTTGTTGTACTCAAATAGAAGGCCAGAGCATATATTTATATATGAAATTAGGGTTGCAAAGCTGAGGTAAAATAAATAAGTAAGATGGATACAACTAGACTTATGATGTTAGATCCTGAACTACGTATAGCCACTGCAGAAATCTTTTGTTCCCTTGAAATTCTTATGTCCCCAGCATCTCTCTCACACAAACAGACAGAGTGACATGTGTCCACATGGTGGCAAATTAACAATCACACAATTTATGGTCTACTCCTGTACTTTTAACTTCTGATGAATATGCTTTTATGTGATTATCTTAGATTGCTGCAGCATCTGCGCTTGCAGCACACAAATTACGGCGCCCTGTCCGTATATATGTCAATAGGAAGTCCGATATGTTGATAGCAGGAGGAAGACAGCCTATGAAGATAACATACAGTGTTGGCTTCAAATCTAATGGGAAGATCACGGCCTTACACCTTGATATTTTAATCAATTCGGGGATAGTTATAGATTTAAGCCCCATAGTGCCAGGGTACATGATAGGTTCACTTAAGAAGTATGATTGGGGTGCTTTATCTTTCAATATAAAGTTATGCAAAACAAATACTAGTGCTAAAACCTCTATGCGGGGCCCTGGGGAGGTAAATGCAACTTTTATCGCAGAAGCTATAATAGAACGTGTGGCATCTACACTTTCAATGGAAGTAGATTCCATTAGAACAATAAATCTTCACACGTATGAAAGCCTCAGCTTTTTTTATGAAGGCAGCGCAGGGGAGCCTCAAGAGTATACTTTGCCTTCCATAATGGATAAGTTGGCAAGTACATCAAGCTTTGAAAAACGGATTGAAATGACAAAAGAGTATAATTTGTGTGATAAATGGAGAAAAAAGGGTATTTCTCGGGTACCCATTATTCATGAATGTTCACTGCAACCAATTCCGGCGAAAGTAAGCATTCTTTGGGATGGATCTGTTGCAGTAGAAGTTGGTGGGATTGAGATAGGCCAGGGGCTGTGGACTAAAGTAAAACAGATGACTGCATACGCTTTTAGTTTGATTCAATGTGATGGAACTGAAGACCTCTTGGATAAAGTACGGGTCATACAAGCAGACACTTTGAGCTTAGTACAAGGTGGGATTACTGCTGGGAGCTCTACATCTGAATCAAGCTGTGGGGCAGTTAGAGTTTGCTGTGACATTTTGGTTGGAAGATTAGCCCCTCTAAAGGAAAAATTACAAAAGCAAATGGGTTCTGTCACATGGGATGACATTATTCTTCAGGTATCTTTAGTCTTAACTATATAAAATTTTTTGTTCCTGTTAACATATATAATATATATTTGCTAATTGTCATTTATAAGAGTTGACTAACAATATCTAAATCTCTAGTTTGATTAGGTTTTTATATTTTCTATATTTATATCATTCTTATAACCCTATATAAAGGGTCTTCGATGTACAGATCTTGCCCAGCTGTTTGGGGCTCGTACAGTTTTGTAATGCATGCACGTGTGGAAGAAACACACTTTTTTTCAATAATCAAATAAAATTATTAGTCAGAATGGAGATGAAGGAATTATCCATTGGTTTGATGTTGGCAGATACTACTTTCTATACACTTGGATCTTCTTAATTTGTTTTACTACTAACATTATTATTGTTGTCTAATGATCCGGTACTTTTAAGAGAGTTTTCGTTATGTAGTATATTCTATCATATTGTTAATTTAAAATTGTTTCTTCATTTTTCAATTGCAGGCTCATTCTGAAAATGTAAATTTATCAGCAAGTACTTACCTTGTACCTGACTCAAATTCGTTGCATTACCTGAACTATGGTGCTGCTGTGAGTGAGGTAGGTTTTGTCATTTACAGGCCTGTTTGTTTATACATCCATGTACTTGTATTAAATACAAGACTAAATTAGACTAATACACCTTAAACTAATTAAATATTTCAGTTTGCAAGTTTGCACCGTATGCATTTAATTCTTCACAATTAACTCTTAAAGAAACAAACAATAAACTCGTGGGGTCATATTGCCTAGGTTGATTTTAGGGTTTTTATCTAAAATAATTTAAAGTTTGATAAGCGGAATTAAAATCCTAGATCTAATCAATTTTACTGTTAGAAACCTATGTTGTGTTGTTGAATTTACGAAATATCCCTACTTGTTTAGGACTAATTCTGATCTAAACGAAATTACAGACTCGATCACTTACAAAATTTGTTTCCCCACAATTTACGTAACAGTCGTGTCAATCCCTTGAACGTAGAATCCAACCGCAGCTGGCTTGACGTAATGCTTCCTGCTTTTCTGGCTTACCCATTGATCACAATCCTTCACCACTGTCTGCGATCTTCCTTATCGCGTTAGGCACTTCATTCAATACAAAATTTGTTTCCCCACAATTTACGTAACAGTCCTGTCAATCCCTTGAACATAGAATCCAACCGCAGCTGGCTTGGCGTAACGCTTCCCGCTTTTCTGGCTTAACCGTCGCCTCCTTCCACGCACTTGATCACAATTCTTCACCACTGTCTGCGATCTTCTTTATCGCGTTAGGCACTTCATTCAACCCGTCTTCAATCGCAACCAAAGACACTCTCGTAGGACCCGTGAACATTTGGAACCCTAGTTCTTAACGCAATCAAAGACACTCTCGCAAGATCCGTGAACGTTTGCAACCCTAATTCTTAAAATTAAAGAACAATAAGATCGTGAACGTTTGGAAATATAGTTCTTAAAATTGTGGCATGTAAACAAAACCTAGATGGTGTTTCAAAACTCTCAAAAATTGATTATAACTTTTGAATATTTTCTCTCTCAAAAGGCTCTCTAAAATCGTTTTTTATTAATCCAAACCAATGTTTAATCTATAGGAAAAATATAAAGTCAAATTACTTTTTAGAATAGGTTAAAAATATTAAAAAAAGAATTTTTGCAATACAAAATCGTGCTCCAAAAAATTAGTATCGGACCAGTACAGGTCGAAAAAATATGGACCGCTCCGAAATTAAGAAAAAGTAATTTCACAGAAAATCCCTTTTGCCGGACCGGTACTCAAATTGATAATGTGTACCGGTCCACCACTGCCACATTTATTTTCAAAGATGCACCACCACGTGTTGGCTTTTCATAATGGGGTAGGCCCATTCAATTTAATGGCAACGCGTGGGATGGCTTAAAAAGAAGATTTGACACTTCAAACTTTACGGTTGTATTTGGTTGCAATTTTTAGATAAGTTTTTTAGATGAGTTTTTAAAAAATTAGTGTTTGGTTGAATGTTTTGAATTAGAGTTTTTATGTTGAAAAGTGAATTTAGTTTTGTTTAACTTTTTTTCAACCAATGAAAAAAATGTATAAAAAATTTTAAAAAATAGTTACAATGGATCTTATTTTATAGATTTCGATGAGCAAGTTTTAAATATATATTTTTTATTATTTTTTGATTTTTGGATTTAAAGTTATGGCGTTTTAAAAAAAAATAGAAAGAGAAAGTATAGTGAAATAAATTTTGGGAAGTGTGAAAGTGAGTTGATTTTAAATTGTGTTTTGAGAAAAAATTTAAAAATCTTGTTCAAAAATGCCAACCAAACACAACCTACTTCTTCAAAACATTTTCTTTTATTTATTTAATTAAAAATCCTTTTATTTATTTTTTTATTTTACTTTATTTTATCATATTAAATCCGTTTGTTCACTAATTTGACTCAAATTTCAGAAATAACTTTATGGAACATGTTAGATATATAAAAAATAAGTTTCCTCCGTAATTTGTTTGAACTGAACTTTTTCGAATTACGACAAAACTCGATAAAAATACTTAAAAATACATTTGACTCAAAAGTTTTTTAATTACGAATTTTAAGCTCAAACACTACCTATATTTTGAATCAAACAATAAACTCAACTTACCTTAGATCCAAAATTACGTGTGATGAATACGGTAAATTTGGCGAGCCTCCGTTCATTGTTGCGTCTTCAAATCTTTAATTTGACTCAAACAATTACAACGGAAAATGTTCTTGGTATCGGAATTAAACCAACAAAAAATATAAACCTAGCAAACTCTAATGGGTCATTTTCCACCAAATATGCATCAGGCTACAACCACTAGCATTTGATGGGTCTTTTTTAAGGGTAATTTTGGCATAACACAAACCAAAACGAATGAAAAACAAATAAAACCCTCATTTACACTACCAAATCTCCATTTATACTTAACTCTCAATAAACAAATCCTCTATTTCAGTATGCGTGGTGCTGAAATTATGCTTAAAGAAACACACACAAGATGTTTGTGGTGAACCCCAGTTAGAAATTTTTCCGGACATAACCCACTGGAGTTGATTGCAACAAATTGGATGTATAGTGTGCAAAATGTGACATTGTTGTTTAGCATAAATTGAAATCTTCAATTAGTTTAGGGTACACTGGTGTAATTTAGTGTAAATACATCTAGTGTTCCTCAATTATGCTCGAAGCAGCCTTTGGGTAATGATTTGAAGACGATACTTCATTTAAATTGTTTGTGAGGAAGCTACCGTGCTAGCTGCAGCACCATATTGATTTATATTGTTTTAATTACTAAGAATGAAGCTGAGAGTTTTGTAGGTGGAGGTAAATATTATTACTGGAGAAACCAGAATTTTGCGATCAGATATTATTTACGACTGCGGACAAAGCCTCAACCCTGCTGTGGATTTAGGACAGGTTGACCCCCGTAACCTTGAATTTTATTTTGAAGTTCTTATCTACTAGAAAGCAGGGACGCTTCTACGAAGGCAACTTGACCATGTTGGACACTCCAAACATGTGTCGAACATTTCTTTACATACCTTAAGAAATTATTTTTCAGTTATGTTTGTCTAGAAAATAAGTTTTTTTTCTTTTTGTTATTGATGCGTCCTACAAGTGTTCATGTCCTACATTTTTTAGGATTTTTCGTGTAGACATAGTTCTCCACACTCCACAGCTTGTCCCATTGCCAGGTTTTTGGTTGCCCTGAGATTTTGAGGCATCCATCGTCATGGGGTCCTCTAATTGTGTAGTATGTCATCATACTCAAAACATTTGCATTACTAATTTTCTTCATAGGGATTCATATTTCTCTATCGAGAATCTACAATCATAAGCGAATATTCTGCACATGGGCCCTGCCTGATGTGTAGAGGTTTGGATTCTTGGTTATGTAAGATTTATTACCATTTTGAAATGTAGAGCCGTTAACTTTATCAATATGTTAAATGGCTAGTCAAATGCTGATGTGGCATTTTTTACCTAGTTATTATGACCGCATTGGAGATACCATATATGATACTCTAAAATTTACTTTCTTAACAGATTGAAGGCGCTTTTGTACAAGGCATTGGATTCTTTATGTCTGAAGAGTACCTTTCGAATTCAGATGGAATGGTGGTTACAGTGGGCACATGGACATACGAAATACCAACAATTGACACTATTCCCACACGGTTCAATGTGGAGGTACTCAACAGTGGGCATCACAAAAAACGCGTTCTCTCCTCTAAAGGTATATTTAGTAACTTCAGTTCTGTCACTAATTCAATCAGCTTTCTGTTCATATTGTTGTAATGGGTTTCGCTGAATCCTTGTGGAGTAAGTCTGTTGTTTTTTTGAAAATCAAACATCTAAAAATTAGGAATTCGAAAGACGTGTTCAGCTGGAAATTACTTGTTGCAGCGTAAGCTAAATATGAAGAACTTTTGGAGAAAATGCTGTAAAATTGCCTCAGACCATTTAATCAATAATATGTGTCGTACAAGATACTCACATTTTTTTTTTCTAAGTAATTACAATGAACTCGTTGACGCTTTTAATGTGTTACAAGCACCTTCCCTTTGCTTAAGTAAATCACAGCAGCCAAACTTTAAAATATCGAAATGTTTGCATTAACAACTATACCATAATAACCTTTGAGCTACACCGACATTGTCTATGCAACTATCAAATATGGTTGACAGATATGTATATAATCCGCAATTACAACAGCAATGTAGTTTAACTTATCAAAGTTGCCAAAAAAATACCAGGTAGTTTCACAAATTTCAGCCTGGAAGGTTGAAACCAAAATCATCCTGGGTAATTTTATTAATTAATTTACTTATTTGTTTTTCCAGCTTCGGGTGAGCCACCGTTACTTCTGGCGGTCTCAGTTCACTGTGCAACAAGAGCAGCCATCAAAGAAGCAAGAAAGCAGCTTCGTTCTTGGGGCGGATTTGAGGGTTCTGATTCAGAATCAACATTATTCGATTTAGAGGTTCCTGCTACTATGCCTGTTGTCAAGCAACTCTGTGGACTTGACAGTGTGGAGAAGTACTTGCAGTTTTGCGCTTCTCTGTCAGATTCAACATAGGTGAATGATTACGTTATCTCTTGTCAAACTTATTTACACGTAATATTTTATAAACAATAATATTTGTAATAATGATATTGCCAAAGCAATTATTTCTTTGCCAGAGCATAATATTACTTCAGAAGTCGTATCATATGTTTTGAAAGTTGTAAATTGCTTTAGCAATATGCATAATTGCTTTCACAACATAAACGTGGTATTGAACTCTTTGTTGTGTCCAACCATTGTGTTGGGTGTACAATTATTATATAAACATGAAAAGGCTGGATTATCGAATCATCGCTTGTATCAAGAATCCAACGGACCTTCCCTATTTGAAGGCCGAAAACTAATGCAGTTCTAGTCTTCTTCCTATTCTATAGACTTATTTATTAAGCTTTAGAGCTTGGGTTTGACTTTAAAATAACACTTTTAACATTGTACATACTTCTTAACTGCACTCATATAGGGAAAGTACGTACCTGAAAGCCTCAGATGAATAGATTATATAAGTTGATTCACATATTGTCAACTTATTATAACACCACAGTAATTCATGCTCCTTTTATCTTTTTTTTTTTCATCTCTCTTTTTAACATGGTGGATACTACTTATATAAATGCAATAACACAAGAGAACTTACCATCGTGACCGAATTAAGTACCATCGAAGTTAAAACCGATGGTCCTTCGATCGTACCAAGCTTCAATTCATCAATGTTACATGTGAAGCTCTTTACATAAAGGCCGGAAACAAAAAGGAGAAGATTGGCAACAAAGTAGGAGCGAGTTGCGGCATGATTGGGTTTGCATAATTCGTGGAGAAAGAGCTAAGCTAAATTTTGAAGTAAACCTCAATTTTTGTTATTATTATTTTTTTCATGGGCATATTTTTTTGACTGCAACAATAAAAATCCCCCTAAACCCTCTATAAGACTTGAACTTGGAATTTCTACCAAGTTCAAGTAGGTGCCTTCCCGCTATAATCTAAAGCAGGAAGGTACTTGAAACACTTTCAAGCTTTCGGAATTTCAATTTTGTCCTTGCAGGATTTCTTTCCATAAAAAATATTTGCACTAGAGTGATACGGATAAGTTATTATGGCTCATCACCACTATGTTACTTATCATTTTTTATTTTATTTTTTAAAATTCATTAATTATTTATATTTGAAAAACATATATATCATACGTGCAAAAAAAAAGCGAGTTTTGAAATATAAGGCTTGACTTTTAATCCAAATGGAATATTCTCAACAATCCTAAAGTTAAAATTGAAGGCACAAATTCAAGCAACCTGTGAGAATCCGGACCCTCGACCCGAGAAGAATAAAAGAGTCCTCGTTCTCGGTTTTCTTTAAAAACGTGTTTTGTAGAGTCGCCAGTTTGTTTTACAAGAAAACAAACAAAAGATCGTACAAAGGACAATTCGAAACGAATTATCATTCATACGTTTAAAACCAGAGATTTATTTTGAAAATTAACTTTGCTAGGGTTCGGGAACTACGTTACGAATTGGGAAGGTGTTAGGCACCCAATTCGCCCTTTCGGTCTCTTAATGGATCATGTGTCTAATTCCTATTTTAGATATCTTGCAAGTAGTTCGAATTGTTTTCAGAATAGTCCTTTCCGGATAAATTTAGTTTTAAAACAATATTTTGAAATCAGACTCGAGCTTTGCGAGCGCCTACGTATTCATTCGTAGAATGAAATCAGAGTCTCGTAGTTCCTTTCTTTGGAAACTGTTTTTGTATTTTGGTTTTGTTTTGAAAACGTGTCAAAATAGGTTTTAGTGTTCTTATAAAATTTAGAAAGGATTTATTTTGAAAGTAGTGAACTTATTTGCAAGTTATCTAACATTCTGTATTAAAAAGGAATTTAAATGCAATACCGAAATTTAGAAGAGTGGTAGAAAGATATACCTGCTGCGCTTGAAGAAGATAGGAGAGCCTTGCCTTGACTTCTTTCTCTCTCTAGAACTTTCTCTCTCTAAAGCTTTCTCTCACTAACTTTCTCTTAGTAGCCTTCTCTCTCAGAATTTCTCTCTAACAATGACTTTCTAAAGACTGTGACAGCGCTCCTACTTACCAAAAATACTATTCAATGTTGATGATCCCAAAATGGGATCCCAAAGGTCCTATTTATAGCTAAAAATCCACCAAAAAAGGCTCCAAAAGAGGCCAACCGCAGGGGTAGCCGCATGGGGTGCGGCCAGGGCGTGCGACAGGGGGTTGCCAGCCGTACTGCTGGCAGGTAGCCGTACGGTTGGGCGTGCGGCTGGCTCTTTAAAAAAACACAGGAACACTTGGAAAAAACCAAATTTTCTAGTAAGCGAAGAGGCAACAAAGGTTATCTTGGACTCCCAACGCGTCTGAAAACGGAGTGTTTCTTATCAGTCTTTCTACATGCATGATGACTCATGATAAAATGCAGGATGCTAAAAGAAAACCAGTATTCGCACGGGAGTCGTGGATTGGGGTGTTCACATACCCTCTCGTCCCGGGATTCTTGTCCGCAAGAATACTGGGACGATAAGAAGACAACGATTCACGACTCTCGGGAAAGGGGTTTCGGAGAAATTTCCATCCTGGGGAATGCGAAGAATTCCTAACTCAGAGGAATCCGGAAAAATTTTCTTCTTGGGGAACACGTGGAGTCGTTATTTCCCTTCTTGGGGAAAGGGGTTTCGGAGAAATTCCCATCGTGGGGAATGCGAAGAATTCCTAACTCAGGGAATCCGGAAAAATTCCCTTCTACTGTCTCGTTGCCATGGTTACTCAGACACTGTTTTGTTGATTTTTCCAAAAATGATATGTTAGAGAGAACTGCTTGCAAGTGGGAGTGCTTTTTTTTTCCCCTCCACCCTCAGTTTTGACCTTTATTGGTAATCAGACTTCTGAATTAACTTTTCGTAGAAACTTTCGGACCACTGTGCATGGATTTTTGGGATTTGGCATCTCTCTACCCTCAGTTTTCCTCCCTTCAGTCATGGGGATGGAATTTCATCTGGAATTCTCAATAACCTTCAAGCTACCCTCTGATTTTTCCACAGGGAAGATGCTGGCCCTGTATCACTTTCTGTTTTTCGATACCCTTATTGCTCCCTCTTTTGATTATCCGGCCTTATATTTTTTGGCTTTCGGATTTTTCTTGCTTTTTCTTTCCTAGATTTTTCCAAAACATGAGCCTTACTCACCTAAGATGTAGCCCTCCGCCTTTTGGCACAGCTGTCACTTTTAGTGTGGCTCTCCCTGTCGATTTTCGTCATTTCTGTTTATCTCACTTTTTGGACCAACGGGATTTTCCCTTTTCTACTTTTTCAATTTTTTTCTGGTACCCGATTCCTCTTTTACATTTTCTCTATTTATCAATCAGATTCGAGCCTTCCGGATAATAGATCAATCCTTTTGAATTTCAGTTCCTCCACAGACTTCAGAGCGTCAATCTTTGGGTTTCGGTCAGCCATCTTGTGCGTGTATGTGAGTCTTGTGTCTTGGGAAGAGTTGATTCAAAAGGTTGGGGCTAGCCGCACGGTTGGGGCTAGCCGTACGGTTGGCTAGCCTGCGGCTGGCCTTGAAATCCTATAAATAGGCCACTGTTTGACTCATTTCTCACCACTTCTTCTTGCAATCTCTCTCTCTAGCATATAAATATCTGATTTTCAAAAACATTTAGTGAGTATTTGAGACGAGTGTGAGTGATGGCATTTGCGAGACTACTTTCGATCTTCGTTTTCATGATGATGGGAGGCCCACCAGAGGGAGGGGAGGCGCCGGAGCTACTCCCGGGGGACGAGGTGGAGTCGATCACCGCGATGATGGATGGGCGTCTGATCTGCGCGCCACATCATGATGACTGGGAGAGTGTGGCCTGGGAGGGACCACTGGGGGCAGACGGATCGCTACAGCGGGCGATGTACCGGGACGTACCTTTGATCTTGCCGGGAGAGGGGCGAGAGTGGCTGTTGATGGAGCCTGCGGCACACGAGATCCGCCGCCGTACCAGGGTATGCTCTAATTATGTGGTTTTTAAAAAAATGCAATGAAGAGATATGCATGAAATATGATAAATTTAATAATTACTTGCCACAATAGATATACTCAACATAACTCATTTATTTGTCAAAACATGTATTACCCCGTATTAATAAAATATGTGATGTGCCAGAGGATTGGACGTTGCCGCGGTATCACATGCGCTGCGCCTGAGCTCCGAGAGCAGCTACCCCCGTTGTTGAGGGCTTACTTGAGTGCGACCCCATTCGGACGATTTATCGAGGTGCTGCCAGGCGGGGAGTTCCAGCGATCAGTGAGCCTTCCGACGGTGTTGGGGGAGAGATGGTGGGACACGACGCACACCTTCCATTGGAGTTGGGGAGAGATGACGCTGACTCTAGAGGACGTGTTCGTGCTGACGGGACTACCTTTTGGAGGGGAGGCTCTGGTGCCTAACCCCCGGGTACGCATTACCCTAGATGGTATGGGAGTGGCACTAGGGTGGAGGCCTAGCCGGATTATGGCGGACGGGATACCCCACACGGCGATGGTGCAGCATATCGAGGCCGAGAGTGAGAGGTTTAGGGATGGGCCGATGACACGCCAGGAGGTGCGACAGCTATTCCGATGCTTTCTGCTGCTCGTGTTGCATGACTTCTTCTATGCGCGGGGCGGCGACAACCTACGATTATGGTGGCTGCCTTATTTGCGGTTCTTCAACCAGTTGTACACTTTTGCATGGGGAGGATACGTACTGGCGGTGTTGTATGAGTCGATGAACCTGGTGTGTCGGCACATGGAGCTCAACCACCGCGGGTTGGTCACGCTGTGGGAGGTAACTAATAATTTAAACCCTCACTGTACTTGGAAAAAACACGTGATTTATTTAAAAAAGTGCCGGTTCTATAATTTTAATAAGTATGATGATTTGTGACAGATGTGGTTTATCGCGCATACCCACCAGGGTATTGGTCAGATCCATCTGCACCCGATTTTCGCAGACGAGTTCCCGCTTTTCCGACGATACTACAGCGGGAACATAGTTGGGGTGTATCGATATCTGACCCCGGATGTCAGTGCAGGCGATGTTTCTGGGCTACAGCTAGACCAGGTATGAAATTAAATCAATGAAATTTAAATTATTTCTGAAAAAAGACTAGTTAAGTTATTCATGGTGTATGTTCGATGTGGCAGGTTCAGTGGAGTTCGTGGCCTGCATACGTGACGCAGCAGTGGGGGTATGCAGATGCATTGGCGGCAGCTCGCTCGAGGCGTTTATTCGTGCATGAGTATGGCGCGGCGTTCTACCTGGGGGAGCGCGTGGTGCGGCAGCATACTCCAGGGTTGGGATTCCGGGTTCCGGCATGGCCCCCAGCGGCGATGAGACGGCCGGTCATGTTGACTGCGGAGGAAAGGACCCTGTTCCTGAGAGGTGTCCCGATGGAGGGTTTATTGGTGGAGGGAGAGTACGGGACGTTCGCGCACCGCTACCTGATGAAGGAGATAAAGGGGGTGCGAGGCAGAGTGATATACACGAGGTATGCTGCCCTCGGGGGGGATCCGATGTATATTCCGGGGCAGTTGTACATCTCGCAGCGGGTTCCACAGCAGCCTGCTCCGGCGCCGAACCGGAGGGCCAAGGGGATTGCGGATTCAGATGACGAGGATCCGCATGGGGAGAGGGACGCGGAGCCGCCGCAGGTGGAGGAGGAGGATGACGAGGGATCAGAGGAAGTGCCTTTGGGAGGAGGCAACGGTGGGGTGCCCCCAGTAGGTCTCGGCAGGGGAGTAGGTGAGGAGCCGACATTTGCGGTTTCGCCTGGACCAGGTAGGGCGACGAGGGGCGGGAGGAGTCCGGTCGGAGGACGGAGTCCCGTGTCGAGGCCGCCTATCCCACCAACCATGGCAGGGAGGACACCGCAGTTGTTGTCGGAGGATATACGGCAGATGTTGGAGTCAGCGCAGACACCCGGGGGACGTGGGTCAATGTTGGGATCATCACCCGTGTATGGGCCGGGCGACATGGATTGGGTTCATCATGTGTCATTCTCGCCGTTGCTGCGCACGCCTGTCGGGTCGCCAGGTGCCGGCTCGGTGGGGTTGAGGCCCTACTCTCTGTCGACCCCATCATCAGGTGCGGCTCGTGGGATAGTCTTCCGGGAGTTAGGAGAGAGGGAGGCACAGTTAGGGGCGGAAGCAGGCCTAGGCCAGACTCCGGTGGGTGAAGGTGGCGACAAAGGGAAGGGGAAGGCGGTGGCGCCCGAGTCGGAGACGGGAGAGGATACCGGGGAGGACATACCCCTGGTGGGCGGCGCTGGCGGAGCTGGTCCGTCACAGGCTCCTGAGGGTGGGGCGTTGGCATCGTATTCGATCCCAGAGTACCCCCGGGACATCCCTTACTTGGATATTGGCCTACCGAAGAGATACCGGATTCCTGATGTGCCCGTGGACGATGAGTGGATGGGGGCCTTAGCGCGTGTCTCGGACGAGGAGGTATGTTATCTTGCAAAAAGTTAAGTATATGTGTCGATTTTTGAGTGTTACTGATTGGTAATTTTGGTTTTGACAGAGGGGCTCATTCCTGCTCCGCGAGATGCCTGAGTTACTGAGGAGCTACTTCAGCATGTACGGACTGCTGACGTTTGCGGCTCCCTTCCCGACGGAGTACATGGGGCGGTACAGCAGACGCTTGGCGGGCGACACGACTGCCACTTACCATTCGTCACGCTCGCGGTCTTGATCGGCGGCTCCTTCTCAGTCGGTCCAGCAGTCGAGGCGCACCTCCCGGCTTGCTCTTTCTCATTAGGGTGCAAGTCGCACGGTTTCGGAGAGTCCAGCGGAAGGTGCTGGAGAGACAGAAGTGAAGCGCCCGCGCACGATGGATCCTCCCCCTTCTCCTCAGCGTTGATGGTTCTGATGGTTCGGTGTTTTTGTTAGGTTTTATTTAGGAAAAAACATTTTAATTTAAGCAGTTAATTAAGTTTTGTTTTGATTTTAATAAAGACTTTGTTAATTTAAGTATGTTTGTTTTATTAAGAAAAAATGTTGGTTTATCAGTGTGATCGGCTTAATTTATGAATAAAATATTTATGGTTGTTTTGAAAATATGTTTTCGTGTGACTTGATGGAAATGTTATTTGTGAGTGTAACTGAAAAGTGATTATGTGTTGGTGAAATTATTACCCATTTAATTATACAAGAGTTAACGGCACGCGTTTGAAAGAATGCAATTAAGTGTAATCAAATTAAATTTGCGAAAAATGGTTAAGTACATATGTTGGCAAGTAATTATCAAATCTAAACGCATGCAATGATGGATTGTTCTTCCTGAACAAAGTCTGGCAATATTCGTATCATGATGTATTTGAAAAAAAAATGAAGATTTTGACTAAAGGGGGAGAGCCAACCGCACGCCCCACCCGCACGGGGTAGCCGTACGGTTGGGAGCCAACCGCACGGTTGGCTAGCCAGCCGTACGGTTGGTGCCTAGCCGTGCGGTTGGCATGCGCAGTTATGCTATAAATAGAGCGCGAATTTGCCCTTTTTTCCATCATCAAAGTTACTATTCACCCTATAGCTCTTCGTGTCCTTGGCCGAGGCCGACTGTGGTCTCAACTGGGGCGATCTGAGCCACCTTCACCGCTGGTATTCTCATGACATCAATTTTTCTTTCTTGCTCGGTATTGCTGAGTTCTGGGATCCCGAGGACCACTGTTTTCGCATTGGCTTAGAAGAGTTATGTCCGACGATTGAGGAGTTCACATTACTGATGCGGCAAGATGTTTCATGGCCGCTGGCTTCCTTGCGAGATGCTAGGAGCCCTCGGGTTATGCTAGCGGAGTTTCTGGGTTTACGGGAGAGTGAGTGCCGGCCTATGATAGTCGACGGTCGGCTCCATCTGCGTCTCTTGGCAAATTTTTTCCTTCATCATAGCGACGATCTGGCTTACTATTCCAGTCGGACTTCTGCTTGTATGATTTTTACCTTCTCTCAGATGCTCTTAGTTACTGATGATACTATTCTGGTAGACCCTCTGATTATCCGAGTTGTATCTGAGGCTAGACGCGGCGATTTGGTGACTCCCATCTTACTGGCGGAGACACTGAATGGTTTGGACACTGTGGTTCAGTCTCGCCTTAGTCACTTTCGAGGTAGCCCATATCTGCTGTATATGTGGGTTACTGAGAGGTTACGATATCTGGAGACTCGGCTTCCCTGGGACTCTCGACATTTCTTCCAGCGTCCTGATTACGCCCAGATTCATCGTCTATCATCATATGATTGGGCTATCCGTTTTTCTGAGTCTTCTTCTTCGATTCGTTGGGTCGTCCCATGGTGGCGTATGAGGACCATGATCATGAATATGGGTGGGCAGAACTACCTTCGGTTTTGTGGTTTGAGAGAGACATCATTCTACATCCCCGGACGGCTGACGAGGCAGTTCGGTGTACCCTTGAGTATACCCCTTCCACTGAGAGATTTTTCTTCAGTCGCTTTTCCCATTACCCCGAGATTGGAGACGACCCTGCGAGGTCTTTGGTCTACCCGCTTTGTTCGGCGATTTCATGGAGGAGAGGTTAGTATTACCCAGGTGACCCGTTCTGATATTGTGCTGTATATTTGGCGTCGAGTTCGTCAGACCATTGAGCATGAGCCTATGATGATGAGGTGGTTTCGGTTTGCAGATTCACCGGTGACAGATGAGACAGTGCTTGCTTCGTATCAGACCATGGATCGAGAGAGGATCTTATATTCTGCTGATGATGGTTAGGTTAGGTGTGGTAGGCGGCTTCTTTATGAAAGCTTTTTGGGATTTAGATATGGTAGGTGAAATATATATAGGGAAAGTATGTAGGAATCGATGTAGTTATGTTTGTAGGTCATCTTGTATGAAAGAATTATATATGTATGAAAAATCTCTTTCTGCCTTTCTTCCTGCGTCCAAATGAATATTATTACAATGAATAGACCGGGCCTGATATTTTAATTCAGGTTGCCTACGTTTCCCCAGATTTTTTTTTTGGGGGCTCAGGTCTTCGTAGTTCATGCATACAATTTTTACTGATAGTATTTCTTCAATCGGTCAAGGTTTACTGGTAAGTTTAACTTTTGGCCATCAATGTCGGTAAGATGGACGGCACCCCCGGATAGGATTTTAGTAACAATGTAAGGGCCTGTCTATTTTGGTGAGAATTTTCCTCTTGGGTCTCGGGCTGGTTCACGCATTTCTTTGAGTACTAAGTCTCCAACTATAATGCTTCTATCTCGGATCTTTTTATTAAAGGATTTTGCAACACGTTTTTGATACCCTTGATGTTGATATGAAGCCCTCAATCGGTTTTCATCAATCATTGCCAACTCCTCATACCGAGCCTTCACCCAATCACTCTTGGTGACTTGATTTTCCAAGACAACCCGTAAAGAGGGTATTTCCATTTCTACTGGTAAAACCGCTTCCATGCCATATGTGAGGGAGAAAGGTGTTGACCCCGTAGAGACTCTTTCAGTAGTTCGATATCCCCAAAGTGCATATGGGAGCTTTTCGGGCCAATCTCTGCCGGACTTAACCATTTTGCTAATGATATTCTTTAAATTCTTGTTAGCAGCCTCAACGGCCCCATTAGTTTGTGGGCGGTATGGGGAGGATTTGTGGCGTTTGATTCCATATTCTTCCATGATTTCGTTGGTTGCGCCCTCAAAATGTGTACCATTATAAGATATTATCTCATGCGGTACCCCGTATCGGCATATGATGTTGTGTCGGATGAATCGTGCCACTTTCTTGGCATTCAAATCTTTGTAAGACTCGGCTTCAACCCATTTGGTGAAATAGTCGATAGCTACTAGGATGTACTCATGCCCATTACTTCCTTTCGGCGAGATCTTACCAATTATGTCAATACCCCAGATGGAAAATGGCCACGGAGATGTCAGAGGATACAATTCTTTTGGTGGGAGCTTTTGTGCCTTGGCGTATATTTGACATTGGTGACATCCTTTGACGTATTCAAAACAATCTTTCTGCATTGTCAACCAATAATACCCTTGACGAACTATCTTTCGTGCCAATGTATGACCGCTCATATGTGGACCGCACTCTCCGCTGTGGATTTGTTCCATCATTGCTCGGGATTTTTCTTCATCGAGGCATTGAAGGTGTATACCGTCATCATTTCTTCGGTATAATTTTCCCACGCAAATGATAAATCAGGATGCAAGGTGGCGAAGCGTGACCCGAGTGGTTTTGTCAGCATTTGGTGGGTATTCATTATGCTTGAGTAATTGCCAGATATCGTAATACCAAACATTCTGATCGATCTCATTTCCACGTTCAACCTCGAGTGATAGGCAAAATACCGAATTTATCCGTCTTTGAATCTGAATCTGAATTTCTTCTTTCTCCCCCGGTATTTCAATCATCGAGGCCAGAGTAGCTAAGGCATCAGCAAAATTGTTCTGTGTTCTCGGGATGTAAAAGAATTCAATGCAGTCAAATTTCTCAGAGGTTTCTTCGAGTTGGGTTAAGAAGGGCACAAGTTTTTCCTCTTTGATCTTCCATTTTTTCAGAATCTAGTGAATAATGAGATCGGAGTCCCCAAGCACTTGAATTTTACGAACCCCTTTCTGCAAAGCAATTTCTAACCCGACAATACAAGCTTCGTATTCCGCGATATTGTTGGTACAGGGAAATTCCAATCGAAAAGACATAGGTGCATGTGTCTGATCTGGCGAAATTAACAGGATCCCAATTCCATTCCCATTCCGATTACAAGCCCCATCAAAATACATTTTCCATTCATCGTCTTTGGTAATCTCCATGATACTTTCATCGGGAAATTCGAAGTCCTGTAGCTCGGCATCAATGATCGGATTGCCTGCTAAGTGATCTGCTATGACTTGCCCTTTGACGGCCTTTTGAGTGACATAAGAAATGTCGAATTCTGAAAGTAGGAACATCCATTTAGCCATTCGATTAGTCAACATTGGCTTTTCGAACAAGTACCGCAAGGGATCTAGACGAGAGATTAAGATCACGGAAAATACCAACATATAATGTCGCAACTTCTGGGTAGCCCAAACTAACGCAGCGCATGATTTCTCTAAGGACGTATAATTTTGTTCTCCCGGAGAAAGCTTTTTGCTGAGGTAGTATATTGCCTGTTCAGTTCTTGTTTTCAATAAATGCTGTGCCAACATTGCTCCCACTGAGGAGTCATTGACTGACATGTATAGTATCAATGGAATACCCACTTGGGGAGGTGCTAGGACTGGCGGGGTAGACAAATATTGCTTGATCTTATCGAACGCTTCCTGGCATTGCTCATTCCATTGCCTATCCGAGTTCTTTTGGAGTAGCTTAAAAATTGGTTCACATGTTCGAGTCAATTGTGAAATAAATCTGCTGATGAACTGTAACCTCCCGAGGAAACCCCGAATTTCCTTTTCAGTTTTAGGGACTGGCATTTCTTGAATAGCTTTAACCTTTGCCGGATCAACCTCAATTCCCCTTCTGCTGACTACATACCCCAGCATCTTGCCTTTGGTGACCCCAAATACACATTTTTGAGGATTCAAACGCATTTGAAATTGCATAAGCCGTTCAAAGAAGACACGAAGAGTCTCCACATGACTTGCCCGGTCTAATGATTTGATGATCATGTCGTCGACATACACTTCTACTTCCTTATGAATCATATCATGAAACAGAGTAGTTGCGGCTTGCTGATATGTGGCCCCGGCATTTTTCAACCCAAATGGCATGACGGTGTAACAATAAGTACCCCATGGTGTGATAAAGGCCGTCTTTTCCTGATGATCAGGATGCATTTTGATTTGATTATACCCGGCGAACCCATCGACGAATGATTTTAAAGCATGATTTGCGGTGTTGTCGACAATGAGATCAATGTTTGGCAGTGGAAAATCATCCAATTGTTTTGTGACTTGGCTTTTGGCACTGGCACTATGTTGGCCAACCAAGTAGGGTATTCAACAACCCGTATGAATCCGACATCCAATTGTTTTGTGACTTCTTCCTTTACCTTGAGCGACCACTCAGGTACTAGTTTTCTTAACTTTTGCTTGACAGGTTTACATTCGGGTTTAGTGTGTATTTCGTGCATCACAATGTTGGCATCTAAACCCGGCATATCAGCATATGTCCAAGCAAAAACATTAACAAACTCTTTCAACAAATTTTCCAAGTCTGTTTTCTCGTCATGGCTTAACTCGGCCCCAATTTTTATTTCTTTTTTATCATCGGTTGTTCCCAAATTTATTGTGACCGTGTCTCCTTCAATAGGTTGTATTCTTTGCTCATCATTCAAATTCTCATTCATAATTTCAACAGCACAAGAATCAAAGTAAGGGAAAAGATTGGCAATTTTATTGATAGAAACATCACTTTGCACAGATAGCATACATTCTAAATTTCGTACATTTCTATCAATGTTTCTCCATCTCTGCTTCTTCTCCTTTCCTTCGCCAGGGCGTATAAGATACACAGGGTCCCCCATGTAATCTTCCTCTATTGCCATGACCTCAAACATGTTACCCAGCATATCTTCCTCTTATATTGGTTCGGCAGGTGACCGGGTAATCTTCAACCGAGACGAGAAGGAGTGAGTAAATCCTTCACTGATATGCAAGTCTTCTTCAAAGAAAATTTCTAACCCCGGTTGTCTTTAACCCTCTTCATTTACCCATGGCTCTTGAAACCCGCAGTACGGAAAGTTTTCACCCTCTTTTATAAACCATCCGTTTAACGAACTATCAGCGGATACGACACTTTTCATTCAGCTAACATCTCCCATGTATCCCAACCCAGCAAGAGGACTCGGTTGTTGGTATGGTTCAATCATTTGTGCAATGCCGGCCTGATATCTTCCCAAACCAATCCCCGATAAAAATTCCATTTTCCTCATTATCTTTATCACTTGCGTATTCATGGTTGACATATCATCAGGAGGTAGATAATTCACGGTCTGTGTGGTAAGATTTTGTACCTTTGGCTCATACGAAAATCCCCCGAGTTGGACATCTTGGCTTCCGATTCCTAATACTGGCGAGTTTTTTGGGACTATTGCCCTTTCAGGATCTCCCTTGATGATGATGATATCCCCGTTGAAGGGTATTTTCATTTTTTGATGAAGGGAAGAAGGCAGTGCGCCAACCTTATGCAACCAAGCTCGTCCCAATAGAAAATTAAAGCTTGAAGGGATATCAATGACTTGAAATTCAGTGGTAAACGTAGCCGGTCCTATCTTCATACCCAGCATGACGGAACCCAATACCTCTCGCTTGGTATTGTCGTATGCTCGCACTGTGACTGGTGATTCTTCCATGGCAGTTAAATCAATACCCAAACGAACAGCAGTTTTTAACGGGCATACGTTAATTGTAGAACCGTTATCCACAAGCACGTACGGTATAGACATTCCATAAGCAACAACGGTGATATGTAGAGCTTGGTTATGATCCCGACCCAGTGGTGATAAATCTTCATCAGAAAACCCAAGGACTTGTTTTTGTACCCCCATTAAAGCGATCATCACTGTTAACTCATTTGGGGTGGCTTCAAGAGGAATAACCGATTCATCTAACATTTTCATTAGTGCCATACGATGTGGCTTGGATGCCACCAGAAGTCCCCAGATTAAAATTTGGGCTTGTGTTTTCTTCAACTGTTCAACAACACGCCCTTCTTCTGGGTCTTTTGCAGGTTCGTTGGGAGGAGCGACATCAATAGGTTGCTTAGTATTTGGCGGTTAGTACACTCTCCCAGAACGGGTCAATTGTTGGACCCATGTCGCGACTGGATCACTTGCCCCTTTAGGTGTTTCAACTGGAGTTGGAGGCGGCCCCTCATCGACTTGCGAAACTGTATTCCAGTCAAAGGCGATCATGTTTATCTGTGAGCAATTCTTTCTTGGATGGGTGTCCCTTTTTATTGTTTTTCCTTGGTTATACCCGAGCCCCTGTCGCCTCGGGTTGCCTTTAAACTGTGGAAAGTGGGCGATCCCTTGATTCTGTTTACCGAGCCCAAAACCTGGCATGAACTGCATTTGTTTCATCCAGCCCATAACTTTTGGGCTAACCATCTCTTGTGACTGCATGGTGCATGTTTCATCAACGAATAACCCCAAGAATGTTTCATCCTCGATTTCTTGAACGGATTTCTGGGACCTCGGTGGAGTATATTGAATGACTGTTGGCGAAGGCTTTGGACAACTAAATTTCCATACTTCAACATTTTCTGTATTCCCGGCGGGTTTAATCAAAAGTATAGGATCTGGTAGATCTGAATCCTCTTTGATAGCATTGATCCAATGATTAGGAAGGGGATTCCTTGCGACATTCGGGGCTGACGGGTCAGGAATTCTTTTGCTATCAATTAAGTTCTGGATAGCATGCCGCAGGGCCATACAACTATCGGTAGTGTGTCCGAAACCTTGGTGATATTCGCAATGTTCATTCATGTTCCAATGAGGTGGTATCTGTTGCTGTAATGGCCTCGGATTCATGGGATACATAATCCCAGCTTCTTTCAATTGTTCGAAAACCTTTCCCAACGGCCCCGGTAATTGTGAAAAATGTCTGTCTCGGGAGCGATTCTGATCAAATGTCCTGAGGTTATTGTTGTTGTTATTACGATATCCCAAATCCCCAATGTTTTTCATAGAGTTTTGACCAAAGGGGTTGCTGGAATACCCCCGACCATAGGACCCAGAAGACGTGACTTGATTGATGGCAGTCGTGGAAGTCTTCTTGTATTGTGAAGCGGATTTTTTGATTTCAGCCTGCTTGGCTAATTCCTCCTCAATTTCGTTGCCCACGTGGAGTAGGGCTTTGAACCTACCAAAGAATTAGTGTCCCATTTGAGCCCGAATATCTGGTTTCAAATTCTTCACGATCATTCCGAGTTGTTCCTCTTCATCTAGGCGCTCCACCATTTGGGCGGCCAGTTCCCTCCATCTTGTTACAAACTCACTAATACTCTCATTCTCCTTCTGCTTAGCCATCTCTAGATGTTTCCTTGTAACTTTAAGCTCCTCATTAGTTTTGTATTGTGACACAAACTCTTGGACGATGGCGGACCATGATCTGACACGGTGCTTTTCAAGGTTCAAAAACCAACTCTGGGCCGGTCCTGCCAAAGTGAGGTGAAAGGAATTGGCTAATTCAGCCTCATCGAGATCATAGATTCTCATTGAACGGACATAGGATTTCAGATGGAGTTCTGGTGGTGTAGTGCCTGTAAATTTTGGAATGGAGGGCATCTTAAAACCCACGGCATAATGAGCCTCAGGGTATAAGTTGTAGCTTTGCATCTGGGTCAAATCGTTCGAACTTTCAGCTACTTTTTGGGTAAGTGCTTTCAACTGCTCCTTAAGCTCAGACAAGTCCCTATCCCCCCGGTGAGTTTCTATTGGTGTGGGGCCCTCCCCTTGGATGCTCATGGGCCTTCTTATTGGGTCATAGTACGGATCGTGGTACGGTTCATGGATCGGTTGCATTTATGGAGGGGCTTGATTGGTTAGGTCCTGTTGTAACTAGTTGCCGACCGGATCCTGCATGGGTTTGGGTTGGTTCAACTGTTCATACGGCGGTGGTACTTCGGTATGAACTGAAAGTGGCGGTGGTGGTGG
This sequence comes from Lonicera japonica, assembly GCA_021464415.1. Taxonomy (NCBI): domain Eukaryota; kingdom Viridiplantae; phylum Streptophyta; class Magnoliopsida; order Dipsacales; family Caprifoliaceae; genus Lonicera; species Lonicera japonica. The sequence continues at coordinate 83,497,300 of CM038464.1, read as the reverse complement.
TAGAATAACCGGAGTTTCTCTTGGTGGTTCTGTCATGCGCCCTTTAGCCAACTCGTCCAACTTGGCGCGAGTATTTTTATTGTCACTTAGTAACATGGCCATGCTTTGGTTCAAATTCATCAACATCCGATACATATCTTCGGGATTTGGTAACAGAACATTCATGTTTCCACTCGAACTGGCTAGGTTTGGATCAACATTCAAGGACGGAGTGTGATGTATCGGCTGACCCCCGACGGTATTATTCTGCAGCATCCCCGGGTTTGGGTAAAAAGGACCGGGCGGCGGATTCGCTGCATTGTTCAATTGGTTGTTCACATTCCGGCTCGGGGTATTCTGGTCCATGTTTTCAGAGGAATCTGGTCTGACGAGTCTCCCGGTGCTATCTCTTCCAGCCCACACAGAGGCCAGGATGAATATCTGCTGCACCGAAAAAAAGGACAAATTCGATCGCGCGCATTCCCCCGGAAAATAACAACAATATATCATTTAGAAATTGCCGGACCTTATCCAGAAATACATCGATCGGGACGAAAATAAACACACAAAAAAGTTTTCTTTATGTGAGATCGAAAACAGACCAACGGCGACAACTTGAGAGTCCCGTATAGCGGTAGGGTAGGAATAGAATTCCATGGGTTCCCTGACCGTCTATAGTTTTGAAAGTCATTTTGAAAAGAGTTTTTTCGAAAAAATCATTTGAAAATATGGGAAGATCTCTCCTCATGAGTTGCTTTGTTCATGGAATCAGGGCTTTCGCTCACTAGATTCTCACGACTGTTGGTCATTAAAACCATGCAGAAAATCTTTGTGTTCTAAGCTGACTCCCCTATATGCAAGCGTGGTTGAAGAGGGTAAGGTTTAAGGCTCCCTCCTATTTGGCAGGTCTTACGATATACCTCAAGAGCGCAGGTACGTGTAAGGACCTTTTGATATACGTCCCGGGTATGTGAGTGTTCTCGTCACTCTATATACCTCGGTAAGTACTTGGCCAAAGAGAGTGGTCCCAGGCATTTTCGGCTAGTGCAGACCCGCAAGTCCGCGGCCTAATCACGACTCTGGTCCCGAGATTGATAGGGTAAATTCACACTCGCGAAAATGCATGATAAGATGTGAGTGCGTGCGAAAGAACAATCTGGTGGTTCATTATTGATAAATGCTTTATGGTTTGTTATGATAATTTACACAATTTTAATTATGAAAAAGATTTTCCTCACATAATTAGCAAATAAAGGCATCAGGGTATCCTCCTAGATCGCTTCTATGTTATCCTAGAACTAAGGCTTGCAAGACCTAAATAAAATAACAGGAATTAAATATATGATCCATTATATCAGAGCTTAGTTGTCGACGTCCCCAGCAGAGTCGCCACTGTGAGAATCCGGACCCGCGACCCGAGAAGAATAAAAGAGTCCTCGTTCTCGGTTTTCTTTAAAAACGTGTTTTGTAGAGTCGCCAGTTTATTTTACAAGAAAACAAACAAAAGATCGTAGGAAGGACAATTCGAAACGAATTATCATTCATACGTTTAAAACCAGAGATTTATTTTGAAAATTAACTTTGCTAGGGTTCGGGAACTACGTTACGAATTGGGAAGGTGTTAGGCACCCAATTCGCCCTTTCGGTCTCTTAATGGATCATGTGTCTAATTCCTATTTTAGATATCTTGCAAGTAGTTCGGATTGTTTTCAGAATAGTCCTTTTCGGATAAATTTAGTTTTAAAACAATATTTTGAAATCAGACTCGAGCTTTGCGAGCGCCTACGTATTCATTCGTAGAATGAAATCAGAGTCTCGTAGTTCCTTTCTTTGGAAACTGTTTTTGTACTTTGGTTTTGTTTTGAAAACGTGTCAAAATAGGTTTTAGTTTTCTTATAAAATTTAGAAAGGATTTATTTTGAAAGTAGTGAACTTCTTTGCAAGTTATCTAACCTTCTGTATTAAAAAGGAATTTAAATGCAATACTGAAATTTAGAAGAGTGGTAGAAAGATATACCTGCTGCGCTTGAAGAAGATAGGAGAGCCTTGCCTTGACTTCTTTCTCTCTCTAGAACTTTCTCTCTCTAAAGCTTTCTCTCACTAACTTTCTCTCACTAGCCTTCTCTCTCTCAGAATTTCTCTCTAACAATGACTTTCTAAAGACTTTGACAGCGCTTCTACTTACCAAAAATATTATTCAATGTTGATGATCCCAAAATGGGATCCCAAGGGTCCTATTTATAGCTAAAAATCCGCCAAAAAATGCTCCAAAAGAGGCCAACCGCAGGGGTAGCCGCATGGGGTGCGGCCGGGGCGTGCAACAGGGGGTTGCCAGCCGTACGGCTGGCAGGTAGCCGTACGGTTGGGCGTGCGGCTGGGGGGTGCGGTTAGGAGGTGCCAACCGTACGGTTGGCAGGTAGCCGTATGGTTGGGCGTGCGGCTGGCTCTTTAAAAAAGCACAGGAACACTTGGAAACAAACCAAATTTTCTAACGGGGTTATCTTGGACTCCCAACGCGTCCGAAAACAGAGTCTTTCTTATCAGTCTTTCTACATGCATGATGACTCATGATAAAATGTAGGATGCTAAAAGAAAACCAGTATTCGCACGGGAGTCGTGGATTGGGGTGTTCACACAACCCAAGTCTATAAAAGAATAATTCATTTAAATATTAGTTTAATAGTAATGAATAGCTTTATGATTCAATGATAATGCTCACAGACATAGGGTTGGAATTATTAAGGGTAGACAAAGGATTCGATTCACCCATGTGACTGAAAACAAACAACTCACAAACCAAACTCTTGCCTAAAACCCACACTAGTTGGTTCTATTTATAGATAGCCAAGCTCAATTACAACCACTCAATTAAAAGTAAAAAGAAGCCTATAATGAAAGTAACAATAATACACATCTCAACAAACAAAAAAAATAGAAAAAAAAGAAGCAAACAATGGTCTAAACAGTGGACCACAGTAAAACATTTGTCTTGATACTGCAGACAGTGAGTCTAAGATTCGAGTTGAGTTCACCCATCCGAGTTATCTTCATCTAAGTTAATACCGACGAATTCCTCAGTATTTGTACTATAAAAAACATCATCCCAATAAGCATTTGTACTGTAAGTGACCAACTGGATTGCAAGTTAGTGACATGCTTGATGATTATTGTTCCAAGGAGATTGGCCAAATTTTACTTGTTCTGGAACTTGAGAATAATCAATATTATTGAGTGAACAGATCCATTGAAGAAAGAAAACCCAATCTGCATTATACAGTTTTGCTACTGCTTTTGAAAGATTATAGGAATACCAGTGAACTATATCAGCATTCAGGTGAGTTGGGTAGTCTGGAGGATTTTTCAAAGGACCGTGAAACTTGATGAGTGCGTATCTAGACTGATGAGTCCTCAATTCTTCATGCCATATGTGAAGAGGTTTAAACCATGACAAGAAAGTAGCAGTATGCAAAGCATTTGGGCCACCAAGCATGTAATACTGGACTTTAGGATCTTCAGTAGCAAAATTGAGGTAACCGAACAAAACTGGAGCATCAAAGATAAAAGCAACTGTGTAACGTCTGGTGAGGTACCACAAGAAACACAAAGTCTCTTTGTGAATTCTATCTGGATAGTGAATGTGGAACAAGGAGCAATAGGGATACTGGGGATGGAGTTTGAGACCACGAAAACTTATGCCATGCCGACTGAGATTGATTTCAATAAATTTTTGGAGGAGGTCTTCATCTCTAGATCTGAGGCCAAAAGTAAGGATCTTATTCTGGATACCATAAGGTAGTTGCTAGATTAAATCAGTGATACTCATGTTGGTAAAATTGATTGGGCTGACTGGGCAAATACAAAGAAACACCAAAGGAGGTTGAGGTATTTGTACTGGCTTTATGGAAAAATGAGAAGTTGCAGTAGCGATGTGGGACGAATGGGTTTGTGGTATAGAAAAAAATCTGCAATCACATTGTTTTTTCCTTTGACATGAATGACATCAAAGGACCATTGTGAAAACCAATCTGACCATCTGAAAAGTTGAGAATTTGGGATCATCTTCTGCTTGAATTGTATCATTTTCGGAAAAGAGGACATATCCGTTTCAATTAAGAAATGATGACCTATAAGATGAAATTGAAACTTCTATATTCCTCTTTTTATTGCAAGAATTTCCTTAAACGTGGAATTGGCTTGAATTTTCTAGTTTTGTATCCACAAGCATGGCGTTTCTTGTCTATTTTTTCAAGTAGAATTGCTGCCCAATATTCATTGGTAGCATCTATTTAAAGAATACGGGTACTAGTAGAAGGAATCTGCAAAGGTGGGAGATCAGTAGTTAGAGCTTTCAAAGCTTTAACACTCTCTGTATGAGCTGACGACCAGGGTGGTGGTGATTTCCTTAGCATACTTGTGAGAGGAGCAGTAAACTTTGCAACTTTTGGAATGAATTTAGACATGTAGTTTACTAGTCCAAGAAATTGCTGTACTTGCTTGACTGGGGTGAGAACATCAGGGAATTTGAGCAAGTCTCTAGCAATATCGTAGTGAAGATGAAACTTTCCATCTGAAATCTTCTTTCCTAAGAACTCGATTTCCGTTGTAGCAATGACCATCTTTTTCTCAGATAACATAACACCATACTAGGTAACAAGTTGGAAAAAATGGTTCAACAAATGACAATGGGAGGCTTCATCTGGAGAGAATAGGATAATGTCATCAATATAAACTAGTGCGTTAGGAAAGAGAAGCTGAAAAATTTTAATCATAGCCTTCTGAAATACTGCTGGAGCATTCTTTAACCCAAACGGCATCACCGTCCATTGAAAATGGTGGCTTGGAATACAGAACGTGGTTTTATGACGATCATCCTTTTGAATTCCTAACTGCCAAAATCCTGCTTTGAGATTAAACTTTGAAAAGACCTTGGCGTTGGAGAGTTAGCCAAACATTGAATGTTTTTGAGGTAACGTAAATTTATCACTAGCCAAAAAGTGATTAAGAGGCTGGTAATTTATGACCAACCTGAGCTTTCCACGGACCTGTTCTGAAAGTTTGTTCACATAAAATGCTTCACATGCCCAAGGAGAATATGTATCTTCTATTAGACCTTGACTCTGGAGTGCATTTACTTCTTGAATTGCCAACGCAAAATGTTCATGATTCATTCTTGAATGAGTGGCATGTATAGGGTTAACATCTTCGTTCTTTTTGAATGGCAAAGAAACAAAGAATTCCGGCTTTTGCCAAACAGGATTGTTACATTTTTGCAAGAATTCTACATGGGATTCTGCACATGAAGATTTAATCAGATTTTTCTTGATGGAGTCAATTGTAAGGTTTTGAGAGACGGGCATAGCTATCCAAGTTTCACCAAAAGATTCAATTTGAGGGTTAGGTAGGGCTGAAAGGCTTATATAGTAAAGATTTTGTGCAGGGATCCATGGAAGGAAGTAAATTTTGAATCTTAACCCATTAGCAGACCATTTAAGGTTAGGAATCTGGTGTAGGACATCAAATCCTAGAAGTAAATATCTTTCTAGGAGGGAAGTTCCATAAGCTTTATGACGGATAGAAACTCCTAGAAAAATTTGGAACTGAATGCATTTACTTTGCTAATTGACAACAAAAATCTGACTATTGGCAGCTCTAAAGCCAACTGAACACTTAGGCCAGTGAGATGATGGTAAGATTTTAAGGTTTATCAATGTTCTAGCAGCATCTGTGTCAAAATATGCAATTACCGGAATAGGCTTGCCATAGGATTCAATGAACAAGTGGATTTTGCCTGTAAGGGAGGGAACTTCTTGTAAGACATATAGATTGGGATCATAGGGAACAATTTGGTCAAAAGCTTGGATGAGGGGGTATTCTTCATCATCAAAAGAAAAATTGTTTTCTTCATCTTCGGAACTTGAAAGATAAGTGTAAGAAATTGTCATGATTCTATCTAGTGAGACCTCATCTTCGATTGATAATATTGACTCCAAGTCAGAGTCATCAATGTCAGGAACAAGCTTTTTCAAAACTAGCATGAACTATTCTTTCTTTCTGGTATCTGGACATTTTCTAGCTTAACGACCTAGTTTTTTACAGATGAAACAATGATCTGATATCTTGCCATGAACTTTGCACTTTTTGACATACTTTCATGTTTTCTTTTTCTTGAAAGGCTTCTTCTCAGCCTCCCTTATGCTAGAATCATCACGCATGTGCTTACTCTTTTCCTTGTGACTCTTGTAATGGTGCTTCTTTCTTTCACCTTTACAACTACAAGATTTTACATCTCTACACTTAATTTTGAGATGATCTTTATTACAAGAAGAAGACATCAGCTTACTTGCTTTAATGATATCATCAAAAAACTTCTTCTGATTACACAAACGCTTTATAGCATCATCCAAGTGTTCATACACACTCGCAATGGTAAGATTCTAGAGAGTAAGATTCTGAAGCTTCAAGACCTTCTGAACTTCAGTGACCAATGTGTCAGGAAAAGAGTTTAGAAAAGTTTGCTTTAAGTTTAGATCATCAATGTCGCTAATAGCATAAAATCTCTGAGACATGCGATTATAATGTTTTTCTAAATCTTTTTTCTTCAGGGAACAATGCTTCATCTGCATGAACTCTTCTCGGGCTAGATTTTCATATCTTTTTGGTTTGCCAATAAACTCGGCATAGATAAGACCCAAGAATAAATCAATTGAGGTGGATTGCTGGAATTGAAGCTGCCGATATGCACCTAAACTTTCATACCATTCCTTTAGTCTACCTTCTATTCTGGAAATGAAACGCTTAAAGACTATCAGAAGTTTGTAGTACTGGCGATCAGCATGCATCCAAGCTGTCCAAGTAACCATTATATCTCTCTATTTACTAAGAGGGATATCTTCAAAAGTAAACACTTGGTGTTTTTCATGGACAGGAGTAAATGGCTTCAAATGTGGTCTAACCTCATCTGCAATATATTCATCAGGGTGATCTACTTGTGGCTCTTCATCATCAGATGATTCCTCACCTTGTTGTTGCTATTGGTTTGGTGGAACTGATTGAGTAGCATACATTTCTTCAAAACTACTGAACAAATCCTCAGAAGTTGGATTTACATGAGGAGGAATGATAGGATCCTCACGTGGCTTGGTCAGAGATTTTAAGAATGGAGAAATATGATTGCTGGGTTCATTCTCATGGATAGAAATTGGGAACATATCCATAGGTTTTGAAGAGGCACCAACAGTAGGATCTGGTGGCAAAGCTAATGATGGAGCAACAGATGAAAGTGGTTGCACGTTGGAGGGTTGCATACTAGAACTTTATCCAATCTTGAGAGCTAGGGATGTTGCTTGAATTCTTTGATCCCAAGGACCACGAGGTCTTGGCTGGCGCATAAGGGTTTTTGACTTAAACATGGACCCATGATTGATTAAAGGCTGCTGCTTTGTCCACTTGGGAAGAACACGCTTTAGGGGACTAACAGGCCAAATATCAGTATTTACAATTGGAGGTGGAGATGGCTCTTGAACTGTCCAAGGGTTGGATAAGTAAGGCGTTTGATCAAAAGGCACAAGCGCATGATTCCTAGGATTAGAGGAAAAATCATACTGAGAGAATGAAGGAGCCTGAGCTGGTGGAATACTTCTTTCCAAAGCTCTGAGCTGAACTTCAAGATGTTTCTTTTTTTTTTCCTTTTAAGCAATCATCCTGCTTGCAACTGAGAAATCCTTTACATTAGTTACCACGTACATCAACTATTCATGAAGACCTTGAATTTTGCCTTTTAATTCGAAGATGGCAACATCCATGTCTGAGAAAGTAGCCATTTTAGCTTCTTCTTTTTTTTGCGACTGTGGAATTTCCGAGAGGACATCGTTTTGGGCAATGCATTTTCTGCTTGCCAGTTCAATGCTACTTCAGCTACTGTAACTTGGTTCATTTCACCATGATGACCCGTGGTTAAAGGATTCTTAACCTTTCAGATGTGCTTAGTTCCTTGGTTCAAATTATCAAACCTTTTAGGGTTAGGAAATCTAGAAGAATAATCAGAGGATTCTGGTTCAAACGTACAACAGGGCAATGGTTCGAGGGTAATAGTACTTATGATTGGTGGTTTATTTTTGAATTTTGGCTTTGACAAAGCTTTAGTGGTTTTTTGGTAGTAAGGGGGAAGAATAGGAGGTTTTGTAGGAGAAGGGTTTGGATCAGGATTTGGAGGTTTACAGGTAGAGATTTCTGGGGTTGGATCAGGCTTGGTTTTACCATAGAGGACATAATAGTCAAATTTACTAGAGGGTTCTCCAAGAAGACCTACAACAAGATCATTAGCTTCAAAACATTCTCGCAACCGATCTTGAGAACTTTTCTTTTTTCTTCATTTTGACCAAAGAAATCTTCTTCGCTGTCATGTTCATAAGCTTCACAATAGCACGTATCATACCATATGTGACCTGTTTCATCTTTGCCTTGGTAACATGGAGATTTATTTTTTTTATACATGAGGATATGAATAGGCTCTCTGACTAGCCTGGGATCTGTAGGCAAAGGAGAGATGATATCAACCATGTTGATAGGTGTAACAAATGGACCTGGTAGTTGGGATGTCGATGAGGATCTGCTAAAATGGATTGCAACTGACTTATCAGACTTTCGGGTGAATGACGAGTCAACAGAGCTAACAGAAACTGGATGTTCCTGTTCATGAAGTTTTTCATAAGAAGTAACCCAAGTTTCTAGCAGAAGTTTAACAAGCTCATCATGAGGCAATTACTTTGGGATATAGCTTACATGTGGAGCCAAATTCGAGTCAACTTTTAACAAGAGAGCATTTGAATCAAAAGAATTTGGAATAGATAAGTCAAAGGCATGGTTTTGAATCCTATACACCATCTGGTGGTGGATAGTTGCCGCTGAAGTACCATTAACCATCAAGGCTCCTATGATCTAAATTTGGATTTTTAAAGCTTCCATCAAAAATTGATCATGCAAGGGCATGTTGAAATTCGGATACAAGGTAACAAATATTGTACTAGCATTTAGAGTTGGCTGAACAGTACCTAAGCACGCCTGTTGGTACTTTTTTCGATGAAAGTCTAACAGAGCAATATGAGAAACAACCGAGAGACCTTTTCTTCCATGAAACGTAATAGCTAGACGAACTGCACCAAAGTGAAGATGCGTATATCCTTGTGCTATAGCCATTCTGGGTAAATCTATGGGAAGGGGAACATAAAATAAGTGTTTTTTCTGTCTTGCTGGAACAATTAGCCAAACTTGGATGCCTGAACATATTCTTTAACTGGAAGTTTGGACAGAAAGACCTAGAAGATGGTTTAGAAAACACATGATATGGGTTTACCATTAGAAGATCTGTTTCACCATTTTTTTGATCATTAGGTAAATAAGAAATTTCGTATAACGAACCTAATCTATTATTATCAAATCTAGAAGAATTAAAGGAAGACGAAGAATAAGATATAATTAGTTAAGCATGACTTTTAAGACACTTGAAGAAATTTGCCATAAACATAATTTAAAAGAAACCAGGATTCTTAGCCAAAGGATAACAAACTAAATGTTCTGCTCTTCTTTTAATAACAAATTAATCCAACCTTAGACAAAACTGTCAAGATGACGACTCTATAATTACTTAGCTATGTTTTTCCTTTCAGTACCTTTTCGAGCGAATAATAAAGCCGCACTCTTTGGCCTAAACAACAACACTCAAGGACTTTGACTAACAAGGATAAACACCTACTACTTAATTATAGAAATTAACCCTGTTTTCTACGTGAATAAGCTTCTATGTGTTATGATATGAGATATCCACAAGATCAAACTCTTAGTGTTCTGAAGTGAAAGATCCACTAAAGTGGCAGTCACAGAGCATACTAATCAAAGAGCTAAATCCTTGAGCGGCAGTCATAGAGCATACTTATCAAGAAACTTAGATCTCATACTAATCAATGGGATAATTATCAATATATGGACTACATACATAAAGAGCAAGAACTTTAGTCTAAACTTGAGGTTCAGAATATTGTGAGAAAACTACTCACGAGAGGACATACTAACCTCTGATATCAATATAAACATATAAATCGCTACGGGCGATCTTATACAGGAAAAAACATTCAAACTGACTTAATCGACGTCAATCAAACATAGATAGATAGAAAAACCAAAATAGATACATAGGATAATTAAAACGGAATTTACAAGAACACATAGTGGGATTATCAAAACAAACTCATGAGGAATATTATTAATAAACTAAAATCATGCATATATATATATATATATAAGTCAGTAGTAGGTTGAATGTATGATTTCAAAAATGTTGGTGCTAAAAAACTAAAAGGGTGTTTTAAACCACACAGTCAAACGATCGGATCAAATTATTAGTATAATGAACACAACAAACCAACAGAGTCAAAGATGTATAGAGGAGGTTGGCCTCGTATAAAGATACATGTTAATCATCCCCTGTGGAATAGAGCTAAGAGCTCGGTTTGCTTTGTATTGATAATAAACAAACAGTTATTACAAACTCACAAAAGCCTCTCTAACTATTATATCCTCCCAATATTACGACAAAAAGAAGGCTAAGCCACCCAGAGTTTAATCTCTCTAACTTAGGAGCTCTGATGCATGCTATGGAGCTTTGTCTCTCTACACTTGTGGTAAAATGTTTGATCCTTCTTGGTTGTTGGAGTCCCCCTTAGTGCTTTTCCCCCCTCCTCTATATATATGATTGAGAAGAAACGTGTTAAGGAGCTCTGAGAGCAGGTTATGGCTATCCCCTGATCATCACCACTTCTAATATTGCTTCTCCATGAATTATGGAGCCTTGCATGCAGTGGGTGGGTATTTAATAAAGTTGAGGGAGGTTCTACTGTGTTAGTGGAGTTGGTAATAGTCGCCTATGCAGCCACTACTTTCTCTGACACGGTAGTTGGTCAGGGAGCTTCAGAGCTCGTCGGAAGAGCTTTGACATTCGAACTCCGTAGTTTGAAGCACGAAAATAAATCTTTAGGTCTGACGCCCATACTCTGTCTTTTAGTGGCCTTCAAGTGGAGCTTCCAAGTTCCCTTCTTCAAACTGTTTGGGTCGTCAACATGGATGACCAGGTGCCCCCTTATGATTGGCCTAACCACACTGGACTGTAGTGAGCCCGCCTTGACTAAAAGGTGATGAGTCCAGAATCGGCAGTGATGCACGACTATTTTTGGCCAAATTCCTTAATTTAGGCCTTTGAAACCGTGTTTTTACTATTTTACCTAATCAAAGAACATTACATAGTTTTTGCATCTAGAAAATTATTAATATATGGAGACAATTTTACTTAAGATGGTCTCAAAAAAAATCTATGATTTATTATAGTTTAGAGTTTATTACTATATATAATTGGCCCAAGTTACAACCAACTTTTTTATAACGAAATGGAGGTTTTATAGATTATCATTATAAAAAGGTTTTTACAATAATTTCTTTTAAAGAATTTACTAATTTTAAGATCTAATGCGCTAATACAATGGTAATACCTTCCTTCTATAAAGGTAAGTGTTGACCATATAGATCTTAATCTTATTTTGATAATAAAAATAACTTAATCATGTGTAACTTAACATGTTTATTGAATTAATTTTGTAGTTCATTATCTTATGAATTCAAGAAAAACATGAAATTTGCGAATAAAGCATGCCACGTGACAAGGATCATTCAATCCATATCTGATCAAGTCAACATTGCATTGGACAAGTCAAGGAAGATCAATCTCATCACAATGCTATTCATGAAGCACAAAAACCAAGGATATTATGCAAAAGCTTCAAAGCATGAGTTGCAAGTGAAGATCAATTTGAAGAAGAAAATCGAAGCATTCAAAGAATCGTCTATTCGATAATTGATTGAGTGCTTAGGATTTATGTAAAGTTTCTTTATTGATTATTTATATAGCTCAAACATATCATACATCATTTATAAATTGATCAAAATCAAATTTTGAATCCAAATCATTTGAAAACATCATTTTTACAGAAATCGGTTTTCAAATAAATTCATATTAAATTCAAACGATCATATGTTGAGTTTTCCCGAAAATAGGTGTCTTAGGAACTTATTTTTGAAGTCCCCAAAGCATTAAAATTGATTTTGGAGCTAAAATACAAAAATAAAAAAATGGGATTTTTAGCCTTATGGCCTAATGGACAGTAGGGTACATCAGTCAACTGATGGCTTGTGCTCAGTCAACTAAGGACCACTCAGTCGATTGATGGCTGAGAATATAGCTGTTGAAAATCTGACTTTTTGCCATTTTTGGTGCCAAACTTTTAACAAAAACTTCAAAAACGGCTATATCATCTTTGGGGCTATATATACCCTATCTAAGACACATGTTGGCAAACTTGAATCAATATACAAACATATTTTTCATCTAAATTCATCATTGAAAGATTCAAGAATTATTTTAACCAATCATTCTTTATTTGAGCTATAAATCTTGATCAAACAAGATAACTCTAGTGTGAGCTTCAAATTGTTTCTATCAAACACTTGAGAGAGTTATTGTTCATTGGTGTGAATCATCAAACAATTTGTATTATCCTTTTGTGAGAGGTAAATCTCACAAGTTAGCAAGAAAGTCAATTCTTGTAAGATTGTGAGAGAAAAATACACTTGTAAAAGTTTGATCTTCACCCAGAAGAAGATCGTTATTAGTGGAAATTCTCAGGGAACTATCCGAGCGCGGACGTATGGTCTAACAAACTGAACCATGTGGACAAAACGTCTTGGTCTTCAATTGGTTCGATCTTTCTATCTCTAACACTTTTATTCCTTGCTATATTATTGTATGTGATTGGGATTAATTGTTATTTCCTTGATACGCTTGCCTAGTTAAATTGTTTTACCTAAACATTTTTAGAAAACTTTCAAATTCCGCATTAAGTTTTATAAATCTTATTCAACCCCCCCTCTAGGGTTGATTTCCGACAAACAGTAAGATCTAAAGTTATAACCATGACATCCCCCATAGTTCTCCTTCCTTCGTGAATCGAACCTTAGATCTAAAATCCTTTTTGTAAATTTTGTCTAGAGAGATCAATATTAAGTGCAGACTACAATTATTTAACAAATATAAAATTAGAATGTATTCCCTAGTTCTTGAATTGTTTAATCTCTAGATTTTTACTTGAAATGAGTTATGTAAGGTTTAATGAATGAACTTAAATTACTAAATTGACTATTGTTCAATTTTCACAACCAAATACAATTAAATGTGAAAATTGTAAAATGTTTAATTTATAATTTGAGGGGCAACCGAATGAGCCATAAGTATATAATGTTTCATTAAACTATTCCATGAAATCATACTTTCAGATAAAATGCATGATAGCATTTTGAGTTATAATAAGTTCTTTAATCATGAAGAAACTTGATGTTTACTTAAGATGAAGACCGTCTATTTAATTTTTGTACAACTAATTTTTAATTTAATTATATTATGATAATTAGGGATTGTAAAAGACCTAGATTGTAAAGTAAAAAAATGAACTTTTCACAAATAAGCAAAAGTATTGGAAAAATAAAAATGCCAATAAAAAAATCATCATCACAAACTTTATTATTTGAAAAAATATTTAAGTTATTAAATATTAATTACTAATTATGAGAAAGTTTAACCATATGTAGATTCCCAAAATGAAATCAATAAATTTTAAAATATATATAATATATAATAACATACAAAGTTAAAACATATATTTATATATATTTAAAAAGACTCAAAATGACATTATTTTGAGAAAAAATGAGATACACGTATTTAGGCATAATTGTCATTCTCATTCTACAAGAAAAAGTGAAAAAAATAAATAATATTATTTCATTATATTTAAAAAAAAAAAAGAAGAGAAGAAGTTGAACTTAACTTTAATTTTTTCTAAAAGTTTATGAAATTATGAGTGGGATTCTTGAAATGGCTTAAAAATTTGCTTATCAAGTAAGCAAGAGATTTGGTCAAAAGGACGGAAAAGGAAAAAAGATTGGCACCGAATTGGTACCGCCTCTAATAGGCAAGGCTCTTGACCGTGCCAAAGCCATTTCAAGACCTACCAAAATCTGGCACAGCTTAAAATGCTGCTAAACTTGCGTACCAGTTAGCGAGTTTCGGTGAAGTGTGTGTTCTGAGTATAAGAGCAATTAACCTAACCTTGAATCACAATTATAACCCGCGAAACCCCTTTTGGTAATTTCTACAAACACTAGGTGGGAGGATTCTGATATGCAATAAGGATCAACAACCAAACAAGAAATGCACATGCAATATATACGTAGTTATGAATAAATGATATAACATATGATAAATAAACAGCAAGAGAATCAAGAAAATACACCAGGACATAACATACTGCGTACCTAAACTGGGTCTTCCAAGTGAAAGGGGGAACTTTATTGATGAAGAGAAATTCAAAACTTAACACTTAATCCTTCTCACTGATTAATGAAACAATCCACCAATTGATCTAACCCTCTAAAACCCTAGCTAAACCTTAACTAGAAACCTTCACAAGAAAAACCCTCTTGTAAGATCCCAAACCCCTAGTTTACTCTCTATGCAGTCAGATACAAGTTGTACAATAAAAATATAATAAGATATATTTATTTATATAACTATGACATTTGAACTAATGGACTTGGGCCGCGTTGCCACGCGTGCCGGTATGACCTTGTTTAGGTCCATACCAGAATACTACATAATAGATTTTTCTCTACAGAAAAAAACCATCCGTACTGGTATGACTAAACCAGCCAATATTTGTATGTAGCTAGCCAGGACCAACCTAGAACCTTTGCCACTCTACGAACTGGTATGCCTCATTGGAGTATAGTAACAGTATGCCTCTCATAAGGTGATGAGCCCTCAACAAGTCATCTCCAGCTAACCTTGATCGCTACAACCCAGAATTAAACCATTCATCCCTTTTAAAACCATTCTAACACCTTCAAAATGTACCCTCAAACTTCAACACAAAATGACATTGAACAGATTTACGCAATGCCTAAACTTCTTCGTGGTAACTGGCTTAGTTAGCATGTCTACCGCCTTTGCATTGGTGTGTACCTTTTATAGGACGACCTCACTATAATTAACTCTATTTTGTACTCTATGGTATAGCACAATAATATATTTTGTGCGGGCATGGTACACTTGGTTCTTAGCCAAATTAACCGCACTTTAACTATCGCACCAAAGAAAAATACCATCTTGTTTCAAACCCAACTCATTCATCAAACCCTTCAACTACACTACTTCTTTTGATACTTTCGTAAGCCCCATCTATTCCGCCTCTATCGTAGACAAAGCGCTTGTTTCCTGTAATATAAATCTCCACAAAACCGATCCACTTGCCATAATAAACACATAGCCCGAGGTATACTTTCTTTTATCAAGGTCACTTGTATAATCGGAGTCTACGAATCCCACAACATAATTGGCCCCATACTTACGCTCAAACACAATACACATAGATTTGGTACCTTGCAAATACGGTAGAACCCATTTCATAGCTTTCCAATAATCTTTACCTAGATTCGACATGAATCTACTAACCATTCCAACCGCCTGAGTTGAATTCGGCCTTGTACAAACCATGGCATACATAAGACAACCCACCGTGCTAGCAAATGGTATTGTTGACATCTCAGCGCAATCATCAAGTGGGAAAAGACGTTACTTTTACTGATAAAGCAAAATGATAAGCTAATGGAGTAGACATCGGCTTCACACTTGGCATATTGAATTTCTAAAGGAAATGAGAAATATACCTTATAAAGTCTAAAATTGTGTCGACTTTATTCCTTCGACAAAAATACGTTTACTTATAAGTTATTTGAGTCATTCGAAATTACATCTAAAGAAGTACAAGTAAGTCAAGCTACCAAAGTGATGGATTGAAGATTTCATCAATAAAGATACGATTAGTATTAGCATTTGAATTTGATTTCTTAGGTAGTGTTTTCAAAAGCCTTTTAGATCAAATTATTTTTTTTACTATTTTTGTTGGTGTTTTTCTCGTGTACATAATGTTTCAGCTAACCGAATTGATGAGGAAACTCTTGAAGTATGTTCCTATCATATTCCAAGAGTTGCCTTAAAATTTTTGATCGAATCGGAGTTCAAACGGATTTGACACAGCGAAAAACAAAAACAAAAGAAAAAAATAATTTAAAAAGAAAAGATTTATTAAATAAAAAAAAAGGTTTAATTTTCCAAAAAGTTAAATGCTCAGTTCCCTTTTTAAAACTAGCCGTGAGGTTGTCTTATTCCAATTTACATTAAAGACAAAAGCCGTATGTCCTTTTAGTGATGGTTTCCTTTTAAATGTGTGGCTAGCAAATTCCCATGAATGGGTGGACCGATAAACCACTTCATAATGTGGACTGGTTCTGTATAAATCCCGGGTTTGAAATTGAATTTTTAATTTTGGACTAATAGACTTTTTTGGTATTGGACCAATCTAGCCTATAAATTTGTGCGGTGTATTTTTATCGTAAAAATTTTGATTTTAAGTATTTTTAACCTTTGTCTAAAGGAAGTTGATATCTATATTTTTATATAAAATGATTGATAAGGTAAGGGAATTATACATATGTTTTGAGAGAAAATTTCAAACCTTAAAGAGAGATACCTCAAAACATAAAATCCACCTTAGGGTTTGAATTTATGTCAAAGTACAAAAAATATCCTTCGTATGTGTGATTCATAAACGGTGATGAAGAGATTGGTGCGAAACTAAAGTGTGTGATTCATTTTGACCCAAATCATGTGATTCGAAGAGGGACTATATGCGCAGAAGGTTGATACTTTTGCAGGCAGCTTGTGTGATTCTGGTCTTGCAAGTCTGTGTGATTTGTAATTGATCGAGTTTATAAACTTTTGTGCATATAGTGGATTGTTAAGAATTAGTTCTGCACTGTAGGGGTGCCTCATTAATTCTGGTTTTTGTTTAACTATTTAATTGCTTTATTAATTGTTACATGCTAGAGGAATTAAATAGGTTTTCCAAAATTAAAATCCATAAACTTATGGGTTTAACTTTTTTGTTCAATTAAAATTGGTTTTTGAGAATCCAACCACCAAATAACAAACCTACCATTAATTGATTTGCTTCCGCATGTGTGCACTCTCTAACTCTTTCAGACCTCTTTTGCAAAAGCCATAACTTACCATTTTTCTTATATTTCTAAATCTCCATACTAAAGATCTTTTGTTCGGTGCCAAGATCCTTCATGTCAAATTTTCAAATCAATTCTTCTTTGAGATTTTTAACTTTTAGCATACCACAATACATTATAAACATATCGTCCACATAAAGTATCAACAAAATGAATGAGCCATCATCAAAATTTTAAAACAGAGATCACCATCAACTGATGATTATTAATCTGCAATGTAAACAACTTAAACTATTGGTACCATTGTCTAGGCAACTATTTAAGCCCATACACAGATTTCTTTAGTCGGCAGACATACTTTCCCCTACATACTTTTTTGAACCCCTCTAGTTGTGACATGTAAATCGTATCTTTCAAGTCACCAGGAAGAAAATCTATTTTCACATCCATTTGCTCAAACTCTATATCGAATTAAGCTACCATTGCTAGGATACCCATATCAAAGTGTATCATGCCACCTGCGAAAAATCTTATCATCGCCAATCAGCTCCTTCTAAGAAAACCACTTCACTACTAACCATGTCTTATACCTCGGAGCTTCATCTTTGTTGATTGCTTCTTTTTTCTTATATACTCAATTGCAATTGACAATACTTCGTTCTTTGCATCTAAGAACCACTTCCTGAACAAAATTCTTGTGTAAAGCCTCCACATCCTCTGCCACGCACCCATCCAACTATTATTTACTATTTACACTAATATTGATGGCTTCTTTATAACTATTTAAATCACCCTTACTTGTAAATTGTAATAAGGGCATACTTTACCTCATCTTCCCACCCAACTAAACCAAGAGGGTGGTTTGATTGCCCTCTGTGGTGTATCTTGTGCCATTGAGTGTTTTGGCTTTGCCACTTGAGGTTGCTCCATCTTACCTAATCTTTCCTCATATTCCTCCTGTAATAACATAAAATATATATATATATATATATATAATAAAAATTAAATTAAATTAATAAGATGCCTTATAAAAGAAGTATCCTTAGAAAATAGGAATTATTGTTTGTTTTAAAGGAACAAATAGCTAAACTCTTAGGATTTTATTGATAGTAGGATTTTATGGATATAGTAATGAGATGAGACAAAGAAGATGGGAAGTATCTAGATATGAGAAAGGAAACGTGAAAAATTAAGGTATGGCCAAGTGGACCAATAGGAAATGGGGGAAATTAATGCACGTGGTTTGCTAGCAGGAGAAGTGAAAGGGGAGAACTCCTTTTTTGTCCCCATGCTTCCTATCTTTACATATATATATATATATATATAAATGGGTTAGATGGAGAGAAAATGACAGGAAGAAAGGACGAGTAAAAGTAAGAGAAATAAAGAGGAAAGAAAATTAAAATTAAAATACTATGATTAGAATAATCGCCAAGGAATTTTTAACGAATCAAAGGTGTGTACTCTATGTCTATGGGTGCTATTATTTACACCCCTCATTTTTGTCACAAACACCACCATCTATAATTTGATAAAACTTATTTTTCAACACCCCACCTTTTTGTCACAAACACCCTCTCACTTAACCATTATTCAACTTATTTATCCAATACTTAAAACATTAACCTATCTATTTATTTACTTTTTAATAAACTAATCAAACATTAACCTAAATAATTAAACCTATATCTCTCATTTTTTTTTCCATTCACAATACATTACTTGCTTCAAGTAAAAAGATAGAGGGAGAAGAGATTCATTTTTTCATCATTTGGGCTCTCAAAATCAAGAAATCACAACCAAATCGAAGTACAAATATTATTGGTGGGAAGTTTAAAGCTTGGATTATAATAAAGAAGATGCATTGTTCATTAGATGGTGGATAAAGAAGAAGTTAAAGAAAAAGTTTGCAGTGAAATTTCACTCCAAAATGAAGTTAAAGAGGTATTATAATTGTTATTATTAGTGTATTAATGTATTTATTAGCTTTCATACACCATTCTTCAACATTCAAATTGAAACAAAGATGTAATGCCTAAAACAGAGTATAAAACGAGTGGGTTCTGTCCAGGCTTGACTCGCTTTATATAAGGAGAGTAATATTATTAAAACTCTCCTCAAATAAGGCGAGTGTATACAAATACACTCACCTATCATTAGGTGAGGCAAGCCTAATCTGAAAAACACTCTAATACAATCAGCACTCTATTACTTTATGTTATGCGAGTGATTAACATCATACTCACCCCATGTGAGATGAGTACTTGTCAATGCAATCACCTCTTATTAGGTGAGCCTAATTTGAAAAACACTTCAGGCAAAGGACGAAACCCAAGTAATATGTGTGTACAAATACAATTACCTCAAAATAAGCGAGTGTGTATAAACACATTCACTTCAAGATAAGCGAGTGTTTAAAAACTCATTCACCTCAAGATAAGTGAGTGTGTACAAACACATTCAATTCTCCCAAAGTAAATTGAGTCAAAACTAACTTTGCATATAATTTCAGGATTTATCACATCAATCTAGCATATGGGGAGATATATCAACGTTTGAAAAAATTGATTTCACGGCAATGCAATTACAACAAACTCCTAAACCAGCTTATATTATCAAATGTACCGAGCATATTGCTGAAGAAGAGAGCCCAAAGGATGTTAATTATAAGGTTGGTGATGTTGAAAAATATCATATAGTAGAAGATCCTATTTCTCAAATAAATTGCGTTGATCTTAAATATGATGGTGGAGACGAAATTGTTAAGCATGGTAATAAAGGAAAGGCTAGTAATGATGATTATAATCCAGGGAAAGCAATTGACGTGAGTAACGTTTTTACAACAGACGAATTAAGTACATAATACTTTAGTACCATGTAGTAACTATTTAATTATAACATAATAGCAATTAATATTTGTTTAATTTTATTTTGTAGGTATTTCATTCCCGGAAAAGTTTAGTTGACTGGACTCAACGAAAAGGAAGAGAGATTAAAACTATAGTAGTTACCCGAAAATCTGACATCAGGATTGGAAGATTGTGAGATATGATTTACTAACTGACCTTGGTCGACACAAGGATCTCTATGATGCTGTGTGGGGTAATTGGTTTTGCATTGAAAATCGAGCTAGAATTGATTTTTTCTTACCTAAAGTCGCAGACCCAAAAAATTGGATGTGCATGCCTGATGCGGGTTTTATCACAGCGTCGGCGTACAACTGTATAGTTGTGTTCTTATCAAATATGAGAAGTCTAACTTTCTTTCCCCACGCCGAGCCGCCAATGGAGGGTAGTGAAGTTCGTATTATCTGTATTGCACTTGTTTGCGGTAATCACTTTGTTAGCGTTACCTTGAAAGATAATGTCCCGCTCCCCATCGTTGCTAGCATGTGTAATGTACTTCGAACTCCTGGGGCAGCTGCTTAGGAGCAACTTTTTATCGATAGACTTCAATTTTATAAAGAAAGATATCTACCCGATCATAGAATAAAAGACTCACCAATCATAGTCAAAGATTAATGATTGCTCAGACTTTTGTTCTTTTTTGTTATGCGTACATGTCGCATAGTAAGTCCTATGTTTTTTTGTGAAGATGGGTACAACTGAAAATGTATATCCGTTATATATCTAATTTTTTTGTATAGTTGGCTTTAATTGAAAATGTAAAGCTCGTATAAGTATTTTTGTAAACTTATGTTGAATTGAATGTTTCAACATCTTATATGTAACTTTTGTTATATTAATGAAGTAACAATTATCTCTTATTAATGTGTGAATTAACTCACCTCTCTTCTGATTTGGAAAACATTACAATGCACTCATCACTCCATTACCTTATATTAGATGAGGCTCTTGCAACACACTCACCTGATATGGGGTGAGTGTGTGGGAATTAACTCACCTATCATTAGGTGAGTCTAATTTCAAAACACTCCAGTACACTCCAATCTCCATTTCCTTATATTAGGCGAGGCTCTTGCTAGACACTCACCTGATATGGGGTGAGTGTCTGTGAATTCACTCACCTGTCATTAGGTGAGTCTTATTTCAAAACACTCCAGTACACTCCAATATCCATTTCCTTATATTAGGCGAGGCTCTTGCTAGACAATCGCCTAATATGGGGCGAGTGTCTGTGAATTCACTCACCTGTCATTAGGTGAGTCTTATTTCAAAACACTCCAGTACACTCCAATCTCCATTTCCTTATATTAGGCGAGGCTCTTGCTAGACAGTCACCTGATATGGGGTGAGTGTCTGTGAATTCACTCACTTGTCATTAGGTGAGTCTTATTTCAAAACACTCCAGTACACTCCAATCTCCATTTCCTTATATTAGGCGAGGCTCTTGCTAGACACTTACCTGATATGGGGTGAGTGTCTGTGAATTCATTCACTTGTCATTAGGTGAGTCTTATTTCAAAACACTCCAGTACACTCCAATCTCCATTTTCCTTATATTAGACGAGGCTCTTGCTAGACAGTCACCTGATATGGGGTGAGTGTTTGTGAATTCACTCACCTATCATTAGGTGAGTCAATGACAGGTTTGAACATCACACATCTGTACTTTTATTATCCCTGGACAATCCAGATTTCAAAAAATCATCAATGTAAATCAACAATCAAGTAGTGTATCACATCACATATCTATACTTCTATTATCCCTGGACAATCCAAATTTTGAATAAACCATCAATGCAAATCAACAATCAAGTAGTGTATAATGCACTAATAATAAAAACTTCATTAAACTAAAACTAGTACCAAAAGAGGTTCATACAAAAATAACCCAAGTTTATAAAATTACATAATGAACTACCAAAAGATGTTCATACAAATTTAACCCAAGTTTTTTAAAGTACATAACGTACTACCTAAGAGGTTTATACAAAAAAAATAACAATAAACTTAAGAAGTTCATTGTCTTTAACTTAAACTAGCAAAATACGGTTCACAACTACTTCTTTGACTTTTTTCTTGGCGGGGCTTTGGCTCGTCCGGGAGTAGATACTGTTGGCGATAGATCTTGTAATCTTTTTGATCTACGCTCACCCAAACTGTTTTCGTGATCCCCCGTTCTTGTAACCTTAAGGATATCATAGACTTTATTAACAATCGCCGACATGTCCTGGCTTTGACCGCCAAAGAGAGCTCCCTCTACCAGCGATAATGCAGCGTCAACCGCTACTTGCTGCTTAACATGAATTACACCATTAGTACTTAGACATAAACATCAAATAATATAAAAGTATATGCCTTTGTTAGAGATGGTCGATCTTTACCAACTTGGATTGTATAACCTCTTGCGTCCCACGCATCCTTCTCGCCGTAGTTCTTTGCTCCGAGGGTTGTATGTATGGATGTGTGATCGTCATGACCCACTCCATGTACTTGGGATCAAATTCCCAAGGAAACTTGGCAAGTACAGAACGCAACTGCTTGTTCAATAGATGATTGCGCCAATTATCTTGTTGCCAGTGATTCACACTATAAACAAGCTTATATGCTTGACTTGTTTTTCCTCGGGTCACATTTGAGGCTTGAATCATTGGCATTGTTGGAATCGTTTGTACTCGTCCAATCCCCTCCCCCTCTCTATCTCTCCCCCTCTCTCTTACACGTAAGATTACAAAATGTGTCTTGTTTGATGAAATTAAGCCTAGGAACAGAGATTTCTGCATAATTTTCTGAGGTTTCTTTCAGAGGTACCCATTAATTCCACTCAGATTTGGAATTCATTCATTCACAGAAAAAAACCTCCAAATTCCAAAAGGTTAGTTTCTGGGCTTTACTTACTACTACTTTCTTGAAAAAGAAAAAAGATCCAAAATGATTTCTTAGTTTGGTATCGTTCTAGCAACCGAAACTTTCTTGCAAGTGAGAGGAGAGGCCAAGAAGTACATTCAATATGTGTTCCATTTCTGTAATTCTTCATCCATTTATTTCTTTAGAATTGAAGATGAATCAATTTGTTGTTGAAAGAGAAAATTTAATGAGTTTTTTTTTCCTCACAGTTCGTAGTGGATTCAAGAGAGAAACGTATCATATATATAATCGGTTGTTGTGGATACACATTTTTTTTACATTTATGTAGTGGGAAGAGAATTTGATTATGCTACATCAAAGATATTGGAAAAATAGCATTAATACACAAAAAATGCCCTAAATCAAAAAAATAAAGAGTGGGACAGAGGAGATGAGAACATACCACAAACAACAGCCGCGGAGGTGGGAGGAGAGAGATTTTATCTGTCGTTACTGGCCATCGTTCAACGCAGCGCAAAGGTGAGAGTTGCGGGAGAAGGTGAGAGATGCGGAAGAGCATCAATACATAACTAAAAAAAGCCCTAAATCAAAAAGATAAAGAGTGGACAGAGGAGATGAGAACATACCACAAACAACAACCGCGGAGGTGGGGTTTTTATCTGTCCTTACTGGCGTCGTTCAGCGCAGTGCGAAGGTGAGAACTGTTGGAGAAGGTGAGAGATGCGGAAGAAGGAAGATGAGCGGGAGAGATGAATAGGAGTCTTGTGTTAAGTAATTTCATTTGTAATTAAAGTATGTATTAACTTTAAATTAAGTGGTGGGTGTTTGGGACTAAAAATTGGCATGTGGGGGGTGTTTGTGACAATGGTGGTATTTGTGACAAAAATGAGGGGTGTAAATAATAGCCCCCATGTCTATACTTTTAAAAGTTTTATTCAGTTAGGATTCATGTGTATATATGTTGGTAAATATAGGGGTATTTACTTAGGTCTAGTTGGCACATAAAATAAAACACTAATAAATAAACAAATAATCAATGGATAATTTAAAGAGACGGTATGTTGTATTAGAGAAATATCCACATGTGCATGGGACCTAAGATATATAAAGAGATATATGAGATGGATTAATATATATATATATATATATGAGCGGGTGTATAAGAAAGGAGCATAATGCTGAAATAAAAATTATAACCCGTGCACCCGTGGATAGGCAGTAAGTTAAATATATGATTATATTAGTTTCTATATAAGGAGAATCTTGTAAATGGGTAGTAAGTTGAACATATGATTAAATTAGTTATATATATATATATAAAGAGAATGAAAAGGAATTGGTAACAAGAACCAAAGCTAGACTTTGGTTTTGTAAGTGTTATATATATATATATATAATAGTATATATATATATATGTTACTACTCATGTAGGCAGCAAAGTGGGTATGCATATATACGTACATGTGAGAAATAAACTTATATACAATAGGTGTTAAAGTCCATTTAACTATATATATATATTTGATTAATGATAGACATATATATATACAGTTTGTTTCTCATACGCACATATGCTATCTATGCCTATTTCTGCTTATTTCCACCGGGCCCCAAAATCAAGTAATTATGGTTGGTTTTGAGTTAAAATTAAATGAAACAAAAGGAAAAAAGAAAGCTTTATTTTTTGGTCTCTCTCTATATCCTGAGTGTACAAAAGCAACGGAGCTCTCTTTCTCTCTCAACGATTTTCAAGTTTTCTCTCTCCACCGATTTGGAGCTTTCTCTCTCCACTGACTTGGCTTTCTTTCTCTACCGATTTTCAAGCTTTCTCTCCACTGATTTGGAGCATTCATTTCTCCACCAATTTGGAGCTTTTATCTCTTTACCGATTTTAGAGATTTCTCCATTAGATTTGTAAGTTTCGAATGTTAGAATTTAATCACTAAAGTTATCATGTCAAATTATCAAGTTCTAAATTAAAACAATGAAACCGCGTACCTAGATTTATGATAATAAATGAAGAATACAAGAATCGATCACAATAACAGTACAGATCGAGCGGGTACATGGTCTTCCTTAACCAAATCGCCTTAATTTCTTAGTGAAAATTTTTGGTTCTCTTCCAGATGGGGAGAAGGGAACCGTATTTTGATTTGGTGTATTGGCCATAACCGTAATATTTACTTTATATATAGACTAATTAAAGTTCCCATTAAACCCTAACAAGCCCATATAAGGTATCTACACATTTGGCCCACATTTATTTGAGTAATCTATGGTAAGGCTGGGACCGGTTTGGTTTCTAGCCAAATTATGAAGAACCGGAACTGGTTTTCTGTTGTTCTTAACTGTTCGGTTATTTGTGTATTTTTTGAGGAACCGTAAATGGAACCGAACTGGTTCTAGTAGTTCAGTTCCACCGGTTCTTCGGGGAACCGTTTAAACCGTTAGGAACCAGCCAAAAACTGTTCTAAACGGGTCATTAGGGAACCGTTAGAACCATTAAAATAGTTAGAACCGGCCAAGAACCGTAAGAACTGTTATGTATTTATATATAACGATTCTTTCAATTAAATTTATCAAGGAACCAAGAACCGAACCATAAAAAATGTGCACTTTAATATGAAGAACCGAACCAAACTGGCCTTTTTCGGGTCGGTTCGATTTTGTTCTCCGGTTCCCGATTTTCGAAAATCCCACCCCTAGTCTATGCGCTTAACTAAAAATTAATTAGTCCACTAAAAAATTAGCCCATTATTTAAATAGAAAATATAATTGAAATATTATAATATGTTGCCCACATAAATTAGAAAATATAAATTGTCTAACAATCTCCCACTTAGGCTACATATTATTCCTGAAACAATTATATTACATAATTCTTTAAGCATGCATCCGTATGTTATTTATCATTAGATTTCTCCTTTAACAATCTGTTCTATCTTATGTACGAGTAATGGAATTACCGTAACTTTTATCATACTAAGGTCATGACTAAACCACGATTATCACCATACTAATACACTTAATAACATAGATCAAATGTGGATGAGTAGCATGGAAATTACAATTAATGTGATCTTAGACATGCCTATTTTCAACTGGCCCAACTATAATGAGATCAACATTAACCCTCCAAAATTTATATTAAACCACAATAGAAGGAAAAACAAACATTCATAGTTAAGACGAAAATAAATAATCTTTTTTATTTTGCAGAAAATATGTGTCTAAATGAAAGAGCATTCATGATACAAACTCCCACTAAACCAGCACATTATTAGATAACACAAAACCCATATAAACAATATGCTCATAAAATACCTTATGTGTTAAGCCTTTAATAAACGGGTCTGCAATCATAGATTTTGTGCTTATATGCTCTGTAAACACAATAACTTTGAACTCATCTTTAACAACAAGAAACTTGATATCTATGTGCTTTATACTTTCAAAAAATTTATGTTGTTGTCGAATATAGCACAATCAATTTACTGTCACAAAGTATCTTTAGTGGTCTTTCGACACTATCCATAATCCGTAGCCCAGTGACAAAGTTCCATAACTATATCCCATGCTAAAATCGAAATTATAATACCAAATGATCTCTGACTAATCTGATTTTCGATATATAAGTGTAATCATTTTGTTCTCTTTAAATATCGTATAACCTTTTAATTAGCTGCTTTTCAAAGATATATTTTAGAGTTACTTAAATATCTACCAAATATCCTTACTATGAACGCTAAACCTAGATGCGTACATACTTTATGATACATTAGACTCTCTACAACTAATGCATAAGGAATCTTTTCCATCTCTTTTTTTTCAACTTTATTCTAGGGCATGAGCTAAGACAAAAATTGTCTCCTTTAACAATAGGAGTATCTCTTGAATGACAGTCATTCATGCCAAATCTGGTAAGAATTCTTTCGACATATCTCTTTTGTGATAACCATAAGATACTCGACAATAATGTCGATGTATCTGTATTCCTAATACAAAAGATATATTATCAATATAAAATACCAAAAAGATAATGTTGCTCCCACTAAACTTGTGATATACATAATCATCAACTAGATTTACCTCAAAACTGTATGAGATAATAACTTGATGAAATTTGTGATACCATTGAAGGAAAACTTCCTTAAGGCCATAGATGAATTTCTTTAATTTCACTTCTTCTTGAGGTTGTTGAGTTTGCTATTTAAGAAATTTTTAACATTGTCTTGATAATCCTGATTTGCATCTAAAACAATGTCAGAAATTTGTTCCTAATCATTGTTAATAGAAGTTTTTGTAATTTGAATAAATTCATCCTTAAAGACAATGTTTCTAACTTTATCTTCCCCCTCAAACTCAATATCCTTAAGAAATCTAGCATTTTTCTTCTTAATAAAAGATTTATTCGAGGGATCATAAAATTTATAATCTTTCGATCTTTTAGTGTATCTAATAAAGTAGCAGATAATTGTTTTTGAATCCAATTTCTTTTCTTTATGCATTACTTCAGCTCGACAGCCTGTTTTAGCTACTACTTTAATGTAGCGCTGTTTATAAAGTATGCTGCAGTATTAATTGTCTTTTCCTAAAGTCCTTATAGTAGAGAACAATGATTAATCACATCCTTACCATATCCTTAAGCTTCTGTTTCATCTTCCAGTAACATTCTTCATGCTAGGTTTGTCTAACATGATATACTGTGGGATGATTCTACATTTCTCTAGGAATTTCACAAAGGTCCAGAACGTTGTTTACCTTATTCATTGTATCTACCGTAATATTCACCACCACGATCAGATTTCACATCCTTAATTTTCTTACCTAGTTTATTTTCAACTTCGACTGTGAAAGTCATAACAACGTCTGAGGATTGTAACTTCTTATTAATTAAATATAGGTACCCTTAATAATTGTCATGAATATAATAAAATATTGTTAACTGTTCCAGAAGGTCGTAGAGAATAGTTCACATATATCCATATGAATTAGTTCTAAGACACTATAAACTTTTTATAGCACCTAATTCCTTATGTTTGTCCATTTCCCCTTTACACGTTCAATAGAAATTTTAAAATCTATTAAATCAAGGGGTTTCAAGAACTCCATAAGTCTTTCTTGATTTTCTGTTTACAGATTTGTCCCAAATACTTGTACCATAACATGAAAGAATTCTTATCAGTTAATTTACACTTTATATCAGGTGAATCAATTTACAAGGTTTCATTACATGAGGTGATTGTATCCGTATATAAGTTATCAATTAAAGGACTAGTAACAAAATATTTGAATCTTGAAAAAGAATAACCGTATTTATTCAGATGAAAATATAAATTATGTCTAAATGACAAAACCATATAAGTCTCTCACAAATCAAAAAATAACTAGTCTTTAATGATAACTTAAAAGTCCTTATAACCCCAACTGTAACTGTGTCATCATTGCCCTCATAGATGAATCTTTCAGCATCAGTTGGCTTTCAGCTTCATAGGTAACCTCTAAATACATTTATATCAGTGATATCATTAGAATTTACTCACTAAGTAATCACATGTACATATGTTAAATTAACTACCGAATAAACCCTAATGAGAAGTATATCCTACTTTATATGCCAAGTGGCATATTTGGAACATTACTATGTATATCCTTCTTGCAAAAGTAATTGACAAATTATTTATCATATTTCTTTTACAATTACTATAGTGTTGTTTCAACTGCAACTTCTTAACCTTTATCCTTTATCCTTTTCTTGTCCTTTAGAGATGTTTGATAAATGAACACTATTTGTCTTTTATCGCAAAATCTTTTCTTCTTCTTGCACACCGTAAGATATGAGTTCATTAAGAGATCATTTATCCTTATGAGTATTGTAACTCATTGTAAACTAACTGTATTGTGCGAGAAGAGAATTAAAGAATTGGATGCACGAGCAAGTGATTAGACAGCCCTAACTTTAGTACTTTTATTTTGAAAGCGATATTAGACATTTTCATAATGTTCTTCCTTCATGTTCTCTTTTCCTTATACCTTATTGAAACAAGACTAATCAAAAGGTTACTTGCTTTAGCCTTTTCGTTTTTTGGCAAAATATTTTTATAATTTCTTTAAGGAACTAAGTAGCATTTTCCTCAAAAAGCCTCAAAAGATTTTGGAATAAAAACTTTCAATTTCCAATTCTTAAAATTTATTCCTTTAAGTACCGATACCGAATTTATATTGGCAGATATATAAAACATAACTAAAAACTGAATATAGAACAAAATTATAAGAATTACAAACTTACAATTAATATACATGTCATAACATATTAACAAACAACATATATGAATGACACAATTATCCAAATTATCAATGGTGGATCCCCATCACAAGATACCTAGCACAATATTGATATTTAGTCTTTGGACAGAAATATCAACTTATAATTGGTCCTCTAAACATAGTAATCAAATATATATGACAAATCTAGTCAAATAATAGGACTTCCCTTAGGCCGATGTATTATTCACATGAAAAACTTGATTGTCATATCATATTTCTTACCACATGTGTACATGTTATTCGGCCAAATAATAACCTTCCTTTTAGCCGATTATTATTCGCATAAATAACAAACATATACATCTTAATATTTCAAAACAAACAAACTTACGCAATAGAGGTTACTTTGGCAACTTATCATTTCAATTCATCTATTTTAAAATATCAGATGATTTGTACTTCGCATCCTTATGATCTGGAAAAAAAAATATTCGTATTTGTGAGATTTGCAAAGCACAAAACCTTATATTTCCAACATTGACGGGTATTGCAATTTTGGATTACTGGCAATTTGGGGCTTGCGTGCCCAAACGAGACTGTAATAGGTACTTTCAACACAAGAATCAAATATTGATAATGATTTCTGTCAAACAAAAAGCCTTTCTTTGGACTGACTTATTGCTCATATGAAAATTTGATAATTATCACACATTTATTCTCGCATGTGTGTTTATTATTATGCCAAATAATAACAATCATTTGGGTCAATTATTAAATGCATAAATAATAACCACACAAATATCGAGAAAAATTAATGTCTATTATTTGGTCAAATAATAACTTTCCTTTAGGCTAATTATTGTTTGCATAAATAATAAACATTAATATCTAAATAAATAATAAGCTTGATACAAATCCTTAATCACAATAAATACAAAAATAAAATTATTAACAACACATATTTAATCTAAATTCTTATTAATATATGATCATAAATCAAATATAGACTAAAAAGTTGTGGCCTAAAAAGACCATGATCTAATCGTAAGATCTCTAAACCCTTCATAAATGATTACATATCAATTATTCATATATAGTCAAATCATATACATCAATATATTTAGTACTAGGGTATACTCGTGCCATCCGGCACGTTGAAATAATAGAATAAAAAAGAGTAACGTACTCTAAATTTTAATAGACAAACATCATTAATTTATTTCGACAAACATTAACGGAAAATGTAAATATAATACAACAATGTATGGATTCTTAAATGTTACTCAATAATTTTTCTTGATTTTTTTTACATAATTTTATAGTCGTGATGGATCTTGTTTAATTGATATTGATTAGTAGATTTTAAAAATTAAATTTTTATTAATTTTTTTATATTTTATTTTAAGTTATAGCATTTTTAGTATAGACAAAATTATTAGTTTGTGAGAGTTTATTGTGTGTATATTATTGATGTGACATCTTGATGTGTGTATAAAACTCATCCAATGGTGTAGAACTAATGCACATTATAACATGTGTATTTTTAACTATTAAATCTTTATACTTTTTAAGTCAAACTTGATGTTTTATAATATAGATATCTGAATCTAACATATCTGTGTGTATATGCATTGGGGGCTGCTAACACACTTCATTTTACTCTGTAACACTCCATTAAAAAAATATTGATTATTCTATTGACACACACCATTTTTTTATTTTTAATTAATAATTAAAACATTAAACACTTCCTTAAACTTCATCATCGTCACCACCACCACCACCATCATTGCCACCTCTTCTTCTTCTTCATCTTCTTCTTCTTCTTCTTCTTCTTCATCATCATCATCATCATCATCATCATCATCAGCACCACCACTGCCGCCACCACCTCCATCATTGTTGGTACCACCACCATCCAAATCACTATTCATCTCCAAAAGAAGTAGGCTACTTATATTTTGGTTATTGCTTTACGTTGCCTTTCATTTATAAATCATTGGATACAAACAAACACAAAAAAAAAATGTTCTTAACAAACAGAAACAAAACACGAAGAATGTTTACTCGACCCATAGGAACCGAGTGTTGAACAGCTTACTCGGTCCTTAGGAACCGAGTGTTGTACATCTTACTCGGTCCTAAGGAACCGAGTTAAGCTTTGGGTTATTTTTTCAATTCCACTCGGTTCCTTAGGACCGAGTGACTTGTGCTTTACTCGGTTCTTTCGGTCGAGTATGATGAACAACACTCGGTTCCTAGGAACCGAGTAAACCTTCATCCATGGTAGAATTATTTTTTTATGTGGTGTGTGCACTAGTGGAACTTACCGATAACAAACAAATTCAAGAAAAAAAGAGTAGAATGATTAGATTGTTAAAGAAAAAGTTAAAATAAGAAGATTGAAGATGAGATTTGTGGGGTGAGTGGTGTGATTTGTTTTTTTGAATTATAGAAAGAGTTGAATGCTTAATTCCAACCGGAATTTTTGAAAAATCCTTAATGGCAATGGGTTGATTTGTGGAAGAAGAAGATTGAAGATGAGAGAGAGTGGAGTAGTAGAGAGTAAGATTGGAGTGATTTTTAGATCAATGTTAATTAATCATAAAATTAAATGTAGAGTGATGGAGTGGCGGAGTGTTAGGAAGAGTAAAAGTATATTTATGAAGTGTTAGAGAGATATGAATTGTTAAAGAGTTAAATAGTGTGTGTCAATAGTAGTCCCCTGTATATAAGAAATCACTTTTATGAATAGCACAGGGAATGTTTCTTAGCCGACCAATCATTCTCCACCGTGGTTTAAA
Source organism: Lonicera japonica (assembly GCA_021464415.1). NCBI lineage: Eukaryota > Viridiplantae > Streptophyta > Magnoliopsida > Dipsacales > Caprifoliaceae > Lonicera > Lonicera japonica. The sequence continues at coordinate 83,465,307 of CM038464.1, read as the reverse complement.
AAAAATGACTTAGAGAGACTTTGATGGGCCAGCAGTAGGTACGGCCAAATACTTGCTGAAAGTTTCATTAATTCGACTATTTTAATATATGTGATGGGGTAAATATTAATTTACCATTGGCCTACAAAAGTAAAATAATTTTACCATTGGCCTACAAAAATAATATTCTCCACTTTCTTTTTTATTCCTTTAGATAATTATTTAATTTTCTTTAAATAATTATCCCACTCCATTATATTCCACACTTTCCTTTAGATAATTATTTAATTTTCTTTAAATAATTATCCCACTCCATTATATTCCACACTTTCCTTTAGATAATTATTTAATTTCCTTTAAATAATTATCCCACTCCATTATATTCTATACTTTCCTTTAGATAATTATTTAATTTCCTTTAAATAATTATCCCACTCCATTATATTTCACACTTTCCTTTAGATAATTATTTAATTTCCTTTAAATAATTATCCCACTCCATTATATTCCACACTTTCCTTTAGATAATTATTTAATTTCCTTTAAATAATTATCTCACTCCATTATATTCCACACTTTCCTTTAGATAATTATTTAATTTCCTTTAAATAATTATTCCACTCCATTATATTCTACACTTTCCTTTAAATAATTATCCTCCACAAAAAATTTACATTTTTGCCATTCTCCATTTACCTATAAATACCTCACACCATTCATTCATTCAAGACACCAAAAAAAAAAAACAAACACAACAAAAACACACAATTCTCCTCACCAAAAATATATACTTTCTCTCCTATATATTTTGTTAAAAAATAGAAGGGTCATATACTCTTTATTTTCATACCCCAAAAAATAGAAGGGTCTTATACTCTCTATTTTCATACACCAAAAAATACCAACAACCCTTATGCACTCTCTCTCCTACACAATTTATTATTTATTCTGTTGAAATATTTGTAATCCTAATTCTATATTTATAAATAGAATTAAGGAAATTATAGAGAGAGAGAAGTTAGTAGCTTGTATTATCTTCTAAATTGATTGCATTTGAGCTAATACAAAACAAGCACACACAAAAGGAGGACGTACCACCGGAATAGCATAAGCCCTACCGGGGGAACCTACCTTAAAAAAAAAAGTCATGTGTTCATCATTGCGCCGCATATTTTTTTTTCTTCACCGATATTCGCTTGTTGATTGGTTAATTATCTATTTCTAGATTTTGACACCATCAGTTGGCGCCGTCTGTGGGAACGATAAGCTCTCTAAAGCTCTCGTTCTTTAGAAATTACAAGTGAATTTTCGGTAAAAAGCTCGAAATCCCGCAGGTCTACGTAGCTCAATATTCTCGGGGGCATAACTTTATGCTCAGAACTCCAAATCATGCGATTCTGGAGTCCATTTTGAAGAAAATTTCAAGAGCTACAACTTTTCAGTTCAAGCTTTTTTCAAATTCGTTCATCTCAGCATTCAAAACTTCGATACAAACTTTATGGAACGAAATCCCACAGGCATACGGTGACTCAATATTATTAGGTGCATAACTTTGTGCTCAAAACTCCAAATCATATGATTCTAGAGTCCATTTTGAAGAAAATTTCAAGATCTACAACTTTTCAGTTCAATCATTTTTCAAATTTGGCTATCTCGGGGTCCAAAACGGGGATACAAAGTTGCTGCAACAAAAAATGCAAAAATCCGACAAGCTTATGCTAGCTCAATATTTACGGGCGCATAATCATTCAAAAATCCGGTTACCCAAGGGGATAAAACCCAAAAGAAGAGATAAGTTATTTTTATTAACTTATATATGATTTTTTCTCTTTGTTTTAATATATTTAAAGTTGTCTCATTTTCTTACGATCAATAATATTTATTGTAAGAAAAATTGATGAGCTTCCAAGAAAAAAATTACAATTAAATGTAATCTTATCAAGCTCATCCGACAAATCACAAGCAAGAAATTTTCAGCGGATATCAAACTTCCACAAAGCTGAATGCAATTTTGAAGTCTATCAGACAACAGCAGGACTACCTCAACCTAAAGAGAATGATCATCTACTGCTGCACCACTAGTCAGAGACCAAGATTTTAAGAAACCCTGGTAATAAATGAGAAAATTGTTAGAATTTGCATAAGTTAGAAGGGAGCAAGACTCTACTCAAAACTTAGCAATTTGCCTAAGTTAGAAGGGAGCAAGACTCTACTCAAAACTTAGCAAAAATAACAAATTTTCCTTTTAAGAAACCAAGGATTTCGAAAAATTGCTATCAACATATAAGGAGCATGCTTTAAACAATCACAAGTGGAACAACTCCGGAACATTTTTACAAAACCCTCACTAGAGATACACGTTATCTAGTCACTCAGAAAAGGCTGAAGAATTTGAAGATCATCAGTATCAAAATTCAAAATAGTACTCAATTCAGAAGAAGAATAATCAGAAAAATCGTGGCGAATATTCCCTAAAGCTGTCCAGTCAGGGCCCGTTGTTTCGGCAAAATCTGTAACAAAATCATCCAGCGAAGATTGCGATAAAAAACCTTCCGAGGCAGCCTGGTAAACGGAGTCCAAGGTAGCCTGGTCATAGGACGGATTCTGAAATGACGACAAATTCACTTCAGTCAGAAAAGCCCCGTTTTCTATAAAATTCACGGTAGGCGGAGGGATCTCAGGCGCAATCTCTTCTGCCGACATAAGGAGCCTCAAAAAACTTCCGGGAGCATGTTCTGGAAGATTCATGGCAGTCGGAATAACAGTAGGCATGTTATTTTCTACCGACAAAGGGAACCTCGAGGAACTTCCAAGAGGAGCAAAGGAGCATAATGGGTTAACACAGAAAGACTCCCTTTCTAATCGAGCCTCTAATGCCGTCACCCGTGCTTGTAACTCTTCCACCTTTGTTCAAGAGAAGCAAGGAGAGTAATACAACCTCTAATGGGATTTTCGATTCTCGCCGTGGCTTCAAGAAGATATGAATTGAGAGTCTCAAGACGGCGATCTTCGGGGACATCTTGCAAAAATGATGCAACATTCCTCACCCCAAAAACAGTGAATATTGTGTGATAATCCTGACGATCAATCACATTTCTAAAAATTTTGGCGTATTCACAAGATAGAGGACATCTCTTGTGGCTATAAGCGCAAGCCACACATGGAGGACCTGTAAAACGGTGAGTGTTCGACATTATCTTGGTTTATTATTGTAAGAAAAACATATTACAAAGGAGAAAATGGTGAAATGGATGGTGATGGGTTGGGTCTCGAGGGAGAGGAAGACAAAGAAGGAGAGTGAGATGAAGAGGAAAAAGGGAGAGGAAGACGAAGAAAGAGAGAGATGAAGAGGAAAAATAGAGATGAAGAGGAAAAAGGGAGAGGAAGAGTGAGAGGAAGATGAAGAGTAAGAGGGAGATGAAGAGTGAGAGGGAGATGAAGAGAGAAAGGAGCCTCCGACAGAGAGGATCTCAAAAAAAAAAAAAAATCTGCCGAAAGGGGCCGACAGGAAAAAGAGAAAAGAAAGGAAAGAAAAAAGAAAAAAGAAAAGAGAAAAGAAAAGAAAAAAAAAGGAAAAGAAAAAAAAAGAAAATATATATGTGTTGGAAAAGGCCTCAGTAGATTCAAATTATTTATGATCAAAGTCTGGTCAGCTTTACATATTCCAAGCTCTACGACTTGTGTCAAATGTCTAACGAGTTCTACACATTGATGTTTCGAGCTCAACGACTAGCATCCGAGATCTAGCATCCTTGGATTACGACTCGAGATCAACGTCTAGCCAGCCTTACACAATGATGTTCTGAAGCTCTAAAAGCTCTACACATTGATGTTTTGAGCTCAATGACTAGCATCCGAGATCTAACGTCCTTGAACTAAGACTCGAGATCAACGTCTAGCCAGCCTTACACAATGATGTTCTGAAACTCTAAAGACTAATGATCAAAGTCTAGCTAGCTTTACTTGTTATTGTTCTGAGCTCCACAAACTTATGGTCAAAGGTTAACGAAACCTTACACGTCGATTACTCGAGCTCTCTCCATGATTATTTTCCTTGACAAGTACCCGCTCTCACACCTTAGCTTTGAGCTAGACCACTTGACCGACAAAAACATTTATCCTTCACATTCAGCTTTCAGCATAAAAATAAAGGATAGGGAGCAATTGATGGGGTAAATATTAATTTACCATTAGCCTACAAAAGTAAAAAATAATTTTACCATTGGCCTACAAAAATAATATTCTCCACTTTCTTTTTTATTCCTTTAGATAATTATTTAATTTCCTTTAAATAATTATCCCACTCCATTATATTCCACACTTTCCTTTAGATAATTATTTAATTTTCTTTAAATAATTATCCCACTCTATTATATTCCACACTTTCCTTTAGATAATTATTTAATTTCCTTTAAATAATTATCCCACTCCATTATATTCCACACTTTCCTTTAGATAATTATTTAATTTCCTTTAAATAATTATCCCACTCCATTATATTTCACACTTTCCTTTAGATAATTATTTAATTTCCTTTAAATAATTATCCCACTCCATTATATTCCACACTTTCCTTTAGATAATTATTTAATTTTCTTTAAATAATTATCTCACTCCATTATATTCCACACTTTCCTTTAGATAATTATTTAATTTCCTTTAAATAATTATTCCACTCCATTATATTCTACACTTTCCTTTAAATAATTATCCTCCACAAAAAATTTACATTTTTGCCATTCTCCATTTACCTATAAATACCTCACACCATTCATTCATTCAAGACACCAAAAAAAACACAAACACAACAAAAACACACAATTCTCCTCACCAAAAATATATACTTTCTCTCCTATATATTTTGTTAAAAAATAGAAGGGTCATATACTCTCTATTTTCATACCCAAAAAAATAGAAGGGTCTTATACTCTCTATTTTCATACACCAAAAAATACCAACAACCCTTATGCACTCTCTCTCCTACACAATTTATTATTTATTCTGTTGAAATATTTGTAATCCTAATTCTATACTTATAAATAGAATTAAGGAAATTATAGAGAGAGAGAAGTTAGTAGCTTGTATTATCTTCTAAATTGATTGCATTTGAGCTAATACAAAACAAGCACACACAAAAGGAGGACGTACCGCCGGAATAGCATAAGCGCTACCGGGAAAACCTACCTTAAAAAAAAAGTCATGTATATACGCACTATTACGATATTGATTGGTTAATTATCTATTTCTAGATTTTGACACCATCAATATGTATATACGCACTATTACGATAATCTAAATGTGCCCAAATCAATTAATTAGGCTACCTTTATATATATATATATATATATGCAGAGTATTTTTGGTAAAATTTAGACCTTACGAATTGAGCATTTTTTTTAATATTTTTGTGTTGTAAAAATTTTTTACGACACAAAAACGTTATAAAAAGAATCAATCTGTAAAGACCAGTCCTTACAAGAAATTTTCCATATATATCTATGCCATATACACAATCTTCACAAAATAAAAAATATATATTACAGTTAAATGGAGCAAATATATTTATACTTTATATATTAAACAAAAAAAAAAAACTACCAACAACTATTAATATATATCTGAATATTCAAAATAGGTCAAATCAAACTTATGTATGCAAAATCACATCCCTCGGCAATGGATCTTTTTTCTCTCTGCTTGTGACCGACTTTATTACCTAATGGTCAAATCCACTGCAGCAAGTCAAATCAACCTGAGACTTTGTTCCTTTAATCTTTTTTTTGGTAACTGGGAAAAAAAAATAACAACAAAAGCTAAGAGCCTCTTGCAAAGACAGTTTCTGCAAGTCCGCTTGGAATTTTTCTATCACTTCAGGAGGAGGGACAAGCAGCCGAATGGCTTCAGCTGATTGGTTGGCTCCAATTTTGGTAAGCTTATCGGCACAACGATTTTCTTCTCGAAAAGTATGCTGGATTTCCACCTTTCACCTAGCTAGTGATTAGCTCCTTGCATTCAAATCAACCTGAGACTTTGTTCCTTTTATCGAAATTGGGTGTCGAAGAAGTTATATCGATATATATAATCGAATCCTTATTTATTATTATAACTAAATTTTATTATATAATAATAATAATAATTTTTTAAATTTTTTAATAAATTAACATGAAATTCTTTTGATACTATTTATTGGAATTTAATCATTAAAGTCATCATGTCAAATTATCAAGTCCTAAATTAAAATAATAAAACTATATACCTGGATTTATGATAAATAAATACAGAATACGAGAATCGATCATAATACCGGTACGGATTGAGCGAGTACGTGGTCTTTCTCAACCAAATCGCCTTAATTTCTTGATAAAAGTTTTTGGTTCTCTTACAGATGAAGAGAAGGGAACCGTATATTTGATTTGGTGTATTGAGGACCATAATCTTAATATTTACTTTATATATAGACTAATTATAGTTCCCATTAAACCCTAATAAGCCCATATAAGGTATCTATGCATTTGGCCCACATTTATTTGAGTAGTCTATGGACTTTAACTAAAAATTAATTAGATCACTAAAAAATTAGCCAATTATTTAAATAGCAAATATAATTGAAATATTATAATATGTTGCCCACATAAATTAGAAAATATAAATTTTCTAACATCGAATATTGAATTTCTTGTTATAATTTCGAGTTTTGCGAGTATAATGAATGGGTTTAATTGAAAATGGGTTTATGTTTAATTTCAATTTTTCTTGATTATACATCTCTGAAATGTCGATTTTGTGCACTAAAGAGAAAGAAAAGAAACAATTTCAATAATATTCAAAACCCAATTTTTGAAATTTGGCAAGCAGGAGTCTTGAAAACCAAAGGGAAGTTTGGTTTCTTAACTGAGTTGAATTTGTATCAACCCATTATACTTGTGTTGGTGTTATCCCAATTATTAAAGCTGAAAGGAGCACCTACGTACATATATGAAACAACCTTTTTACATAAAACAAAGTAAACCAAAGGAAAACCTCCAAATCGGTGGAGAAAAGAAAGCTCCAAATCAGTGGAGAGAAAGCTTGAAAATCAGTAGAGAGAGAGCCAAATCGGTGGAGAGAAGGCTTGAAAATCGGTAGAGAGAAAACCAACCATAATTATTTGATTATGCGGCCCGGTGGAAATAAGCGAAAATAGGCATATGTGCGCATGAGAAACAAACAATATATATATATATATGTGTGTGTGTAATTAAGTTAATTCTTTTAGTATATATTTATTTAGTCTATACATAAATGTTCATCGTTTCATGTCTACTATATATTTAAAAGAATTATATATTGGGTGGAGAATTTTATGAAAGGCTTGTAACTCTTTTACTTATATTTGTGGACATTCAATTAAACTTGATTTTTGATTATTTCCATTTACAAATTTAATTTCAATGTAAATATACAAAAGAAGAATAATAATAAGAAGAAGGTCGACGTGACAAACCCTTTTGTTAGTGACCTGTACCGTTCTAGGGATAATTGGACGGCCATCCGAATACCGGCATTGTGCAGAATTAATTCTTTATTGGCCAATTTTTGATTAGAAAGTGAAATATATGTGACTCGTAACGGGATACAATTTTACTAATTTAAGAAAGGGGTTGCATATAACCTAAATTATTATTTATATCTATTCCTTGTTGTCGGTGGTATAAATCTAACCAAACCCAAAGGAGATCGAATCGTCCCAAATCGGTAGATTCAGTAACCAAACTCAACAAAGGTAGCCATGATGAATAGTAAATTAGTAGTAGAGACAACGGATTTTTGTTTGTGTGGGTAGGTTCTCCCGGTGGCTTTTATTCCTAATCCAGCAGTACATCCTCCTGGAGTGTGTGATTGTGTTCTTCACCAGGCTCTAATGGCCAAAGAGATGCCGTTTAGATAAAAGAGTACATAGAATGTATATTGTTATAGCTATGGTTCAGTTGCCCATGCCTTTTTTAAGGGTTTATCATGTTCTATTTATATCATCTGGATAGGGTTTGGTGAGGTAGGAAATTACTATAAAGGATAAACTTGTTCACTACTCCAACGTTACAGGTGTTAGCAACCCTGTTCACATTAGTAAAGTGGTTATTTCCCATCGCTTATCCTCCATCTCAGTTACCTCTTATCCATAATTCGTCACTTGGTGATTGGCCTACTATCTGATCAGATGGTGTGATCGGTCTCACCGGCTAGAAGGTGTTCCAGCCTCTATACAGGTCCGTTCACTAGGTTTAGGCCAAGGCCTAGGTATAAAATTATGCTCCCACAATCCCCCCCAAGCATTTAAATTCGGCCTAGAGACGGATTCAGGTGCTTGGTCCCTTTTTATGGATGTTGATCGGGAAGCATTTCTCATATTCACAGTTATCCAACGAACTGGAACGTAGTAGACGGGACACGTGCCTTACGTAGGAGATTCGTGGTTCACATATGTGTGCAACTGTTGTCACAGCTATCGTTTATTTGATTAGTTGGTCTCATGTTCAAAAAATGGGTGGAATTTCTGGCGGGTCCCGCAAATTAAATACATTCCATCATCAGCCTCAATTTCCCATGTGATGGGAAACGGTTGAAAGGATGGAAAGACATTTAACCATTCGAAACCTCTTAATTATTCTCTATTCATCTTCTCGCTTGACAAATTCTTCAAGGTTTATCTTGCAAACATAAACCTTCATCTATTTCTCCTAGATTCACATCTACATCTAAGATTTCTATCGATCCTCCATTCAGCTCCGATATTTCATTTTTTCCTCTTCTCAGTGATTTTTGACAATCAAGTAAGTTTCCAAAACTAATTCTCGATTTTTTTTTCTTGCTTATTCATAGCCTTTTTTTTATAACATGGGCAGATTTGCACTCATAACTGATGAGTAGAAAGACAAATTTACTAGAACACACATCCCTAAGGGAATTAGCTGAAGAGACCTGGGAAAAGGCGAAAACCCTTTTGCTAAGGATTACAAACTCGATCGTAATAAATATCTTGTTCATTTGTCGTTATTCAAAGAGTGCGAGCTTAGGCTGCTGTTAGGTCCATTAATGGTTGATTTCCTTCAGAAGTTTAATCTGACCTTAGGGCAAATTTCCCCAAATGTTGTTCGGATTATTTGTGGAATAAAAAGACTCAATGAAATCTACAGTACCAAGTTAGGAATAGAGGAACTTAGGTATTGTTACATCCTCGCCAAGAATGAGTATGGATACAGCCTGAAAGCGAGACATGATGCCCTCAGTCTTGCATTGGCTTTGCCTTATTCTCATAAGGGGACCGATTTAGATGCAATCATTTTAATTGAGGACATTGAGCCTAGTCCGATCTACAAGTGAGACCCCCAATGAGCTTTCGGACCTGGTGTGTTTTACTTTGGTTGGTTTTGTTCGTCCTGCCTTTCATCGGCATGAATATAACCTTCCATCTTTTCATCCTTTGTAGGTGATTTGACCAAATATGATCGGCCTCCAGAATTTTGTGTTAATATCGAGTAGATTAATGCGATTGCTAGTCACGACAGTGGTAGCAGTCCTTCTACTCCATCTCTCTATCTGAGGGTTACGCACAACCTACTCGAATACCCCAGTACACATACATCATTCTCTAAGAGGGATATAAGTAGCATTTGGCTTGGGCCTGAGTGGACCTTTTGGCAAAAAAAAGCCTTGTTCAGGAAGTACAAAATAGAGAATACACATCATAATCATGAAAGGATTCATAAATAGTGTCAAGGGAACCGGGGAAGACCCTTGATCAAGTTCCTGCTCCAATCGTTCAAGACAACAATGGCTGTCGATCAAATTATTTGGATATTCCTTGGGTTGACCTCACACAGAAGGAGAAATCCCATTTTAGAGTTTAACAAAATTTGGTTATTATCATAGCCAAAGGATCAGGGTAACCCGTTCCAGTATTCCCGAGCAGGAATGGTCCCGACAGGTTTCTCAGCTTCAACGCCGTTATAAGGGGTGAAAAACTTCATGTCCCCCCTAAAAGGAAGGCAAAATCCAAATCTAAGAAGGAAGCTGAGCCGGACCCTGACCAATCTTCAACTCGTCATCTTTGCGAATTAGTTGATTAACCAACTGGCTCAGAAGAGGATTGAGCGTCAACATTTGGTCGGCAGTCGTACGAAATCAAATCATAATTGGACAAAATGTCGATCAACAAATTCGCTGCTCCATTAGCAAAGAAGAGGCCATGGTCATCCTCCAAGCAAAGAGGCCAATGAACCTTCTCCCAAGAGGTTATGTCCGAGGATCTAAACGTCAAAGGATGCGTCTGTGAGATCAGCTTCCCTAAATAAGGGAATTGATAAACCTAGCACTCTTCCCTCAAGTCCGGGGGGTGTTTTTACATTTCTATCCTTGGAAATCATTTGGGTTATCGAGGTCTGAACTGGGGCAGAATCAACAGAAGCCTAAAAGGGTCCAGGTCACGGAATCATCAGACCATATAGATGAGGTTGATATTTGCCCCAATGTTTTTCCATTTTGGCTGAGCGTTGACTGTGAAGGACTCGGCCATTGATTCTGCTAGCTTGGCATACGATCATTTATGCGACTCAATGTTGCCCATGGATAAGGAAAACCACAGCTTGATTAAGGTATGAATCTTAACTTTTCATATGTTTCTTTGCTTTGTGTAGTTCTCTAATTCTGAATGCTTTGTGAATCCATTATATTTTTCCACGACTTAGAGGAAAAAAGGCTCGACCGTTTTGAACGGCTTGAGTCTGACTTGAATGTTGAGTGACAAAACGCCAAGAAGCTGAAGCAATAATGTCTTCGACTAAAAATGAAAAGGAAGGCGCACAGGAAGATGTGCATTCCTTTCAGGGCGCCTTGGAGCTCAAGACCAAGGAGAAGGAAGAGTTGCAAGCTAGGTTCGATAAGTTGAAATTGGACTTCTAGACAGAAAGGGATGCTCGCAAGCTTATCGAGCAAAATCATAGATTGTTTAACGAGGAGATCAAGCAACTAACGAGGAGCTCAAGCAACTAAAAGACTAAAAGTCTAACTTAAATGCATTCTCATTGGCATGAGACACTTGTCTAATGTGTTCGGCATATGACTGGGGCTAGATTCAAAGTATTCGTTCATTGCCATGCCACGTGGCACAGTCTGGATGGGGCGACGCTTGAGTTTGTAATTGCTACAGTAACACCCCCAACTTAATCTACAGGATACCACCGTATTTAAGACCTGGGGCGTTACTAACCCGTCTTAGATAAACTAAAATGGGTGTAGGATTACATAAGTAAATAAGAAAATAAAGCGACATGTATATCACGCACAAAAGCATGAGTTATTAAGCATGGGTAAAAAACATGTTATAACATTTATATATAAAACCAAACCCCATGAATTTCCAAAGTATCTACAACTCTCGAGCTAGCTGTGGCTTCCCGAAAAAAAATATATACACCAAAAATGTATCGTATCAGAGCTTCCTATTTCGTCCTTGATCCCGTCACTTCCTTGTCCTCATGGGACTCATGAGTACCTGTAACATTTGAGGGGAACGGAGTGAGCTATACGCTCAGTAGGGGTAAGTAATGACAAAAGTATCATGTGTAAAACACAAGTCAATTTAACAACCTATGTTCATTAAGCAATGCATGCATATGCCAATGCAGATTACCTCCCTTGTGTCAACCTTAGGGCCACAAAACCAGAATACATCCATACCGATCCAAAATAAAACACAAGCCTGCTCGCCCGAGAGAATAATCCAACAATGATCATAAATTGGCCCATCAGGCCCAGAGAATATCATGGCCCATCGACCCCAGAGAATATCAATAGATCATAATCAATTTGGACCATAAGTCCACTAATAGTAATGTAACAACAGAACTGTTAGTGCCGTACCGTTATCTCAATTTTCGGGCTACTCACTGCTGGCTCTAGATAGTCGATGCATTGCTTCCCTCCGGACGTTTAGGGATCTTCAACCTAAGGGCACCAGATCCTACTTATTTCCATACCGGTATGCACAATTTAGTACTAACTTCCTTCACCATTGAAGGGTCACAATAGAATCATATTCGGATCCACATACGGATCAGATCACATCCCAAATAAGATAATGATCATAACAAGTTCCTATCATCATCAATAAGAGAGATACGTCCAATGAGACGGGCCACAAGAATGATCCACATATGCCGAGAATCCTCCAAGTGTTTGGTTGACACAATAATAGCATATATGATATGAAAATCATGCTATTTCATGAATACCAAGCAATTTATGACATATCCACTCCCATAAATCTCATACCATATCCCTTGGTATATATAACTTGTCAACAAACCCAGTTTAACCGCAAATGAAATTTACACAACCAAGGGATACCACACATAGTTCAAATAACACTTCTTAGCAAGTGTATATGGCATATCTTGCACCAAATCATACAATCACATATTTATAAGTCATAAGAACAACATAAACACTTTTATATTCAAGTTTCTCAAACAAATAATAATCAAGAACAACGATTCTTGAATAATAAAAGTATATTATCATGTTCTGAAAGGCAGAGAACCCCAACCTCGTGTTTACTAGCCGTATGGAATAAAGAAGGATGAAAACCCAAGCTCTCCAAAAGCAATCTCAAGGAAAAAGAAAATGAATAGTGAAATAGAGAAGGAGTTTAATGATTTATGTGAACACCCAAATCCACGACTCTCGTGTGAACACTTGTTTTTTATAAAACAAGCATTTTACATTAGGTTTTGAGTCATCATGTATATAGGAGACTGTTAGGAAAGACTCTGACTTTGAATCTTTACTGCTGGGCCCTAGCCGCACGCCTCAGCCGCACGAGCCAACTGCACGCCCCAAAAGCATGGCCTAACCGCACACCTCCCAACCGTGCAGCTACCCCCTGCGGCTAGTCTCTTTTTAAAGCATTTTTTGCTGAAATTTCTTTATAAATAGGACCTTTGGGGTCTCATTTGGGATGTATCAACACTCACTAGAGTTTTTAGAGAGGAGAAACTCTGTCGAGATCATTAAGAAAATCTTTTAGCAAGACAAAATTCTTGAGAGAAAGTTAGAAAGATAAAAAGTTAGAGAGAGAGTTTTTAAAGAAAGAAAATCCTAGAGAAAGAAAGGAGCAAGCAAGCGGTCTTCGTTCTTCTTCAGGTGCATCAAGTACGTCTTTCTATAACTCTCATAAATTTCAATATTATATTTAAATACAAGTTTTGATGGGGTAAATATTAATTCACCATTGGCCTACAAAAATAAAAAATAATTTTACCAATGGCCTACAAAGGTAATTTTCAACATTTTTTACCTCCGGTAAAATTCTAATTTTACCCCTGGTAAATTCTCATTTTTACCCCCGGTAAATTCTCATTTTTACCTCCTCACCTACCACACCTACCACATCTCACCTACCCTACCTACCACATCTCACCTACCTCACCTACCACCACCAAAAATGACCATTTTGCCCTTTATTTTTTATCAAATTTACATTTTTACCATTCTCCATTTACCTATAAATACCCCCCACCATTCATTCATTCAACACACAACAAAAACACATCATTCTTCTCATCCAACACCATCCTTCTCTTCCAAAATCCATCATTCTCTTCCAAGAGATATAAACCCAAAAAATAGAAGAGTCATATACTCTCTCTTTTCATACCCTAAAAAAATACCAACAACCTTTATACACTTTCTCTCCTATATATTTTATTTATCTTCTTGAAATATTTGTAATCCTAATTCTATATTTATAAGTAGAATTAAGGAAATTATAGAGAGAGATTGGTTGCTTGTATTATCATCCAAGTTAATTGCCTTTGAGCTAATATAAAGCGAGCACACACAAAAGGAGGGCGTACTGCCGGATTAGCATAAGCGCTACCGGGGGAACCTACCTTGAAAAAAAAATGTCATGTGTTCATTTTTGTACCGCATTTATTTTTTTTATTCACTGATATTCACTTGTTGATTGGTTAATTATCTATTTCTAGATTTTGACACCATCAAGTTTTAATACAGAAAATTAGATAACTTGCAAAAAAGTTAACTACTTTCAAAACTAGTCTTTTCTAAGTTTTACAAGAAAACTAAAATATGTTTTGACACATTTTCAAAACAAAACAAAATATAAAAACAGTTTTCAAACAAGTGGAACTAGGAGACTTTGATTTCATTCCTAGGTGCTCGCAAAAGCTCGAGTCTGATTTTAAAATACTCTTTTAAACTAAATTTATCCAAAAGGACTATTCTGAAAACAATCCAAACTACTTGCAAGATATTTAAAATAGGAATTAAATACATGATCCATTAAGAGACCAAAATGGCGAATTGGGTGCTTAACACCTTCCCAATTCGTAACTTAGTTCCTGAACCTTGGCAAAACAAGTTATCAATAAATCTCTGGTTTCAAACGTATGAAAGATAATTTGTTTGCGGATTACCTTTTATATGATCTTTTGTTTATTTTCTTGTAAAACAAACTGGTGACTCTACAAAACAAGTTTTCCTTTAAAATAAAAGAATGCAAGAAACCGAGAAGTCAAGGCCAGAGTAAAAGCCTGGATTCTCATAATTTGGAACTCAAATCTTCGATCGAAAGCGAAAACAAGCGAAGATCGCTTAAGAACTTCTCTCTTTCTCTCTCTAGAACCCTCTAGAAGTGTGTGAGAGAGTGTGGCTCGAAAATGAGTAAAAAAGGAGATAAAATGCACTTAAAACGAACTAAGTCGGTGGACTGTTCCGGATGGCGGACTGGTATACCAAAATCAGAGTATCGGTCCGCAGCACAAATTTTCTCAAATTTTTATACGCCGGACCGGTATGGCAAAAACTGCATACTGGTCCGTAGTCAAATTTTTTCCCAAAATATAGACGCCGGACTAGTATGCCAAAATACCCATACCTGTCCATGAGTAAACTTTTTTCCAATCTTGTTTTAGCCATAACTTTTGGCTCGAAACTCCGGTTGAGACGATCTTTATGTCCTTGAAAAGGTAACTCAGAGATCTACAATTTACAGGAGAACTTTTTCTCAAATTATGAACGAAATTTTTTCTATAATTTCAAATGCCACACCATATCACTTAATACAACATAATTAGCATTACTTTAAATACAGGATGTTACAATCTCTCATACTAAAAAAAATTTCGTCCTCGAAATTTAAATAATACATATTAAGTAAACAACTCAGGATATTTACTAGGAATTTCAGTCTCTAGCTCCCATGTCACCTCCTCGGCTCCGTGATGCAACCATAAAACCATCACTAAAGTAATAATCTTATTTTGAAGCACTTGATCACGATGATCCATGTTCTGTATACGACGGGTTTCATAAGTCTCGTCATCTAACACCTCGAGGTTTTCCCATTGAACAATATGGGAACGATCATGAATGTACCGACGCAACATAGATACATGGAATACATTATGGACATGCATTAGCTAACGGCGGTGGTAAGGCTAGACAATATGAAACATTGTTGATACGTTCGAGGATTTTGAATGGCCCGATGTATCGAGGATACATCTTTCCTTTCTTACTAAACTGCGTAATACTAGAACGAGGCTTAGGTTGCCAGAATACATGATCTCCAATTTTGAATTCCAATGGACGATATCGTCGGTCGATATAATTTTTCTGCCGACTCTGGGCAGTCAGAAGGTGTTGTCGAATAGCTTTAATCTTTTCAGTGGTTCACCCTACCAATTCAGACCCAATAAGATTCTTTCCCCGACTTCATACCAACAAACCGGGGATCAACACGGACGACCGTAAAAGGCTTTGTAAGGCGCCATGCCTATATTAGCCTGAAAACTATTGTTATATGCAAACTCAATTAACAGTAGATATTCTATCCAGTTTCCTCAGAAGTCGAGGACACACGCTCTCAACATATCTTCAAATATCTGGATAACCCGCTCGGATTGCCTACCGGTCTATGGGTGGAATGCCGTACTAAAGTTTAACTGAGTCCCTAAAGCCCTTTGAAGACTCTCCCAAAATTGAGAAGTGAAACGAGGATCTCGGTTTGACACAATGGTTAACGGAACCCCATGAAGTTTGACTATTTTCTGGATGTAGAGTTTTCCCAAACTTTCCACATTTTGGTTATTTCGGATGGGAAGAAAATGAGCGGACTTGGTTAATCTATCAACAATCACCTAAATGGTATCCTGGCCCCCTAATGCCTTTGGGAACCCCGAAACAAAATCCATGGTGACACGTTCCCACTTCCACTCAGGAATGGGTAATGGCTGGAGTTGCCCTGCAGGCCTTTGATGCTCGGCCTTCACTAGTTGACACGCGATACTCCTATTAACAAAATTCGCGACCTCTTTCTTCATGCTACTCCACCAAAATTTTTGACATAAGTCCCAGTACATCTTTGTACCACCGGGGTGAATAGAGAACTTATAATGATGTGCTTCACTTAGAATTTCATTTATATGTTCTGGATCATTTGGTACAACCAACCTATCCCGGACTCGAATTCCCCTCACTACAAGAAAGATAACCTTTGCCGGCGCGTTACTTGAAATGCGTCGGGAAAGATCACCTATACTGACGCGTCCTAATCAAACACGTCGGCATAGTCATTTTGTAATACAGCTATTTCAAATACTTTTACTGACGCAATTACACGCGCCATTAAAAGTCCTATGAACTTTTGTCGGCGCGTTTGTATAAACACGTCGTTATAGATCAAAAAAATAGCGCCTGTTTCCCCGCCCTTCCTTTTGTCCGCGAAAATAAATATTTTTATTAAAAAAAAAACCCAACACAAATCAATCACTCTCTCACAAAACCCACAACACCCATTCGATCTCTCTCTCACATCTCACGCATCGCTCTCTCTCTCTCTCTCATCTCACACGACGACGCCGCCGCTCACTCTCATCTCACACAACGACGACGCCGTCAATCTCTCTCATCTCACACAACACAGCCGTCGCTCTCTTTCTCATCTCGTCTCCCCGCCGTTGAACCAGCCGCGGGCGTCCCCGGCTTCATCTGACCTCCACAGCCACTCCCCCTTGTCGTCTCCTCCGCAGCCACAGCCACATCTCTGTCTAAAGCAGCAAAAAGGTAAAAGCCCCAAATTTATATATCGATTATATATGAGATATATACGGAAATAGGATTTGAAATGATTGATAGGCAGCAAAAAGGCAATGCTTCCAGTTCATTTTTTCTTATTTTAGACTTTGATTTAGTTTTGGGTTACGATTGACAGATATAAAACTCGCCTCTGTGGTTTCTTTGATAGATAGATGATGATGTTTTATATATGATATTATATATATATATAGGGTGGGGGCTTTGGGGGATAAAATCTTTGTTTTATGTCTTTCCCTATTTTTCATTGATGGGTAAAAGACTGTGAGTATTGACTAAACAAACAAATAAGAAAAAATTAAAAACTCAAATGAGAGAAGGGCAGCTCATAAAAAAGAAATGAGAGATTTTCGTCCCATCAAAAATTAATTCTTGTTATAAGAATTAATCACATTAGTTCTGTGCACAAATTTACCCATTTTAGTACCTCAACTAAACCCATCAAAAATAATTTTGTGCTGTAATTTTTGGTTCTGGTTGAGAAACTTTTTATTATTTGAACATAATGCAATGCTTTCTTTAGTAAAGGCAAATGATGTATTTCTCTGTCTTTTTTGAAATCAAAACATTAGTTTTATTAGTTGTGGCTAGGAGGGATGGACAAAATTAAATCCGCCTCCGTCCTCTTTAAAGAAATGTGTATCTTTATATGTTTTGTGTATCTTTTATGTGTCATTATGCTTTGAATTTACAAAAACCCTGAATAAGAGCTTATTCGTGATTTTTGTAAACATATAATTAAATGGGGTATTTTTTTAAAATTTGTCCTTAGAACTAATGAAATAAAACTATTTTCTTTTAATATAAAGAGTCTCGATCAATTTTGTCCTTACTTAAAAAAAAGTTCCTATATATAATGGTAAAACAGATCAAATCTGATAAAAGCAAACATATAAATAAAACATTAATTAATAGAATTGAAGGGAGTGGGCGAAATTGTCTCACCAAAAGATTCAACCCCACCATAGTTTCTTGTCCCTCCCTTTTATTTCTGCCAGCTATGGGGATGTTAGATATTATATTATATTATATTATATATATATATATAAGCTAGCTCCTAAGTGGATATTCAATTTATCCCTGAGATATCGCGCGTAAAGCTCGGCCCTCCTCGATCCTCACTTTCTTCTTGTCTACCACCTTTTATCTTTTCTTTTATGGTAGGAAAATTTGACAAGTAAAAAAAAAAATTATGTTTATTTGGTCTGCAAAGATTCTAACACATTTTCTATTCTTTAGATTATTTTGTTCTTAATTTTGAATTGAGTTGGTATATCTTAAGGGGGCACATTATCCATTTTGTGAAACATTACAAAGAAGGTGCTTATTCTTATACTCCTATCCATTCCTTTCATATCTGTATACAATATGCTAATAGTTACAAACTTACAATTCATATTTCTATGTGTTTGGAACCTAATAGTTTTGAACAAAATATTTGTTTAATTTACTCTAAAATCGCTCTTTTTAATTATGAATCAATTGCTTTAATGTTTCTCATGTAGCAAAAGGTTCAGTTGGGTGAGACATTTGATCCGCAATAATTGGTTCTATACGGGCTCTGTAGATAGTACAATCCAGGTATTGAACTATATCTTTTTATTTGCACACATGATTGGTCAAATTTCTTTTTCTTTAATATTCTTAGTGAGCTGGGTGTACATGTATTCGTACATATATATACATATATTTTTATGCATGCATCTCTGCTTTGGATTAATTGATGTTTTGTATAATAATTGGAGAGCTTGTGATTGTTGGGAGAAATGGAGTCTATGAGCTGCTTGATGCTATATTATAATATTTTGATCTTCGATCTTTTGGAAAAAAAAGTAATGTAAAATAATTGTGATCTATAGAGGCCGGAGTATGTATTAAATTATGAATAATGATTCTGGTGAACTAATTGTACTATGGCATAGTGATCCGTAACAATTGTATTTGCTTTTTTAAAACAAAGAAAACATAATTACAAGAAAGTGGATGGTGGACCAGAAGTTCACCTAAACAAAACAGGAAAATAAATAGACAAAACAAAAACAAAACAATGTTCAAACTCCAAAGAAACAACCGCAAAAAAACAATGGTGGACCAGAAGTTGATGTTTGTTCTTTGTTTTCCTAAATTCAGTTAGCACTTTATGGTTGTGTACCGAATTAGTAGTTTATTAATCATATTTCTGTCTTAAATCATCACTTAAATTTCATTATCCTAATGCATTATTTTCTATTTGATTTTGAATTTTAAGTATTAAACTTAGTTTAAATTTCTTGATGCATCTTTTTCGTGTATGTAGTATGACTACTTCTGGAGTTGGAGACGATAGTGGATCAGGTGGTGACCAGAATAACAGAGGAAATAGGAGGACCAGAGAAGAATCTTAAAGTGTGGTTGTTGAGAAGATGCTTCAAAAGGAAAAAACGGATAGATTACTAGTCAAGTTTGACCCTCTAACGGGAAAAAGCGTGGGGAAGATTGGGAAGTCATTCAATAATATGATTCACCAGATAGTTCGAGAAACATTTTCTCCACGAATCCCTCAAGTGATTAGGATATTGACTTTCTTGATATTAACTTTTTTATTATATATTGACACTTTTTTATTTTGTATTAATGTTTAAGACATGACAATATGTATGTTATTACGCTATTGATAATATATGTAACCTATCATTTTGATTATTGTGATATTGGTTCAGCCTAGCATTTCTATTAATATTAAAAAAAAGTAATTATCCAGTGCATTTGTATTTATATTTAATTTTTGCAAATATAAAAAAAAAATTCACCTATGCTGGCGCGTTTTACACAGAGCGTCGGCAAAAGTAATTTTTACAATAGTGATTTTGACCTTTATCGACGCGTGCAATGCGTCAGGAAAAATGATCTTTCCCGGCGCGTTTGGAACGCGTCAACAAAAGAGATCTTCCCCGGCGCGTCAAATGCGTCAGTAAGAGAGATATACACCCAACAAAAGAGATCATCTTAAAGCACCGGTAGGCACAATCTAATACCAATTCCCTTCACCATCGAAGGGTCACAATAGAATCATATTCGGATCCACATTATGATTATATCATATCTCGAATAAGATAATGATCATAACAAGCTTCTATCATCATCAATAAGAGAGATATACGCCCAATCGGACGGGCCATAAGAATGATCTATGTAACGACCTGCCCATATAAGCAGCTGTTAAAAATACCGTATCAAACTAAATAGACAAATAGACATAACCAGTAAATTAAACAAGGTAGAGAAATCTAATAAAAATTTGGCATGAAGATTTCGTACATATTAAGAAATTCATCATGTTTTAAAAAAAAAAGCAACGCGAAAATATAGAATACTTCACAAATCCATTACAATTCAAATTTGAACTAAAATAACTGAAAATACAACGAGTACACACATTGAAGGTCTAAAGTTCTCAAACTTAATTAGAAATTACAACTCCCACAAATCAAAATAATACAACGAGCTAAATCCATAAGGGCATCAGAGCGGGCTTTAAGATGAACTCGGACCTGGTTCACAACCTCTACCTGTATCACGGGGTTTACCTGAAAGATAAATGAGGGAATGAGTCAATACTAGCCTAGTGGGAACTATAGTGGAAGGGAATATGCAATGAAATGGACGTTTCACAATATAAAGGATCATAATTTTAGTCATTAACAAAATTCCCCAATTATTAATAATTCATAGAAAGAAAACCATTTATTAAGTATCATTATAATCCAATTATGGTCCATATGTAACACACACAATATATATGGATACACGTCCATCCACCTCATCCTCCTCCTCGACCTAATACCGGTACTAGACGAAATAAGATACTCATATACGCACCCCACCTTTCCGTGGGTCTGTGCACTGGTAACTAGATTTTTGGCACCCATATTTACCATGGGTTTGTGCAATAACATAACTCAAACATTTCTATACCGGTGCTTATCCGCTTCCAACAATCTCAATATTTCACAGCAATATATATATATATATATATTTTTAACTTATGATTTTCATCAAAAGCTGTCTCACAAAATTACTTGACATAATATATCTACTTCAAAACAATATAATAATTTAGTTTTGATATGTATATACCATGCTTTACCCAACAATCTACAATAATAATATAAAATCCAACGGTCTTGTCATCCGAAAATTTATGAGTAAACACTAGATCTATTAGAACTGTCATCAAGAAATTAATAAATGTCTAATAACAAGTTAAAATATGATTCAAGAGTGATTTATATTCTAGAAATTTAGGAATTTTAGTAAAGATCCCAAGTATTAGACATGTATTTGACATTTCTATCCATTTTGGTACCAAACTCTCAAACAAATGCTTAAATGAAGACATGCGGTATGATCAGCCTCTAAAATCATCATATAAAAGAAATATACCATAAAAAACAAGGCTCATAATGTTTTATCCATGGTTATACATCAGGCATGCAAGAGAAACAATGAATTTGGTACCAAAAATCTAGTATTTCAACTCAATCAACTATGGATTATCAAGAATCAAAGAGATAAGGGAAGTTCCCACCTGGAAACTAGAAGAACAGAGGTTGGATGACATGGAGTGAGCTCAAATGGTCCACCACATCAAGCATGCAAGCCCGAAAATGAGTTGAGAAGGCAAAGAAGATGAAAAATCTGAGTTTTCGGTATGAAACTCTCAGTTTTGAGCTATGAACCCCCAATATTACTCCAAGAACCACTCTTTCTCTCTAGAATAGCTTTGAGCTCACTTGTGTCAAAAATGGACTGAAATGGAGGTAGAAAAGGTTTAAAAATGGGTCAAAGTTGGTCAAGGCGATATAAACGATGTTATGGAGTTACTGTTTGTATTTTGGTCATAACTTTTTACTCAGAACTTCGATCGGGATGATATTTATTTCAAAGGAAAGGTAATTCAAAGCTATACAACTTTTCTGAAGGATGTTACACCAAATTATGGACAGATTAATACCAGAATTATGTTGAAGACAGTGTTGTGCCGAGATACTACAGAAAATCAGATTTAGTTGATCGGCTAGTTTCGCACTCACTTTTGACCAACGAGGAGTGTGAATTAGCTTTCGGCCAAAACACGAAAGTTGTAGATGGATATATGATGAAGCTATAGGAGTTAGTGGAGTGGTATTTGGATAAAAATGAGAAAGTTACAAGTCTCCAAAATTGACTGATCTAAAACATCGAGCAAATATTCCTGATTCTAAAAGTGCCTCTGAAATGGCTCATTTCAAATTCGAACGTGACAAAACGCTCCAGATTACTTCTAACACATATTTATGACATGTCGAAAAAAACAGAACTGAATTCAGAGGTCTGAATATTCCGAAACCATAAACGAGAATTGTAGAAATTGTTAACATTTAAGGAAGGAAATTCGATTATACTAAATACTTAAAAATTCTTAAATAAAGTCCAAATTTAAAGAAACTTTACATGATGATTTAATAACTATTATATGACGTATCAAAAAAGACAAAACTCAATTTGGACCTTCCTAGGTCCATGAACTGAACATAAGAAAAGTAGGAAAATAGAAAATTCAAGAATACACCAAAATTTTCAAGTAACGCACCAAATTACTCAAACTAGTTCCAAATTAAATCAAAATTTTTAGAGTTTATCCATAACACCAAAGTGACATGTGGGAACATTCGGACTTGTGTATGTCCACGAATGAATTGGAGAAGTAACTAACTAAATGAACGAAAATACGTCTATCAAAACACGAGGTGTTACAATCCACATATGCTGAGAATCCTCCAAGTGTTTGGTTGACACAATAATAACATTTATAATATGCAAACCATGCTATTTCATGAATACCAAGCAATTTATGCCATATCCACTCCCATAAATCTCATACCATATCCCTTGGTATGTATAACTCGTCAACAAACTCAGTTTAGCCGCAAGTGACATTTACACAACCAATGGATACCACACATAGTTTAAATAATACTTCTTACACAATCACATCTTTATAAATCGTAAAAACAACATAAACACTTTTATATTCAAGTTTGTCAAACAAATAATAATCAAGAACAACGATTCTTGAATAATAAAAGTATATTATCAAGTTTTGAAAGCTAGAGAGCCCCTACCTCGCGTTTACTAGCCGTATAAAAGAAAGAATGATGAATACCCAAGCTTTCCCAAAGCAATCTCAAGGAAAAAGAAGATGAATAGTGAAATAGAGAAGGAGTTTAATGATTTGGAACTCAAATCTTTGATCCGAAGCGAAAACAAGCGAAGATCGCTTAAGAACTTCTCTCTTTCTCTTTGTAGAACACTCTAGAAGTGTGTGGGAGAGTGTGGCTTGAAAATGAGTGAAAAAGGAGATAAAACGCACTTAAAACGAACTAAGTCAGTGGACTGTTCTGAATGACAGATCGGTATGCCAAAATCAGAGTACTGGTTCGCAACACAAATTTTTCCAAATTTTTATACGCCGGACCGATATGGCAAAAACTACATACCGATTCGTAGTCAAAATTTTCCCCAAAATGCAGACGCCGAACTGGTATGCCAAAATACCCATACCGGTCCACGAGTAAACTTTTTCCCAATATTATTTTGGCCATAAATTCTTAGTCGGATCTTCGATTAAGATGATCTTTATATCCCTAAAAAGGTAACTCAGAGATCTACAATTTATGTAATGAGCTTTTTCTCAAATTATGAACATAAAATTTTCTAAAATTTCAAATGCCACACCATATCACTTAATACAACATAATTAGCATTACTTTAAATACAGGATGTTACAGTTACCGTCATGACATACATTTTTCAAGGAGCATATTGGCACTTCTTTACCAACATGACTGTTCATATTATCAAGGTTTCATCATAAATGTTTAGGTAACTCGAGCCTCCTATATAAGGCCATTCCACTCATGTGAAGTTTCCATCTTCATCATTCTTAATTCAGAACAAACATCAAATCAAGTTATTTCTCCTTTTTTAATAATAAACACAACTGTCTTGACATTTTGCATCCGAATCATATGACAGGCAACGATGAACTATTGTCTGATGCTGCTTCTCCAGTTACGATTGCTCTGGTTGCCACCGCCCCTCCGGATGTTAACTGGGTAGCCCTCACCGACAAGGTTAACAAGTTGGAGGAGGAGGTAAACTCTATGACGGAAAGTCTCCGTCAACTGAAGAGGAGGCACCGCCTCCTTAAGGATCGCTACCACCGTCTTTCTGGGTGGTACAATCACCTGAAGGTGAACTTTGGGTCTGTCTCTGAAGAGAGAGACAGGCCAAGGGGTGGAGTCTGAGAGAAAGCAATGCATAAACAGTCCTGCCGTGTCCTTCCCTGCTTATTTCTTTACTTATTTTCTCACCCTCCTTTACCTTTGTCTTTTCTTTTTCCTTTTCTTTTTCCTTTTTTTTGGTTGTACTATATATGCTTTTTGCAGCAACAAACTTCAACGTAGTCAATCAGTAGTTTCATAGTAATAAGGCCATAAAGCCCCTCCGCATGCATATGTTTCCGAATTAATGAAGAACAATTTTTATTTTCTTCAATCTATTTCTTTGTATTGTTTGCTCAATGAACTGCTGAATGAATAATATACTTTTGCAAACTGTATGATCGTCATGCTCCACCAGGTCGATGAATATATACTGCCCCCAAACTGGAAGAGGTCTTTGATGAAATTGAAAACCCATCATAGTTCTGTCTTTAACGAATAAAAAGGTTGTAATAAACCAATTGTCTTGCCAATCAAGGTCTTTCATTGAATTTGGTATAAAACTTTGCTAGAAAACTTTGCTTTAACCAAATGAAAGTTTTAAAGAACTAATTGCCTTACCGAATAAGGTCTTACTAATTGCCTTGCCGAGCAAGGTCTTACTTAACCAAGTGAATGCTTTTGTTAGACAAAGGTCTTTTCCAACTTGCCGAGCAAGGTTTTACGTAGAATCTTACCTTTAAAAAGAAAAGGTCTTAAGAGATTAATCTGCCTTGCCGAGTAAGGTCTTACGAAAAGAATTTTGACTTTAACTGGTAAAGGTCTTATTTTATTTATCTACCTTGCCAAGCAAGGTCTTACATTAAATTTTGCCTTTTCGAAAAGGAAAGGTATTACTACGTTAAGACTGCCTTGTCAAGCAAGGTCTTTCATTAAATTTTGCCTTTCCGAAAAGGAAAGGTCTTACTAAGTTAAGACTGCCTTGCCGAGCAAGGTCTATATATTACTATCTTTTTTAGGAGCCCTAATGGAACAACCTTTTCGCTTTTTGGCATAAGTAGCCTGGTACGTACAAATCGTTCGTATAAGTATTAACCTTTTAACAACAAATGTTTATCGCTAAAAACATTTTTTTAGCATTTGTACTTCATAAATAATATAATTTGAGTTAAAAGGTAAAAGAGAATTTCCTTCTAAAAAAAATTCAAATCCCACTATTATAAATACTTATATATTGTATATATATATATTTTGAATAATTTAATAATCATAAACAACTTATTTGTAAACTCTTATGCTTTGTTTGATAACAACATGAAAAAGGAAAATAAAACATTTGATTTGGGTAAGAAGTTGGAAAATAAGATGAGTCATGTAATGAGTTATTCTCCATATCATGCTCATTTTATGAGTAAATATCCTATATTCTTCATAATTTTTTGTAAATTTTTTTTGTTCCTCAACCACCAAAAAAAATTTCTTCATGGAAATAGTAAAGAAGTAAAAAGACATCTCCTCATATGCTAAACTTATTTTTCAACTTCTCGCAAAAATAAATTATTTTTATTTTCCTTTTTCATATAGTTATCCAAGGGACCCTTAATATAAACACTTCAAAAATTTAATAAATAATCTCTCGATATGGAACCTTGTATTCAATATAATATCAGGTGAGTTGGCCAATCGTACACCGTAGTCTGTTGATTAAACTAGCATAGATGGCACTAATGTTCTCATTATAGAGTATTCATCACATATACATTGCAATCTATGAATTAGATCGGATATATAATGATTGTTAATTCCTTCGCAAAACAATACCACTAATCCAAAATTTTGTAAAAGCAGAAAGATAACAATACTATTTTTGGAATTGGATTAGGGTTTGTAATAAACCTTTGGTTTGGAAAACAGTTTAAAAAGAAGTTTTGGAAAGCTATCCAATGATAATAATTATGCAGACAAGAGTCTGAATTACAAGATTGGTAAATAAAAAAGCGGAGATAGAAAATTATACATGAGTTGTCTAGGAAGGAGAGAATATAGGTATCCTAGTGTGTACCATGATATTCTAGTGATTGCTGACGATCAATACCAGAGGGGGGGGGGGTCAATATACAACTGTACAATCCTTGAACCAGAAAAAGAGCTCATAACCTGGAAAAGGGCCATTTGTCACACAGCAAGCTCTCCTGCCACGTGTCTCTTCTTAATTGGCTAGTTTGGCTAAAGCTTGTAACTTGACTTCTGATGAGCCCAAAAGTGCCGTTTTGCGTTCAGAATATGCTCGATTTGGCTTAATATGATCGTTGACTTACGTAGAATGTTGTGATGTTGTAGATTCTTGATCGGGATTGCAACATGGTGTTGGTCAGGTCACCAAAAAAGTTTCATTTATTGCTTGGTTGCTTCCGATTTTGCTTTGATCCTCCTATAAACTAAATCAAGATGTGCAAGATCTCGATTTCCCTAATAGACATCCTCGATGCATGAATAAATCTTTTGAGAGCTTTCTAACATCCGCGTGAGTACAGGACTCGATGCATATGTGGTACATTTTCTAAAAAATAACTCTTGCGAGGGTTAGAATATGGGATGTTCACACCAGTCAATACGATACACTGCAAGCCAACACCAACCTAGAACTTTTGTCTCTCTATGTACCGGTACGCCTCCTTAGAGCGCAGCACCAATACGCCCATCATCAAATGAGGAGCCAAACATAACATATGCTCCTTCAACCATACTTATATGACTCGTATATATTTAATTGGAATAAAATATTTTAATAACAATGATAAATTGTCCAATGGTTTAACGTAAAGTTCTATTGTTGAGGATGGAAGGTCAATTTTTGTTGCAAATAAGTTTTTCATTAAGAAGAACAATGTAGGGGTAAATTTTTGTTGCAAGCAAGGATTTTTTAAAAAAAAATAAAAAAATGAACATCATGGGGGGGGGGGGGGGGGGGGGGGGGACATGAAAAATACGACTAGGATTTGAGCGAAATTGGGACATAGATCGACCTACTTTCCTTGTTTAAGAAACAAAAATATCCTAATTAACAAATTCAATTAAAGATGATAAATCACTCAGAAGACTAGCCCATGCACTTTTTGCTACAATTCTTTAATTTTGGGGAGCCCTAATGGAACAGCTTTTTTGGGCCTTTTTTGCATAAAGAGCCCCAGTCCGTACAAGTACCGACCTTTTAATAAGGAATGTTTCTCCCTAAAAACATTTTTTTGGCATTTGTACTTCATAAATGGTATAATTTGAGTTAAAACAAAAGGGTAAAAGAGAATTTCCTTCTAACAACAAAAAATAAAATTCAAATCACATATTAATTGTATATATCTATTTTTGATCAAATTCACAATTGCCAAACTACTCATAGCATCTCCGACAATGCTGTCTACTCCAGAGAACATATTCTCCAAAATAGAGACTAATTTTTGAAATAGAAGGCACAACTTAATGACCAACTCCAAAAACACTCACTACTTGCAATAGTTTGCCAATTTTTTTATTGGTTTTTCCTTTTTAATAAAATTATTTAGAAAAGCAAAATTGGATGAGGAAAAATAGGAACCCCAAATATATTATTAATTTATTAAGCATTGAATTAAAGAAGCTAGTTAAATTTGGAGAGACAAATGAAACTCTCTATTTTTATTAGCCATTATAGCTAATCTCTTGAATCGCTAATTTATCCATTTCACTCTTTATAATAGAGAGTATATAAGGGAAGGGCAATAGAGAATTTCTTCTCTTATGTGTACCAAACAAAAGTCGCAAAACCATTGACTTATGAGAAAATAATCGAAAGTTAGCCATTAATGACTACATGTAACATGATTGTTTTAGGAATTTCCATGTCAACCGAACACAGTTGAAATTCAAATCTTATAAATAAATAAATAAAAACCATATACATCAAAGGGAAAAAAATATGGATCGTAAATGAAAGTGTGATGTTTTGTGTGAAAACTACTTTATATATAGTGCACACATTATAATTGTATGTAAATGGACCAAATCTTTGCGTAATTGCAGCTCTATTTTTAAATTTTTTTGCCACTATTTACTGTCTCTTCCTTTACCTTCGCAAGCTTTTTGTTTTATTTAAATTAAGGGTGATGGTATAGGCACCCTTAAATATTAGCTAAAGCATCCTTTTCAATAACAATATACACATTCACTGATATTATATTTAAATTATAAAGGCAACCTTACACAATTAAGCTTCATAAAAAAGATAACTACGGATTCCTATATGAAGGTTTTGTAGATGCGTCTTTTGGAAGCATCCACGAATTTGGTACCTTATTCAATAATTTTTTTGGTTGAAACTGTGGATCACGCTACACCAATGGCTTCTCTTGACTTAATTATTTCTATGCCCACGTAGAGGATTATTAGTATCGTTCCTCCAATTTTACCTTTCCGAGCAACTAATTAGCTAGAAAATTAAAGAATCGTACCCTTAATATATATATGAAATGAATCATTAACATGTACGTGTACAATGAATAATTAAAATTGCATATACAGAAGTATATTTTGCATTCAATTTAAATTAATTAGTTGAAGCATGGGACTCCGATCCCATTATTAATTGCCATAGTGTTCATATAAAGGCAACACAAATATCTTCAGATTTGATACAATTAAGAAGTTGAACTTTAGAAGCCAATAACTTGAACAATTAAATATTCGCATACATTGTCATAAACTAATTTTTGGAGACATTGAAATGTAGAATAGGTTGTTAAGTAAAGAGATGGAGACTGATGGAAAACGAAGAAACATGCAGCAAGCACGAAGAAGGCGGTCCAAAGAAAAACCCGGTGTCCAAGTCCGTCAAGGTTCACGTGTGCAGGTTATATAGCCTAGTTGTATATTTTACCTACAAAAAATGCATAAAACCCTCATTCCTTCGTCTAATAATTTGGGTGTAGGTATTAGGTTCTTGTACATCACAAAGAAAACTCACACTCTCTTGCCTTTTCGGTAAAATCATAGAAGTTCAAAACATTTGAAATGGCTTTTTGTTAATAAACTATGACATTTCTGTTAGGGTGCTCTTATCGTTAGGGTGTTCTTAAAATTTTAAAAACTATATATGGGTGCTTAAAAAAAGGGTGTCAATTCTATTTATTAAGGGTGCTTTTTCCGGCACCCTTTAATTAATTCACATTTTTTTTTATTTCTTTATATGCAAATGCGTGTATTTGCTTTTGTGTGCATTTTTCAAATATTTTTCATATAGTATTACATTTTTTAAAAGTTTTTTCTTTATCACAGTTGCACAATTTAACGTGTATATATTTGCGTGTGTGGGTGAATTTGCTTCAGTTTATGATTTCTCTGAGTTAATTTAATGTGTGAATTGTTTCAATTCTTTTATGTTTACTTTTTTTTTTCTTTCCACTTCCCCATCCCCCAAAATCTCTTGTATATAGGTAGCTGTATTTGCTTCAGGTCACAATTTTTAAATATGATGTATTTGCTTTAAATTGTCATTTCTTTGAGTTCCGTTTGTAATTTGTTTCAATCTTTTCTTTTTCACTCTTTATTGTTTTTTCTTTTCCACTTACGAATTTTTGTTTCTTTTCAATTTTTATTCCTTTATAGATAACCTTTGGTCAAGTGATATAACACTTTTCACACTTGACAGCATATGTTCGAATCCCAGTTTTAGCAATTTTCTTACAAGAACAATTGTTAATTTACAAAATAACCCTCAAGAATAAAGGGAAAGAGAGCTTTGTCTGATGGGTATTTATGTAATTAAACAACGAGGAGCCGAAAAGGAGGAGGAGTCATTCTCTTTCTCTCTTATTTTTATATTACATATGTAAACATGTATATATATATCGTTCCTATAATTACAAGTATATTTATATCCAAACTTATCTAATTTATATCTAAGTTACAAATGACTGAAAATATCCTAAAATTGGGTAATATAAGCGGGTACAACAAGGGTACAATAGTAATTGAACATAATATTACAATTCTTTTTTCATAATATTAAAACTCTTTTGTTTAAACCTAGAAAAACAACTGGACTTACAACAAAAACTTTCCTTTATCAAATTTTGGGACTTAAGACAATAGCTACAAAATCCGTGTCCTTTAATCGATTAGGTGAATGTATATGGGAAGTGTAACTAATTTTCTATTGATTTAGTTGGTATGAATTCAGATGCTTTGCACGTATAGTTTAGGTTTGAATCCTGCTGCCAAGAGTCTCTGTTGGTTGGGGATCTATAACAATCATGTAATTAAGTGCACACTAAGTCTTGTGACATACCCTGCATGCCCTTAATTATCTCCCCTCATCTAAACTTTTTTTGTAACAAATTTTTATTTTTATTTTTCATTTTTCCCTTCTTAAAGCATTTTCAACTGTTGTGTAAATCCTTTGTATCAAGACACTTTTACACAAAACTTAAAGTCTTAAAAAAAAATAAAGATAGGCTACAATGGTACTCTTGTAAACTTTTGTTTAAATTTTGAATGAACCAATTAATAAGATATTACTAGTGTACCTTGGATGTTATTTTGTGCAATTTTTTAATTTTTTTTCCTAGTATTTTGGTATACAAAATCTTATAATGACAATGGATCTTGAATTATTGGTCTTGATGAGTAGATTTCAAATATATAATTTTTATTAAAATCTATGTTATGTATTAAAAAAAATTAGATAATGGGTTCTAGGGCCTCGCTCCATAATATTTTATGACTTTAAGGACAGACTCATGTTTAATAAAGGGAATCCATACTAATTTTATAATTTGGATTTACAATAAGGACACTTTTCATAATATTAATTTATTTTAAGGAAAATGATAAATGTGGATTATACACCTAATATAAACCTCTCTTAAACCTTTCAGTGAACAATGCTCTCTCTCTCTTACACAACTACACGATCAAAATTTTATCTCATTATAATTCTCTACACTATCAAAATTTTCTTTCTCTAGAATTCTCTACATGATCGACATATTCTCTATAAGATTTTAGTATCTATACATGATTTTACTTTTAGTTTCTATACTCGATCTCAATTTGTCTTATTTGTTTGTTGTTCATTTTCTCTACATGGTCCCTTCATTCTTTGGCAAGGTATGACTTCATTGATTTGTGTTCAGTTATTTTATAATGTTTATATGTTATTGTTCATGTGTTTAATCGAGTATTTGTTCAATGCTTTGTGTTCATTCAGTGATTTGTATTTAGGTTTTGCGTTGAAGTAGAAGTTCAAAATACATTTTTGCATATGGTTAGGGTTTTTAATGTGCTTTGAACTTCTTTTATGAAATTTCGTGTTCATAGATTCAAATTTGTATGTAGATTTTGTTGAAAGCCTAGTTTGTACAAATTTTGTTGTTTGATTTTGTGCTGGACAAGTGGTGCTAACTATGTTTTAGCACCTTAATTTGTAGTCAATTATGTTGTCAAATTACATGATTCATGTTTGTTGGTCGAAAATCAACCTTAGATGGGTGAATAGGGTTTTAAAAACTTAATGCGGAATTTAAAACTTTTCAAAAATTGTTTAAGCAAAAAAATTAAGCTAAACAAGTATATCAAGGAATGCAAGCAATTCAATCAAGCAATCAATCAAATAAACTCAAGATTAATCAATGAATAATAGCAAGTAAATAAATAGCTTGAGTTAGAAAGATTAAACCAATAGAAGTCCAAGACTTTTTGTCCGCACGGTTCGGTTTCCGAAATCATACATCCGCACTCGGTTAGTTCCCCGAGAATTTTCACGAATTTCAATCTTCTTTCGGGTGTAGATCAAACATTTACAAGTGTTCTTGTCTCACACACTCTTACAAATATTGCTTTACCACAATATTCACACAAGAATCCTTTTTGCTAATTTGCGAGATTTACCTCTCATAAACACTAAACAAGAATTTAACTTTTTATAATCATACGAGATTTCTCACTATGAATACAAGTTGTTTGGTGATTCACACCAATTAACAATAACTCTCAAGTGTTTAAAGAATACAATTGAAGCTCACACTAGAGTTACTTGTTTAATCAAGATTATAGCTCAAGTAAATAATGATTGATCAATACAATTCTTGAATCTTAGAATGTTTGAAATAGATGAAGAGTAGAGTACAAAGATGATTCAAGGTAGTTAAAATGTGTCTTAGATAGTGTATAAATAGTCCCAAGAGTGATAGCCGTTTTTTAGGTTTAATAGAAGTTTGGTAGCAAAAAGGTAAAAAATTAAAAATCTAATGGCTATATTCTGAAGCATCAGTCGACTAATGGAACCCTTAGTCGACTGAGCAAAGCTGCTTAGTCGACTGATGGGCTCTGTCCATCAGGCCAACATCCCAATTTTTACACTTTTGCATATAAGCTCCAAAACCAATATAATTCTAATATTTTGGGGACTTCAAAAATTAGTTCCTAAGACACCTATTTTCGAAAAAAATTCAAAATATGATCATTTGAATTTAATATGAATTTATTTCAAAACCTGTTTTGCTATAATGATGTTTTGAAATGATTTTGATTCAAACTTTGTTTTGATCAATCTAAGAAAGTTGTAACAATGTATATGAGCTATAATAATGATCAAATAAGAAACTTTACATAAATGCTAAGCACTCACTCAATTACCTAATAGTCGAGTCTTTGAATGCTTTGATTTATTTCTTCAAATTAATCTTCACTTGCGCATCTTGTCATGAAGCTTTATACATATGATCATTGATCTTGATCTTCATGAATTGCATTGTGATGAGGTTAATCTTTCTTGTCTTTTCCAATGCATTGTTGACTTGATTGGATAATATTTCCATGATCCTTGTCATGCTTTATTTAAGCAATCATGCTATTCTTGATTTTCCAAGTAAATAAACTATAAACTTATATAAAGAAACATGTTAAATTACACATGATTGACTTATTGTTATTATCAAAATAAGATTAAAACCTTTGGGTCAACAATGTTCATTTATGTCAAATGTGTATATAAGTTTGTTGAAAAACTAGTCTGGACACAAATGTTAGAGGACAAGTAGTGTTAATTTGTTTTTTTTAGCACCTCAACATGTATATATTTGTTCTATATTTTTTCAAATTAGTTATTATATGTGTTGACAGGTGATGCTAAAGCATTTTAACACCTTCAAGTAGTTATTATCTGTGTGGGCATGTGGTGCTAAAATTGTTTTAACACCTTCAGTTTAGTTATCGCTATTCACCTGTGGTGATAAAACCTTTTTAGCACAATTCTAGTGTTTGACAATTGGTACTAATATTGTTTTAGTACCATGTGATTAGTTATTTTGTTTTAAACAACTGGTGCTAAATCTATTTTAACACATTGAATTTAGTTATTTTATGTTTGCTATTGATGCTAAAACTTATTTAGTATCATTCTAGTGTTAGAAAATTGGTGTTAAAACTGTTTTATGACCATGTAATTAGTTATTATGTTATGGATAATTGGTGCTAAACTATTTTTAGTACCATGATATGTAGTATTGCATGTGTGCTAAACTGCATAAATTTCCTTTTAGATTTCTTTTGATGATATATTTGTATATTTGTTTATAATGCCACTAAATATCAGTGATAATAAAGATTTATATCAATTGTGTAGAAGGCATCATGATCAAAATAATTTATTATGTCATTTTTCGGCACTAATAATCGACGGTTGTGAATTTCATGAGAGAAGGTTGTTTGATTTTGAAGTTTTTGATCAGGATCGGCCCTATGTGTTTTTTTTTTTGGAGACGTGAGATGTTATATTATGGTTACTGTGTTATTAATTAAATAAGGATGGAGCATTTAGTGTCTTCTTTTTTGCAGCATCCTTAATTTATTATGCTAATTTATAATAATCCTTTACAATTATTTTATTATTATAATGAGCCATTTTGCCCAATTGCCCCTAAAAAACTTTACACTTTGGCTCCATTTGATTGTAAAGATGGAAAAGGAAAATAAATTTAGTTAGTTTGTGTGAAAAGATAGAAAATAAGGTGAAAGATGTTACTCATTTTATGAGTATATCCCTCATTCTTCAATATTTTTGATGGAAAATTTTTACTCACCACTAAGTAAAGAAAATTTCTTTATGGAAAAACTTAAAAATAAAGAGGGTATCACCTCTATCGCTCAACTTATTTTTCATCTTTTCACCAATACTAACTCAATTTATTTTCCTTTTCCACCTTACAATCAAACGGAGCCTTTAAGTTTTATAAAAAAAAATAAGGAATGAAAAAGTGTCAGTGTTAGTGTAAACTTGTGGTGTATTTCCATATCCATTTTATAAAAAAGTTAAATTTAAAAGATTACTGGTGACATAAAAAATTACAAGTTTTATATATTTTATACAAAAACTAAATATGCACTACTTTTAGAGATATTATTAATTCCCTGCCTATTATTTTACAAGATTCTTATCATTCAATTAACTTATATTTAAAATATATATATATATATATATCATTATACATATTAGAGTCTAAAGAAATATTAAAATTAAAAAAATATAAAATAATAAATAATATATTATCCGCTTAGTATCCCATCCATTTCCGCGCCACCAACCTAAGCATCAATGGCACAACAAATCTCACAGGTATGTTAGTTTTCCGGCCATTTCAAATTGTCAACTTGTGTGCCCCCCGAGTCAAATTGTGGCCGCTTATTCTCCCCGTCATAATCACTTTCACCACTAAAAATGCAAAGGGAAAATACATTAAACCCCCTATAATTTGTTGGGTTAGTATATCACCTATGAAGCATAGATTCAACACGCTTTTTAACATGACATGTAATTTTTTTCAAAATATAGGACATGGTACGTGGGGGGACACGCTTTTAATTAATTAATTATATATGTAATAAATATTGCAAATACTTAAGAATTCAATAAAATGAAACTAAATTGCATTAATAATTCAAATACTCAAAACATGAGTACTAAATTGTTCCATAATTAAAGTATCAAAAAATATGCAGACTAAATTATTCCATATAATGATAAAAAAACAAAAGGGAGATATAAAAAGCTAGTATCTTATTTGTCTCATCCTTAGTTGATGTTACGATGAAGAAATACTAGGAGCAGCAGCCATCTAAATTAATTATCAAGTACTAGAGACTAGAATTAAATTTAAGCGTGAGAGAGAGTGTCGAAAAGTGTTAGAAGGTTCAACAAGTGTCGGGCTCGACACATGACGTCTAAGAGAGTGTTTGTGCTTCATAGTATATCACCGTTTTAAACTATTTTACCCGACACTAAACTTCCTCTATACTACTGCTTTTTTTTACTTTACCCCGACCCAGATAAAAACCGTTAGATTTTCAAATTGAGGGCGTGAAATTATTAATAATAAAATCACAATAATACAATTTTTTAAGATAAAGCAGGAACTCACTTGCAATGAATTACGATATTTATTTTTAAACAATAATGCAATATTATTAATTATAAACTCTACAATATTCTAAAGCAGTAGCTCACCTGCAATGAATTATGATATTTATTTTTAAACAATAATGCAATAATATTAATTATAAACTCTACAATATTATAATGATTAAGACTATATCAAGGACCTTATAACACAATCTAACATATAAAAACACAAAAACATTATTTTAGTGGTATTTCTTGGGAGAGAATTTGATGGAGGCCCAATTACGTGGGCTCAAGAAGAAGGCACAATCAAGCCCATTGGAGGGGAAAAACGTGGAGCACAAAATGGAGGCTGGGTTACACTTATT
The DNA here is from genome assembly GCA_021464415.1 of Lonicera japonica. Classification (NCBI taxonomy): domain Eukaryota; kingdom Viridiplantae; phylum Streptophyta; class Magnoliopsida; order Dipsacales; family Caprifoliaceae; genus Lonicera; species Lonicera japonica. The sequence goes on along the minus strand of CM038464.1, from coordinate 83,429,134 downwards.
CAAGCCCAATTGGAGTGAGAGGACCATGTCTATGCGGCCCAAGAAGTGGAGTCAAGCCAGCCCACTCGTTTTTTTATTTATTATTTATTTATTATTGTTATTTCTTTTTAAAGACTAGTTCTTGTTTGATTAGGATTTGTTTTGAGGATTCCTTGTTGGATTGGTTTCTTGTTGCCTAAGTTTTCTACACCCTATTTAAAGGGGGTTCATTGTTTTATTATTATGATCTAAGACTTTATTCATAATAATATTGAGTGATTTTAATCCTCTTTGGTTCTTCACGAACTACTTGAACTTATCGGTTTGTCCGTGGCGTTCATCTGACTTATCAATCGGTATTCCGCACCCGATTGTGGCGTCCTCGTTTCCCACCCTAATCTGATTGTAGAAACGGTCCAAGTTCTTAATTTGCTACGGTTTTCGTGTGTATCTGTGTCGAGGTTCGCACAACCAATTCGTTGTGTTTGCGGGTTTCGTGCGATATCACCGTAGGTCGTATCAGAATTAATAAAGTAATCTTTTATTTTTAACAGGCTTTGACTATGTTGAAAATATATAAATGACGCTATTAAATGAGACAAGTTGAATTATAATTGTAAAAATTTATTTGAGATGGATGAACTAAAACTTCGGATGAGGTTAAATACTAATTTTACTATTGGCCTACAAAGGTAATTCAACATTTTTTTACCTCCGGTAAAATTCTATTTTTACCCCCGGTAAAATCTCATTTTTACCCCCACACCTACCACATCTCACCTACCACACCTACCACATCTCACCTACCTCACCTACCTCCACCAAAGTTTAACTTATGCCATTTATTTTTATCAAATTTACGGTTTTTGCCATTCTCCATTTACCTATAAATACCTCCCACCATTCATTCATTCAACACATAATAAAAATATATCTTCTTTCTCTCTTAATATCCATCTATCTCTTCCAAGAGATATAAAGCCATTGGCAATACAAATACAAGCCAATTCGGGAAGAAATAGATGAGTCATATACTCTCTCTTTTCATACCCCCCAGAAATAGAGGAGTCTTATACTCTCTATTTTCATACCCCAAAAAATAGAAGGGTCTTATACTCTCTATTTTCATACTCCAAAAAATACCAACAACCCTTATACACTCTCTCTCCTACACAGTTTATTATTTATTATGTTGAAATATTTGTAATCCTAATTCTATACTTATAAATAGAATTAAGGAAATTATAGAGAGAGAAGTTGGTAGCTTGTATTATCATCCAAATTGATCGCCTTTGAGAAAATACAAAGCAAGCACAAACAAAAGGAGGACGTACCACTGGAATAGCATAAGCGCTACCGGGGGAACCTACCTTAAAAAAAAAGTCATGTGTTCATTATTGCGCCGCATTTATTTTTTATTCACCGATATTCACTTATTGATTGGTTAATTATCTATTTCTAGATTTTTACACCATCAGTTGGCGCGGTCTGTGGAAACGATAAGCTCTTTAAAGCTCTCGTTCTTTAGAAATTACAAGTGAATTTTTGGTGAAAAACTCGAAATCCCGCGGGTCTACGTAGCTTAATATTCTCGGGGGCATAACTTTGTGCTCAGAATTCCAAATCATGCGATTCTGGAGTACATTTTGGAGAACATTTCAAGAGCTACAACTTTTTAGTTTAAGAATTTTTCAAATTCGTCCATCTCGGGGTTCAAAACTTCGATACAAACTTTCTGGAAATCCCGCGGCCAATGGTGACTCAATATTATCAGGTGCATAACTTTGTGCTCAAAACTCCAAATCATGCGATTCTGGAGTCCATTTTGTAGAGAATTTCAAGAGCTACAACTTTTATGTTCAAGCATTTTTCAAATTTGGCCATCTCGGGGTCCAAAACCGGGATACAAAGTTGCTGCAACAAAAAATGCGGAAATCCTGCAGGCATACGCTAGCTCAATATTTACGGGCGCATAATCATTCAAAAATCCGGTTCCAAGCTTTACGACTTGCATCCAATGTCTAACGAGTTCTACACGTTGATGTTTCGGGCTCAACGACTAGCATCCGAGATCTAACTTCCTTGAACTAAGACTCGAGATCAACGTCTAGCCAGCCTTACACAATGCTGTTTTGAAACTCTAAGACTAATGATCAAAGTCTAGCTACCTTTACATATTAATGTTCCAAGCTATTTATGACCAAAAAGTATAGCGCGCTTTACATATTAATGTTCCAAGCTCTACGACTTAAATCCAATGTCTAACGAGTTCTACACATTGATGTTTCGAGCTCAACGACTAGCATCCGAGATCTAACGTCCTTGAACTAAGACTCGAGATCAACATCTAGCCAGCCTTACACAATGATGTTCTGAAACTCTAAGACTAATGATCAAAGTCTAGCTAGCTTTACACATTAATGTTCCAAGCTCCACAAGCTTACGGTCAAGGATTCGGGCCTAAGACATCACGAACATCAGAGCTCAGAGCTACTACTAGCTTTCGGGTTGAAAGATATCCTCACCAATCAGCTCATCCGAGCTAAATGATAAGGATAGGGGGCAATTAATGAGGTTAAATACTAATTTTACTATTGGCCTACAAAGATAATTCAACATTTTTTTACCTCCGGTAAAATTCTATTTTTACCCCCGGTAAAATCTCATTTTTACCTCCTCACCTACCACACCTACCACATCTCACCTACCTCACCTACCTCCACCAAAGTTTAACTTATGCCATTCATTTTTATCAAATTTACGGTTTTTGCCATTCTCCATTTACCTATAAATACCTCCCACCATTCATTCATTCAACACACAACAAAAATATATCTTCTTTCTCTCTTAATATCCATCTATCTCTTCCAAGAGATATAAAGCCATTGGCAATACAAATACAAGCCAATTCGGGAAGAAATAGAGGAGTCATATACTCTCTCTTTTCATACCCCCCAGAAATAGAAGAGTCTTATACTCTCTATTTTCATACCCCAAAAAATAGAAGGGTGTTATACTCTCTATTTTCATACTCCAAAAAATACCAACAACCCTTATACACTCTCTCTCCTACACAGTTTATTATTTATTATGTTGAAATATTTGTAATCCTAATTCTATATTTATAAATAGAATTAAGGAAATTATAGAGAGAGAAGTTGGTAGCTTGTATTATCATCCAAATTGATCGCCTTTGAGCAAATACAAAGCAAGCACAAACAAAAGGAGGACGTACCACTGGAATAGCATAAGCGCTACCGGGGGAACCTACCTTAAAAAGAAAAAGTCATGTGTTCATTATTGCGCCGCATTTATTTTTTATTCACCGATATTCATTTATTGATTGGTTAATTATCTATTTCTAGATTTTGACACCATCAACTTCAATTTAGAGTAGGACAAAATGACATTTTTCTAGTATTCCATATAAATATGCACCTTGTGACAACCTTGGTTATTACTCTATCTTTAGCAAAAACATAATTAATTAAAAGATGTCGTGTAGCCCAATGGTAATGTATATTATGTTTTAAGCTCATTTTATTTAATAAAAAATAGAGATAATGGGTTATAAGGTATCGCTCGGTAATGTTTTATAACTCTAAGGACGGACTCATATCTAATAAAGGGAAGTAGTAATAATTTCATAATTTGGCTTTACAATAAGGACATTTTTCATAATACTAATTTATTTTAAGGAAAATGATAAATATTGATGGACAAAAATACCCCTAATATAAAAATCTCTTATCATACACACTACTTGCTACAGTAATGGTGAATCAATTTGCCCCTCCCTTATTAAAACTTCCAATGCCTCCTCTCTCTCAAGATTCCCATTCAACCATTAAATATTCTTCTCTGTCTCACCAACGATCTCAACTCTTCCACCAGCACCCCCCCCAACTCTCCGATCGTATCGCCCAGAAGAGCGCCATTCTCACCATCTTCTTCTTATTATTTTTTTTTACAAGTGCAGTCATAAAACATATACAACTTTTGATCGAACCGTTGGATTGGGATGATTTTTGGCTATGTTGTTGTTCGGAAGACAAAATTACAATAATTAGGCAAAAATCAAGACGATCGGAGGTCGTTTTGCTATGGAAATTGACCAATTTTGACAGTCCAATTGGATTTTAAAAAAATATCTGATCGAAACTTTTTTTTTACGAACCCTACATCGATTCATATATGTACATAAAAATAAATTGAGTGGACAATGATCTCATTAATTTTATTGTTTTATGTTTTGTATTGGTGCTTAAACTATTTAGCACCTTCTTATTGTTGTCATGTGTGTTGACAAGTGGTGCTAAATGTAATTAGCATCTTTAGATTGCTTGTTACTTCTTGTTGAAATGTGGTGCTAAATGGCTTTTAGTACATTCAAAACTACTTTACATTTGCGAAAAGTAGTGCTAAATTGATTTTAGAACTATCAGATTGCTTGTTAGTGTGTTGAAAGGTGCTAAATGGCATTAAATGGTGTTAAAACCATTTAGCACCATGTTTGACGGGTTAAGGAGGACTCTGAGTAGTAGAGAAATCTTAAAAGAAGTGAACCATGGAAACGTTTACAAACTTTAAATCTAACTTAAAATGGTTTTGTGCATCGAAATCGATAAATTATCCTAATAACTTAAAGATATACATAATAGTATAAACAAGATTATCATAGAGATAGAGAAAAATATACAAATACTTAAAATGATTATAAACTCATCTTCCATAAACAAACTGGGAATTTTATTGAACACCAAATTGGGCATTTGTGGAGCCTAAGAATTTAAGCCTGCTGTTTTTTTTCAAGATCACGAAGTTGGGCTTCTAAGAACTTCTTTTCTCTTTCTTTCTCACTGATAAACTTAGTTGCTATTGGTGCTAAAACAGATTGGTGCTAAACAGATTTAGCACCAATTCTGATAAGACGTGGGATGTTATAAGGAAAATAGTATAAGTACAAATTTATGTTCCCTAGATACAAATTCTTTCTCTGTTATGCCTTACAATTCAAATCAACTCAGATTACCACTATCCCTCCCTCAAATTTGGAAAATTTGAAAAAATTATGGTGAGTCAACCCCATAAATTGATAGACAATGTTTGTCTTTTAAGTTACATCGGTAAATTGAACCCCTGATTCAGTGGTAGGGTCAGCACTTCAATTAGGGGGCAAAATTTAAATTACACAAAAATATAAATTTAAAGTCATAAAATTTTAACACAAAAATAACAGCATTAGTATGTAAACATAAAATTTTTAACGCAAATATATAACATTAGTGCGAAAAAACATAAAATTCTAACTCTCTTCCTATTTATGGTTAATTAAAATAAAGGGTTTAGGCATAAATCACCTAATATTATGCAATTAATTAATTATTCAAGAAATAAACATTATTTATACTATTCAATTAATTAATAATAGAACTGATGTCATACAATTTATCAAGAATTATACATAATATTAGTAAATAGATCTTAATATTAATCAACAAATACACTCATATATGGTATATGCCGGACGTCAACAAAAGCCGCGGAGGTGTAGAGGCACTAAAGCAACTAAGAAGTGAAGAAAAACGGAGAATAAGAGAAAAAAGAAGAGGAGGAAAATACATCTGAGCAATAAGCAGTGAACATATATGTATTATGTGAGTTTAAAAGATATTTAAAGTTTTAAATAGCGTCTAAATAGCCTTTGATGTTTAAACTCTTACACTTACATACCTTAAAGTATGAAATTATGCAAGTTCCTATGCCCCCCCCCCCCCGGGCGACCCCCATGTTTCCCTACACATCACTACGTACCCTACCCCGACTCCTCGACTCCTCTCAATCCATATCATTATCCCCTGTGCCAACTAATATTATTTTTGTATTGCAAGACTATTACCAACAAATAATATGTAAAGTTATCAGAATTTAAAATTAATTAATTGAAGATTTAAAATAAATTTGACAAAATGATACTAGCTAGATATGAATCGACACAAAATTAAAATTTTAAGTTATTAAGATATATTTTTTAAAAGATTGACAGAATTATTAATAAATCATAAAAGTTGTATGACGTTTAAATGGCAAAGAACAGTTCAAGGGATGAAAATGATAAGGAAATTATGTAATTATCTCCTAATCCTTGTCCCATCAGTACAGTCCCAACTTCTGACCGAAAGAAGACAAAACAGTGGGCATCCGATCATTGTTTTTTTGACTTTAAATTTGGTGGGCACTATTTGTAAGTTGGAAATTGCTTCAGTAAGACCATCTGCAGTGTGTAAGGTAAAATGGTAAAGAAATTTATAATTTTAGCAATTCTCTCTCCGCAGTGCGTATGGGATAAAAGACATACCACGCCTCTCGCGATGGACTGTACGTCGTGCCCATGTCCTGTCAGCGTAGCTCACGACATTCTGAATGTCGTGTGGTGATGACTGTACATCACACGATGTTCAGAACATCGCGCGGGTCATTGTCAGGTGCTCGCGACGTAGATTCCATTGTGGGACAAAATTGTTTGTCTCCCCTCGCTTTTACCATTTCTCTACCATTTTAGCAAGCCATTTTAACTTATAGCATGTACGCTGTGCGCTAAAAAAGGTTAATTTTACCAATTTAACACATGCATTAGAGAGGGTTTAAGAGACCTCTGGAAGTTTTAGGACTTAACAAACTTAATTAGAGTCACAATCAATAAAATTCTTGTAGAGTTAGGAAAGAGAAACTAGAACATCAATGCTAATCTTTGTGTATTTATACAATGTCCTACCAACAGTTTTTATTTAATAAGTTCCTTTAACAAATTCCATTCATATATATTTCATTTCTATATTAAAGCTTTGAACATCAATTGAACCACTGGATTATAAAACAATATTTTTCATCTATTAATGTTTAATATAACTTATATCTTTTTCCATAAAACTTATATATTTTCTCCATGAAATTTGAGATTTGATAGTGATTTTTGTTTTACAAGAAATAAAGGTATTTAATTTTTATTTTTTTGATATTCTAAATTATAAATTTGAGAGCATAACAATTATAATAATAAATACAATATAATAGTGATAAATTTATATGTCCTCTACGTCAAACAACATTATGATTATCACGTACTTGTAATACATGATAACACAAATGTATAACATACATGTTACAAAAAAGATAGAAAGCAAAACATCTAATTAATAAGTTAAGTTATACTTAATAAGTCAGAACATTTTTCCTAAATTTTTCCTAATTAATAAGTTATATCATACACAGATCATTTTTCTAAATTTTCATGTTTCATTTCAAGAACATTTTTCATAAATAGTCCGAGCATATATACAAAAAGAAATTTTAACAAAATAGTTTAAGCGTAAAGATCACCCAATATTAATTTAATTACCTGGAGAAAAATATGAAGTTTAGCTGGCATAGAAATATGTTCAATTGCCTAAAAATTAAAACTTACCTACATAAGAAAATATTACTAATTAAAACTTACCTCCATAAGAAAATTAAAATTGCCTATTTTCTCTCTCATACAAATACATACACACATACATTCATCTACATATATATATATATATCCATATATGTTATATACACATAAATAACATCTTCTCTCTCTCTCTCTCTCTCTCTCTCTCTCTCCCGTCCCCACCATCTTTTCTCTTTCTAAACCTTCATATCTTCTCTCTCATACTGTAACGCCCTGAATTCCGTTAAAAGGATTGCTCCTTCGGAACCCGATTCGTCACAGGTGTTGTACGCCGACGACTGTTTAACTGAGCAAAATACCTATGAAAGACTTAAAAGAATCCATAATCTAAACAACAATTATACTTTCCAATACTCAAGGTCTATTTACAAATGCATAAAAATTTCTACAAGTCCGCAACTAGCCTCCAACGAGATCCCAAGCATAGAAGATACAATCTCCATAAAATATACAATGCACATTATTAAAAGCTCCATACATAATTAATCATTATCATACAAGACTCTAAGAACTATGGTACATAGGTAGACTAAGAAACGCGTCCTTCTTTTCACTTTTCCCCCAACGAACCTGCAAAAGAAACTGGGTGGAGAAGAGGTAGGGTGAATTGAAGGACTCAATGAAAATCATATAGGAAATATAGTATGAAATTAAAGTTTAGAAATCTCGTTTTGTACAGTCTTAGGAAACCCTTTTTGTATTAAAATGGAAAGTAACTTATTTACAAATATATGTTTGTAATAATTTAGAAAGAAAGCTTTTCTATCTTTAAAACATCGATAAGACTTTGAGAAAATACTCTTTTGAAACTTTATATAAAACCAACCCTATCTCAATGGAAATCTATGGCACAATGTATGTCTTTTTATTTTATAAATCTCGAATCGCATTTTCTCAGGTTCCACACTCCTCAAGCATACAGCTTGGTCTACGTTTTATGGCTTTTCAATCACACGACAGCAGGGTCTCCCGTTCTTTTCTCATTCGTAATAACGAACCGTAACATTGATAATCGTCCAAGGGTACAACTGGGTCTGCATTTCGTGGCCTTTCAATCACACAGCAGCAAGGCCTCCTGCTCTTTTTCGTGCACGGTTTCAAGTCTTGCACCCAGGAGACTGTGTCCCAAATTCCTGCCCCAATAGTTAGAGACCAACTCGGGACCTACCATAGACTAGTACTAACGTAGGTGCTCAACAGTATACCAATCGGCTCATATGAGAAATAATTGTGCCATTTTACGTTGATCATAAATCAAATATAACTTTAATATGTAACCAAGGGAATATTATCATATAAATCATTTCGATATGTTCAGTAACTCATAAACGATCCTTTTATAGCATAAAAGCCACCACTTGAACCCTTAAGAATAAGTATTTACTAGTACAATGCAAATCGTTATTGAAAAGGTTCCAAGTGGGTTTTTGGGCTACACAAGAAATAAACCATAATTTCTTGTTAAATCATGTATTTTAACATCTATAAAAGCTATCCAAGCCATCAATTTAATTATTGAAGCCAAACATCTCTTTATAGTGAAAACCCATTTTGTAGAAAGCTAGATTTGGGCTTAAAACACGTGGATAGGTGAAATCACAAGCTTCCTCGTGTAATAGAAATGATATTGAGGTCATTTAAACCATTAATTCAACGGAAATATTAAATAACCACATACACCAAAAATATCCTTTGGGGTTTTTGGGTGATGGAATGATGTAGATGAATCACTCCTTTAATCTCCCTCAAAGGCCCTCTTCATCTCTCTCTAGAAGTTTCCATCGATCTCTTGTGAAAATGAGGTAAAATAGGGCTTAAATCCTGCACAAAAGTTAAGTCGGTGGCCTAGCTCAAAGGCCAAACCGGTATGCCCATTTTAGGGTATCGGTCCACAGATCACAACTCCCCAATTTCTTAAAGGCCGGACCAGTATGCCAATTTCCCCATACCGGTTTGAGTGTAAAGTTTGTCCTGCAGCACTGAATTTCAATTGGCCATAACTTTTAGCTCGGGACTCCGATCGAGGTGATCTTTAAGTCCACAGAACGCTAATTCAAAGTTCTACAAGTTAATAAGAGAAAACTTTTCCAAATTATTAATATATTTTTTCTAAAAATGTGTCAAAGATAGTGTTACATCATAAGGTTACCAAATGACCAACTTTCACAATGGGCTTACTTTGCACTCAGTTTCAGCCAACAAGGAGCCTGAATTGGTTTCCGACCAACACAAATTGTAGATTATATCAAGGCCTAAACATTAGCACAAACAGGGGCTTAATCAGATAAGGAACGAAGAAGTTACGCTTCCTCAAAATTGACGAAAACTAAGAAATCGCGTAGGGTGAAAACACACGATCAACTTCTTGATTTCAACTTAAACCGCCCAAATTGCAAAAGAATCACTCTCACAAGCTTAATACAACTAATAAGATATGCTAGAAGCATTGGACCAACTCGGAAGTGTCCGAAAGTAATAATTCACGCCTTGACGGGACTATAAGCTTCTATCAGACATACGAAGGGTGTTAGCTTGCAAATGAAACACGGGGTATTACCCATACACATACATACGTACACACACACGCACACATATATATATATCCATATATGTTATATACATCCACAACATCTTTTTTTCTCTCTATTGCCGCCATCACCGCCACCACAACCGTATCATTTTCTCTCTCTAAACCATCCAAAATAGAACCATATGGAAAGATCCATAGGGTTTTAATTTAGGATTTGATTCATTGGGGTTGTAATTTGGAGTTCAATTTGGGGTTTCAATTTGAGGTGTAAAATAGAACTTCGGTGGTAATCTAGCAAGGATGAATGGGTGTGTTGGAATTAGGTGATTTAAAATAGTGTTTGATGATATTGAAAAAATAAAGAATGATGGTGGTGGTAATGGAGGTATAAGTGTGAAAATGAATTATCTTTTATACATGAGAAACCAGAGATTACTTGATACTCCCTCCGTCCCAAATTGTTGACCCCTTTTAGGAAATCCAACTTATTAGGAACCCAACATCATCATTGCACTTTTTGCTTAATTTACATTAACTTTCCCGTTTTACCCTTTTCTTTATTCAAAACTTTTACTTAAAAAGTGAAAGTACAAAAGGGCAAAATAGGTATGTATTTATTTTTTATGGAAAGTGAACATTTATTTTCGGTCATCCAAAAAAGGAAAGAGGGACCAGCAATTTGGGACAGAGGAAGTATTTATTTTGCAAGAGTTCGAGAATTACGTTACGAATTGGAAAGGTATTAGGCACCAAATCCGCCCTTTCAATCTCTTAACGGATCATGTATTTCATTCATATTTTAGATATCTTGCAAGTAGTTTGAATTGTTTTCAAAATAGCCCTTTCAGATAAATTCAATTTAAACAGTATTTATGAAATCAGACTCGAGCTTTATAAGTGCCTGCGTATTTATTCGTAAAATCAAATCAGAGTCTCGTAGTTGCACTCGTTTGGAAACTATTTTTGTGGTTGTTTTGTTTTTAAAACGTGTCAAAGCGGATTTTAGTTTTCTTGTAAAATTAAAAAATGACTTGTTTCGAAAATAATGATATTTTTTTCAAATTATCTAATTTTCTTGTATTAAAAATTATATTAAAAACATGTAATTGAAACGTGTAATTAAATGCAAAAATTAAATTGAGACGAGTTATAAACACGCACATTTAATGCTTGAAAATAAAATAAAAGCCTTGCCTTCTTATAGAAGAACTCTCTCTTTCTCTCTCTCTCTCTCCCTCTCTCTCTATCTCTCCAAGTTTTCTCTCTCTAAAATTATTATTTTTAAAAAATATATTTTTCTCTCACTAAAATAAACTTTCTCTAGCGTGTTAATTCGTGCGATGCATGGGAGTTTTAAAAATATAAATACATTTTCTTTTGACATTTGCATATTTTATTTTAAACTAGTGTGTTAATTCGTGCAATGCACGGGCATTTTTTATAAAATATTTAAATGTTTGATAAAAATATTTATAAAGAATATAAATACATTGTTTACTTTTGTGTATATGAATCAGTTAAATTTCAAGCAAACTAATTATTTATCCGTTCAAAATAATTACTATTCTTTTTCCTACAAATGACATAAAATATCATCATAATTGTAGAAGCTAAGTGAAACATTTACATAATTTTTAAACATGTTTGTCTTACATATACAATAAATGGATATATATCTATAAATAAATTTTGCAACTAATGTGTAAACCCTACAAAATACAAGAAAACAAACATGCAATGAATAAATTATATTGCCTTCAATATTCCCAATCACACTTTATAAAAGTAAATATATTTTTTTAAAATTTAGATTTATAAAATAATTTTAGTGTTTAGTGATTTAGATATATTGTTTTATGTATATGAGTACATACAAAACTTTATAAAATGTGAATTTGTAACACGATAAAACTTGCATGTACCATATTTTGATAATATTTATCAACAACGAAAAATTATGTATAATTGAAATCATTGTAAAAAAAATCATTGTGAAAAAAATAGGCATATTAGTTGTGAAAAAATCATGTGAAAATATGTAACCTATCAACAATAAACATTGTAACAAATGAAAAAAAATGAGAAGTGAGAAATAATAAAAGTGCAACTGAAAATGGTAAAGAGAGGTATCTAGTTTTTAATCCACTCTCTGTGCAAATTCTTGGGGAAAAACATAAAAGAATGCATAGATAATGGATTAAAGATATTAAGATGATATATGTATATATGTACTCATATTATATTATTTAAGGGTAATTGAGAGTATGAAATGGTAATATAATTATGGGGTTAAGAGCATCTCCGATAGTTATGTGTAAACCATGCCACATAGGATTTGTGTAAAATTTATATATTGTGTATAATTTTTGGTGCTCCAATAGTGTTATGTAAAACATGCCAAATCATCTTTTATGTAAAATGAGTTTGTATTTTACACATACACCTCATCATTTTCTCTCTCCAACTTTTTACAAAAATTTCAAAATAGTATAATTAAAAATTAAAAATATATTTTGGAATAAAACTTGCATATTTGAATTCTACTCATCAAGATCTTTAAATCAATACCCACTTTGACTATTTAATTATAAATAAAAAATATTTATAAAAAATGTTAAATATTATATATTATATGTGTTTCCATATAATTGGTGCATCATAATTTTACACAATACTATAGGTATGAATCGTTGGAGCAAAAATGAGAACTTTGTTTAATATATGTGTAAAACAACTTTTTATCAACCAAATGTCAATTATTTATTAGTCCACATGTTTTTACACATCAATTTTACACATTACTATTGGAGATGCTCTTAATAAAGTAGGAAAATAAAACGGTAACACGCTGAGAATTATAATTAATGATTTCTTGAGACACGCAATTATTTATATATATTAATTAGATTAAATAGATTTCAAATGCATTAACTATCTTAAAAGCTCCATTAATGCTCATACTTTTTTCAATACTATAAGGGTGCGTTTGGCGTGCTGGATAAGGAGGTAGGATATGATATGATAAATTAAGGTTAGATAGAAAAAGAGTTAGTCAGATAGAAATTATGTGGGATATGATAGGAAAAGAATTAGTCGAATAAGGATTAAGCAGGATCGGATAGGATAAGGACTAGTCGGATAAAGATTTAATAAATTTTGCATTTAATGGAGTTCTGGATTACAAGTCCAGATATTATATAATACACCTTGTTTTTCTTTTAAAAATATATACAATTTTAATTGTTGTCCACAATTTTTTTTTAACTAATGCAATTTTCATATTTATAAATAAGTTTCGTAAAATACTATTTGAGGAGAAAAGTTCTATATTATATACAATATTTATAAACTATGTATTAAGTACAGTTTTAAATTCAAATGATAATATTTTTTCTAAAATTAATTTTGCTTATAAATACCTTCATTTAATAAAAAATAAATAAAAATACCATATTATACAATAAATGAATTTTATTAGTTGAGTTACTGTAAGTTTGGGTGGTTGAAAATTTTCATTAATAAATTTGATTATTTAAAAGGCATAAAGAAAAAGATCAAAATAAAAAATAATTAATTAAAAAATAATTTTTATATTCATTTTATTATCAGGTAACCATGAGATAAAATAATACCACCTATATAGGTGGTATATATTTATCCGGTTCTAAGGGATAAAACAATAATTAATCATGTGTGCATTTCAATCCCGTGTTGCACCAAACACCCGATAGGATGAAAATATTATATCAATCCTTCCGCCAAACACATGATATGATTTATTTATCCTATCGTTTCAAACAACAAACACCGGATAAAATTATTTAATCAAATCCTACTTCTAATCCTGCGCGACAAACACACCCTAATAGAATAGATGGCCAATCAAATCTTTTCAATTAAAAAAGAAGTTTCTAAAAGTAGAAATACCAAAAAAATATAAAATAAAGAATCAAAAAAGAGAAAGACCAAATGGGCGGAAAAAAATTTGTTTTAATATATATTTAGATGGCATGAATTTGAGAATGTTGGACTAACAGAATTTACGAAGGGTTGGCTTCTTTGCTAGGGGTGGGCTAGATGGGTTGGAGTGAGTTGGGTAAGTAGCTATTTTATATATGATAAATAGGTTATAAAAAATTTTGGGCTGGGCTGGAGCCTTGCTAGCCCAGCCCTAGTTTTGCCTTTGCTCCGGCGACTTCTTACGCTTGTTATGGGTTGTCTTGTTCTTGGGTAGGTCTATATCTTTTTTTAGATGTGTATGTTCCTATTGCTAGTTGGAATTGTAGCATTGTATAATGAGGTCTTTTTATATTAATTGGTTGATGGTTATTTTTTTTCTTGTTAAAATTGGCTACACTAGCCTATAATGTTCAGTGGAATTCAAATATGTTCTTTCTCCATTAAAGCTTTGATGTGTTCTCTTGTGTGGTGTTTATCTTTTATAGATTTGTATGTTCATAGATGCGGGTAGGATTTGTACCATTGTACAATGTGATCTTATTATATTGATGGGTTGATGGTTGATGGTTGATCATTTTTCTTGGTGACAGTTTGGGTCCATCTTTCTTTATTATTTAATTTTGTCTGCATTTTATATGATTTCTCCTATTTCGATGGTTGTAAGTGTAATTCACCCAATTCAAAAGGATTTGTTGATTTTGACAGCATTTTAGATGCTAAAATGGAATGTTATCCAAGCGGGTTAATGATTGTTTTGTTGTAAGGACTGAAATTTGCATTACTAATTCAAAGAAAATAAAAAAGAACTGAAGAGCAGCAAAAGCATAAGAAGATGAAGTTCAAGTCGTTCAGCGAAGCATGGCCTAAGTCTAAAATCTATATATGCATGAGCATTTAATTGACCTAAGACTATCTGGCTGGGGTCTATACTATTAAACTATAATGTTTTATTAAACCAAAATATTTCCGCATCAATGTTTTTTACGATCGCAGGTAGTTGTGGTGGTTGTGATGTTCTATTGTCAAAGTATGACCCCGTGATAAAACAAGTCGAAAATGACAAAGTGAATTCATGCCTTACACTTCTTTTGTAATACCCCTTTCCTTTGTTTTCGAGCTAATCTTTCTCTTAAGTCGGTTAAGGCTAGATCTCAATTAAGGAGTAAACATCGGGTTATGAACCCCTCGAATTAGACCCAACAGTTCTAGAGTGTCATATTAGGTATATCAAATTTGTGGGAAAAATCATTTCGTTATTCAGGTGGCCCGAATTGGAAACGGGAAGTTAATCGCGCATTTTGAACTTTTCAGAAAAGTTGATTTTTGGCCAACTTTGAGAGGCCGTAACTTTTTCATCTGATGTCCAAATAACTCCTTGTTTGTGGCCACGGCTTCATTTCATTCCCCTTTACGACTTCTGTATTTTGATTGAAAGTCATTTAATGCTCCACGTTGATCAAAATAGAGCGCAAAGTAGGCCAATCGCTAAAATCGGATCGTATTGTGACTTGTGGCAAACTGTTGTCTTGTACGAATTTCTGGGATTAATCCATCCAGAATTTGGAAAAACTTCCTCTTGTAAAGTTGAATATCATTGAATTATAGTTCCATAGACATAAAGATCACATCAATCAGAGTCCCGAGCGAAAAGTTATGGCTAAATTACGAATAGTGCTCGATCGATCCAACTATAAGCTGGATAGATCCAACTCCACTAGCCACAAATTTTTACTCTATTTCCACCCTTTAAACGCACCATCACTCACACATTCAACCATTATACACCCAAGAGAGATAGAAAGGATTGAGAGCTCCATATTGGAAGATCTCTTGGAGGTATTCCTCTTCTCCTTTCATCTCCAAATCTAAGTTCCATCTTCACCATCTTCATCTTCTTCATTCTCTCTCCTCCATTGTTGAAGGTCCAAGCTCAAGAATTGGGGATTCCACGATTGGGCAACTCTCGGCTTGATTCAACCTTCCAAGCTCAATCATCTAGCTTCATTGAGGTGGGAATCTACTATTAAAACCTATTTTCTAATCTATTATTGCTTAATTTCGATTTTATCAATTATAGGAATATGAACCCTAAGTTATATACATATATATATACATGTTTTGGGTATATGATGAAAGGAAGAAGAAATGTTGAAATTGATGAATCAAGTGGCTTATATATTGTTCAAATGACTTTGTTCAACGAGCATTTTGCGATGAATCGCTTGTTTTAAGCGAAACCCACTTATGCCCCAAATTCCAAAAATGGTAACTTTTGATATCCATAATTTAGAGAAAACTTCATTCTAGAAGTTTTAGATCTCTGAATTACCTTTTCATGGATAAAAATATCATTTCAATTGGAGTACCGAGCGAGAAGTTATGGCCAAAACAAGAACAGGGTAGCAGGGTAAAAAGTTTACTTGCAGACCGGTATGGAGATTTTGGCATACTAGTCCAGTTTTTTCATACTGGTCCAGCGTGTAAAACTTTGGGAAATTGGAGGCTGCGGACCAATCTCCCATTTTAGCATACCAAACCGCCAGTCAAACCAGAGCACCGATTTAACTCAGTTTTAAGTACGTTTTATTTATTTTTCCACCTATGTCGACCCAAGAACACCCATAAGTCTCTAAAGGGTTCTAGAGAGAGAAAGTGATGAGTTCTTAAGCACTTTTCGCCTATTTTTCATCCTCTATCGAAGAACCAAAGCTCCAAACCATTCAAACCTTCTTCTCCTTCACTATTCATCATCTTCAACCTTGGCTATCGTCCATGGAAGCTTAAGCGTGAGCTTTGGCGAAGCGAATATAAGTTTGTACTTCATCAATTTAGGGATTTTGCCACCCCATGAACACATTGATGCAAGGGTTTTGGGATTCTAGCGAACGGAGCTTGGATTATCATCTCTCTTTCTTCCTTTTCACTTTTAAACTTGAGGTAGAGGTTTATATCTTTTCAAAACTCAATAATATGATCTTTATTCAACGAGAAATGAATGATATATACATGTATGTTCTCTATGAAAGCCATACTATTTGATATTCATGAATTATGCACCAATGAACTATGATTTTATGAAGTGAAGCGAGATATGCCATATAAACTCGATTCTTACATAGTATTTGAATGCTACGAGATGTCCCTCGGGTGTATATGTGTTAATTTGATAAGAATGAACTAGCAAATGATTCATGTATACACTAAGGGACAAGGATGATGTTTATTAAGGTTTGTGTGGCATATGTTGTTTCTAGTTCCATTTGAAGCATGAATTGCATGTTTTTGCATAATTATTGTGTCAACCTAGAATTCATGGCGATATTCTGGACAATCTTGGAGTACTCACGTAACACCACTGCCTTAATTAGCAGGATAACACCTGTAAGTAAGACCTAGAGCGTTACTAGTCCATCCTGGATTGACTAAAATGGGTGTTAATGTAAACAAACAATCGAGGCAGCATGAATGTCACAAGTAAACCAAGCATGGAGTATATAGTTATGATATAACTTTCACACATGCATATGGTAGTTATACAAAGCTAACAGAGTAAAAGCATAATCATATACAACTTGTCAGGTTAGCCGTGGCTTCCTATAATAACATATATACTCACAAAAATGATTCTCGCATTAGCGCCTCTACTATGTCCCTAAACTTGTCTCATCTTTGTCCTCGTTGGACTCCTGAGGACTTGTATTAATTTTTAAAGAAACTGGGGTGAGCTATTTGCTTAATAGGGGAAACATAAGGCATAATGTTTTAAAATAGGGTTACTAACAAATTTTCAAATCATGTTTAGCTTAATAATATAAACAAAAACCATTGCCATCAAATAAACGATGCATGAATGTGGTATTGCAGCTTACCTCCCGTGTCAACCATTTACCGCATAATAGAGAAATCGAGTTGTTAACATGCCTCGCCGTTACCAGCAATATGAGGTCACCATAATAATACCAAGGGCTAAACATCCCCAAACCATATGAATGTAAATGTCGATAGAATCCATAGTACCTTACCAATTGCCTAGGTTCCCAGACCCCTCACCGGTGGCTTATAGGTAGCCAAACTTTGCTCCCCTAGAGGTTTAGGGATTTTCAACCTAAGGGCACCGAGCCCTACTTATTTTCCTATCCCGGAAAGCACTATGTCGATACAAGATGTCATTTTCAAACACCAAGGGCATTACAAGCCTTCCTCATTATAGACAAAAGATATAAAATATTCCAAAGAACTCTTCAAATTCATAAATTGCAAGAGCATTCCAAAGTCGCTGAGAAAATTGTAACAAAGCCGATTGACACAATGGTGATAAGTAATATGCAAAACATGTTATTTAATAAACATATGTGTTGACCTAAAGGTCTTAATCTTATTTTGATAATAACAATAAATCGATCATGTGTAATTTAACATGTTTCTTGATATAAGTTTATAGTTTATTCACTTGAAAAATTAAGAAAAACATGACACCTAACAAAGATCATTCATTCCATATTCGATTAAGTCAACATAGGATTGGAGAAATCAAGGATATCAATCTCATCACACACATGTTATCAATGCATATCATAAAGCACAAAGATCAAGGATCATATGTAAAAGCTTGAAGGCAAGAGTTGCAAGAGAAGATCATTTTGAATAAATAAATTGAAGCATTCAAAGACTCATCTATTTGACATCTGAGTGAGTGTTTACGATTATTTGTAAAGTTTCTTATTTTATGATTATTATAGCTCATACACTTTGATACAACATTCTTAGATTGATCAAAAACAAGTTTGAATTGAATTTCCTTTGAAAACATCATTCTTACAAAAATCGGTTTTCAAATAAATCCATATTAAATTCAAATGATCATATTTTGAGTTTTCCTCAGTTGACTAATGAGCTTTCCTCAGTCGACTGATGCCCCAAAATATAGCCGTTGCATTTATGATTTTTTACTATTTTTGGTACCAAACCTTCGCCAAACCTTTAAAACGGTTATATCACTCTTGTGATTATATATACACCACGTAAGACAAAATTTGAGAAGCTTGAATCAATATAGAATCATATTTTTCATCTATCTTCATTATTCAAAGATTCAAGAATTTGTTTTGATCAGTCATTCATTCTTTGAGCTATAAATCTTGATCAAACAAGATAACTTTAGTGTGAGCTTCAAATTGTATCTATTAAACACTTGAGAGAATTATTGTTCATTGGTGTGTATCACCAAACAATTAAGAATATTCATTTATGAGAGGTTAATCTCATAGGATAACAAAAAGGTAAATTCTTGTTGATTGTTGTGAGACGTAAATCTTACAAGTTAGCAAGAGTGTTTCTTGTGTGAGTATTATGGTAGAGCAATACGTGTGGAGTGTAGTGAGACAACAACACCTGTAACGGTTTGATTTTCACCCAAAAGAAAATCGGTTTTAGTGAAAATTCTCGGGGGACTATTTGAGCTCAGACGTATGATTTAGGAAACAAAACCGCGTGAACAAAACATCTTGGGCTTCAATTCGATTTAATCTTTCTAACTTAAGCTATTTATTTTCTTGTTATATCATTGCTTGATGTTGGATTTGTTTGATTGATTTGCTTGTTTTCCTTGATATATTTGTTTAGCTTAGTTGTATTGTTTAAACTTTTTTAGAAAATTTTTTAATTTCGCATCCAATTTTAAAAACCCTATTCACCCCCTTCTAGGGTTGTTTTTGGACCAACAATATGAAGTAATTTATGCCATACACAATCAAAAAAGTTTCCTTACATATCCATCGGTATGCTTAATTCATCAACTAACCATTTTCTCAACAAACATCATCCTTACAACCAAGGAATATCTCATGTGATTCAAATAACACTTAATATCAAGTGTGGATGGAATATCTCGCCTCAAATCATGCATACATGAACTTCTTTATACTCAAATTTTCAAACAACCACAAGTCAAATACAAAGATTATTAAGAAATAAAATCGTATTTTTAAGTTTTGAAAACAAGAAAACCCCTACCTCAAGTTTATTAGCGATAAAGAAAAAGGAAATATAATGATCTAAGCTCCTTCCAAATGAATCCTAAGGTTAAAGATGATGAATAGTGAATAAGAAGACGATTTGAGTTATTTGAAGCTTTAATCTCGAATCAATGTCGAAAAGCATGTAAAAACCCTCCAAGAAACTCACATCTTTCTCTCTCTATAATCTTCTAAGTGTGTGTGGGTGTTTTTGGTCAAAAAATGAGTGAAAAAAATGGATAAAACGCACTTAAAACGAGTTAAGTTTGTGCACTATTTTAACTGGCTGACTAGTATGTAGAAAATGGAATACTAGTCTGCAGTATCAAATTTTCGAAATTTCTAACGACCAAACTGGTATGCAAAAATCCCATACCGGTCCGCAGCCAAATTTTTTCCTAAAATTTATACGCCGGACCGGATCAGTAAAATATCAATACTGATCCACGATTAAACTTCGCCCTGTTCTTATTTTGGCTATAACTTCTAGCTCTGAACTCCAATTTAGACGATCTTTATATCCACGGAAAGGTAATTCAAAGATCTACAACTTCTGGAAGAAATTTTCCCTAAATTATGGATATAAATGTTTTTAAAAATATAAATTGTCACACAATATTTACTCAATACATCATAATTAACATTAACATAAATACAGGATGTTGCAATTTCTCCCACTAAATAAAATTTCGTCCTCAAAATTTAAATATTACATATTAATTAAACAACTCAAGATATTTACTATGTATCTCGCTCTCTAAATCCCACGTCGCCTCCTCGGCTCCGCTATGTAACCACAAAATCTTCACTAAAGGAATAACTTTGTTTTTAAGTACTTGATCTCGATGATCTAAGATCTATATTGGGCGGGTTTCATAAGTCCCGTCTTCTAACACCTAGAGGTTTTTTCACTGAACAATTTAGGAATGATCATGAACATACTAATGCAACATTGATACATGGAAGACATTGTGGACATTAGATAACTGTGGTCGCTAAGTTAGGCGATACGAAACATTACCAACACATTCTAGGATCTCAAACGGCCTAATGTATTGAGGAGATAATTTTTCCTTACTACTAAACCGTGTAATACCAAAATGGTTTGGTTTTCAAGAACACATGATCACTGACTTCAAATTCCAATGGACGACAACATCTATCGGCATAACTCTTTTACTGGCTCTAAACGGTAAGAGGATGTTGCCAGATAGTGTTGATCTTTTCGGTGGTTTGTTCCACCAATTTTGATCCCAATAAAGTTGTCTCCCCGACTTCATTCCAACAAACCCAGGATCTACAAGGACAAACATAAAGGGCTTCATAAGGCGCTATGCCTATACTGGCTTAAAAGCTGTTATTATAGGCAAACTCAACTAATGGTAGATGTTCTATCTAGTTTTCTCCGAAATCGAGGACACGTGCCCTCAATATATCCTCGAGTATTTGGATAACTTATTTTGACTGTCCATCAGTTTGTGGGTGGAATACTGTACTAAATTTCAATTGAGTCCCCAAAGCCTTTTGAAGACTCCTCAGAAATTGAGAAGTGAAACGAGAATCTTGGTCTAACACAATGGTGAGCGGGACCCATGTAATTTAACTATCTCCCAAACGTAGAGTTTTCCTAAAATTTCCACATTTTGGTTGTTCCTAATAAGAAGGAAATAAGCGGACTTCGTCAATCTATCGACAATTACCCAAATCGTGTCTTAACCACCCAAAGCCTTAGGTAGTCTAGAAACAAAATCCATCGTGATGTGTTCCCATTTTCACTCGGGAATGGGTAATGGTTAAAGTTTTCCCTCGGGTCTTTGGTATTCAGCCTTCACCAATTGATATGTTATACCTCTATTCAAAAAATTTGCGACATCTCTCTTCATGCCGCTCCACCAAAATTTTTGGCATAAGTCCTGGTACATCTTTGTACCACCGGGATGAATAAGTCCTGGTACACCATAACGCATCTAAGGACCCTTAAGATTTTTGGCTTAAGGCATCGGCTACCATATTAGCCTTACCCAGATGATATTGGAGAATGAAATCATAGTCTTCTAAATACTCTATCCACCGATGTTGCCTACGATTAAGATCTTTCTAGGTAAAGATGTATTTCAAATCTTATGATCAAAATAAACTTTAAATCTCTCGCCATACAAGTAATGGCACCAGATCTTGAGAGCAAATACAACTATGGCTAGTTCTAGATCATGGGTGGGATAGTTTTTCTCATGTTGCTTAACTTGACGAGAAGCATATGCTACAATGCGCTCTTTCTGCATTAGGACATAACTTAACCCAAGCCTAGAGGCATCATAATAGATCGTGTAACCCTTCCCCCGCTCGGGTAGAACAAGAACTGAAGCCGAAGTAAGCCTATTTTTCAGCCCCAAAAAGGCTTTCTCACTCGACTCATCTTAAATGAACGGAACGCCCTTACGAGTTAGGCGAGTTAATGGCAAAGCTATACGAGAGAAATCCTTGACAAACCAATGATAATACCTTGCCAAACCTAAGATACTTTTAACCTCGGTGACATTTCGAGGTCTCTTTCACTTTAGGACTGCTTCTACTTTCGTCGGATCTACAGAAATGTCGTTTCTTGAGACAACATGTCCCAAGAATTTGACTTCTAACATTCAGAAGTCACACTTGCTAAGTTTTGCATACATCTTATGATCCTAAAGAACTTAAAGAGCTAGACGAAGATGGTTTCCATGCTCCTTATCGGACATAGAATATATGAGAATATCGTCTATAAAGACCACCACAAACTGATTTAAATAAGGACAATACAATCGATTCATCAAATCCATAAATGTAGCTGGTCCATTCGTCAACCCGAATGGCATCACCAAAAATTCATATTGGCCATTTCGAGTACGAAACGGCATCTTCTTCAGAATATCTTTTTCATGGACTAGCATCTGATGATAGCCCGATCGAAGATCAATCTTAAAAAACCTAATAGTGCCTGTAATTGATCAAATAAATCATTGATTCGAGGCAATAGATTCTTGTTTTTAACGGTGACCCAGTTCAACCGACGATAATCTATACACAAACGCAACGACCCATCTTGCTTCTTAGCGAATAGAGTAAGCACGCCCCACGGAGACACACTGGGTCTGATGAACCCTTTCGCAATAGCTCGTCAATTTGAATTTTCAGCTCCTTCAGCTCTGCATGATCCATATGGTATGCAGCTAAAGATGTAACACCCCCGCCTTAATTTACAGGATAACACCCGTAATTAAGACCTGGAGTGTCACTAACCCATCTTAGATTGACTAAAATGGGTATATACGTAAATTTACAAAGAAATTCAAATAGTATATGTCATGTGTCATCCCACAAGATATAAGGTGACATTTCTGTGCGAAAACATACATGCGTACATATAACTGTTATACAAAACCAAGTAAGTAAGTTCACTAATAATATACGATGTTCCGGGCTAGCCGTGGCTTCCCGAGATAACATATACACAACAAAAATGAATCTGTATCAGAACTTTCTATTTCGATCCCGAACCCGCCGTCTTGTTAACATCACACATCCCTTGTGTACCTGTATTAGTTAAAAGAAAACGGGGTGAGCTCACAGCTAAGTAGGGGAGTATAGGGGATAACGTGTTTGAAAAGCATAATCATCAATTTGGTAATAGTTTATACTTTAACCATCAATCCAAGTAAATATCATGATTTCACAAAACAATGCATGCTCATGCATATGCAGGTTATCTCCCTTTGTGTCAACCGTTAAGTCACGTCACTAGAATAGAACATGGGCCACCTTTCCAAGAGAAGTGCCAAAGCTAAACCGAACCATAATAATCATAACGATGGGCCTGACCGCCCTCAAGAAATACCAAAGCTGAACAACTTCATAATCATAATGACAATGGGCCTAACCACCCTCAAGAGAAAGAGTATCAAGATCATAACATATATAACCAGAATATGGCCTCTCCGTCTCAGGTGAAAACCAATAAATATTTAACGATTGGACCACATTCCGCAATATCACATCAACTGATCATTATCATACCAATTTTCTCAACAATTGTCTAGATCTCCGGACTATTCACCGTGGGCTCTAGACAGCCGATGACTCACTAGTGCCTTGCTGTTGTCTAGATTTCTGGACTATTCACCGCGGGCTCTAGACAGCCGACGAATAAAGGACCCCCCCCCCCCCCGGAGGTTTAGGGCTTTTCAACCCAAGGGCACCAGGCCCTACCTATTTTCCCCATCCCGGCAAGCACTAACCATAATCATTCTCCTTCAACGACGAAGGCCAAACAGATACAGATAATTGTGGGCAACATCTCACCATATAACACAGTCGAGAATATATCCACATACGAATGAAGAACTCCCGAAGATAGATAATCACTTGTTTAAGAATGCCACAAGAGCATAGATAGCCATCCATATCATGGAGAATAGATATAATTCTCCCAAGAGACAATTTTCGCACCATATGCCATAAGAATGCTCTGAGCTTTCCATGAGATCATCCAGATGCCCAGTTGACACAATAATTATCCATAACATGCAATCCATGCTCATAATTGTAAACTAGAAACAACCCATGCCACTTAAACTTCATTCATCATGTATCCATGTTCCTTAGCGCATACATAATCCATTTACAAATCCACTTGGATTCAACCAAGCGTATATGTCCAAGGAACATCACTTACAAGTCTGTGTTACATAGATGTCAAGTTCAAGTGGCATATCTTGTTTCAACTCATGCATCATAGATACAATAAAAACCACATATGCCATATAAACTATAACTAATTCACGCCCATGTTCTTTGGTGTATACAAAACCCTTTACTAATCATTTTCTTGTCAAACCAACACATACACAACCAAAGAACATCCAAATGAATCAATAACATGTAATCATAAAGCTTAAATGGCATATCTGGCTTAAATATGTGAATTCATATTCCAATTAATCATGTATCATTGATATCAATAGACAAAATCATCATATTTAACATACGTGTATAAATCATCAATTTCTGGTCAAATAAAATCGTATTATCAAGTGTACATAGCATCAATTGCCTCAAACCTCACTCTTAGATCCTTATTGATCATAAAACATCATGTTATTGGCCATACTTTAGATAAATAATACAAATGGAGTGAGATCATGATGATATTCATAAAACATGGCCAAAATTTCAAGTTTAAAAACATATAAACCCCTACCTTAAGTGTATATACCAAAAGAATGAAGAAAGTTGTAAACCGAAGCCCCATTCGGTGAAATCCTCAAGCTCTTGCGTCACCACGTCCTTAGAATAACAAAACCCCCTAATCAATGATGTATAGACCCCAACTCGAGTAGCCAAAGCTCATCCTCGAGCTTTTCTAGAAGAAAACCAAGGTAAAAGATGACGAACATTGAAGAAGAATGATGTTTAATTGATTTGAAGCTTTGATTCTTCGATCAGGGATGAGAAATGCGTAGAAATCTTTCTCTTTCTCTCTCTAGAGCCCTCTAGAACTCTCTAGAGGAGTGTGGAAATGTTTGGCATGAAGTTTGGATGAAAAATGACCAAAAATGGCTTAAAAGCGTGCTTAAGTTGGTGGGAATAGTTAACTGGCGGACCGGTATGCCAAATACCGAATACCGGTCCGCGGAGCACAAATTTCCCAAAAATTTGGTGCCAGACCGGTATGCCAAAAACGCCATACCGGTCTACACTTTAATTTTTGGGCCTGGAGCACTGTTTTTGTTTTAGCCATAACTTTTGACTCGGAACTCCGATTAAGGTATTCCTTATGTCTACGGAAAGGTATTTCAAAGATCTACAACTTTCTAAGAGGAAGTTTTCTCAAATTTGGGATAAATGTTTCTCAAAAATTCACCGAAGATAGCGCTCTGCCGAAGCGCTACCGAATGATCAAAATTTTGCAATGGGCCTATTTTGCACCCTGTTTTGACCCACGAGGAGTGTGAATTAGACTTCTGCCAAAACACGAAAGTTGTAGAATGGTACAAATACTAAACACTTATGCAAACGGAATCTTATTTGAATAAGTAACGAAGAAATTATGATAACTCAAAGTTATCTAAAATTAACGAATTGCAAAGGACTAAAACTTCCTATTTACCAACCGAAATTGATTCGGACCACGCGAATCACTAAACGAGCACTCACATGAGCGTAAAGAAGCTAATACAACATAATTAACAATACTATGAACACGGGGTGTTACAAAAGATATCGGTGTAGTATCTGGAATAATATCGATGGAGAAGTCTACCTCTCGATATGGGGGTAAACCCGCAAGGCCATCGGAAAATACATCGAGAAATTCCCTAACAACAGGGAGATTAGAAGAATGAGAACCACCATATTCTCGTGATACGATATTAGCCAACCACCCAAAGTAACTCCGTTGTTCTATAGATGTCAAATAAGTACAAGGAATTTTCAAGTCAGACTCGCAATAAAGCATCAACGTTTCATTATTTGATAATGGAATCAATACTGTGCCTTTTGAACTGTCAATCATAACTCAAAAAGTAGCTAACCAATCCATTCCCAAGATAAGATCATAATTTCCCATATCCATAATGACAAGATCAAACTCTATTAAGGATTCTCCTATACCCAATAAGCAATTCCTACAAATAAATCCCAACCGGATCCTATTCACCGTGGTTGTATTAACCCATAAAGGTATATCCAACGATTTAACACACAATCCCAATCTATCAACTAACGCATGCTAAATAAAGGAATGAGAAGTGCTAGTGTCAAATAAGACTTTAACCCAGGTTCTAAAGAACAAAATATTTCCTTCTATTCCTTTAACATCTGGTTGGTCCACCTGATTCAAAGTATATACACGACCTGCTACCACCCCTAGAGTATGAACCTCCACGAAACCCACTTTGATTATGTCCATGGCCCTGACTACCTTGGCTACTAGAGAAGGATTGGCCTTCACTGCCCATGTGGCTCGAGCCTTGAAATTGTGGCCGGCTACTGAAAAACTAAGATGGTTGTTGTTGTTCTCGACTCACATTTGGACACTCTCTCTTGAAGTGTCCCACTTAACCAGACCCATAACAGACTCTTTCTCTGAACCCCTGGTTTTCATTCCTCAAACATGAAGGCCGACATCTACCATAGCTCCCGCTATAGGACTCGGTATCACTCTTGTACCTCTTACCTTAACTACTCGACTTTTTTCCCTTGGTACCTCTCTTTATCTTGAGAAATCTACCAACTTCAAATCTTTAATGTTCTACTTTCAGCGCAATTCTCACGACTTTAACAACACTACCGTGATTCAAGTGGTACACTTTCTCTCAAATAAAAGGTTTTAGTCCCTTGAAGAACAAATGTATTTTCTCCTCTGGGTCATTATCCAGGCTTTTATCAAAGCGACTCAAACTTTCAAATTGCATCTCGTACTTTGACACGGACATGTTCCCTTGAATCAGGGAATGAAACCCATCCATCTTCATACTTTAGTGAATTGGTGAAAAATAACGTTCTAAGAACAACTGGATGAATTGTTCCTAAGAAGTAGGAGCATATGCCCTCCTAGATATATTCCTCCACCAAATACCAGCTTGGTCAACCAACTGGTAAGTCCCCAAATTTAGTTTCTAGTCATCGGGTAGGCTCACGACTTCAAAGGCTTTCTCTATTTGATCGAGCCATAACTCTGCTGCGTCGGGGCCAAACGTCTCGTTGAATGTTAGTGGGGCTAACTTCTTAAACTTCTCTAGGGCCACTATATCCCTATTCTCCTGGACTCTACCCTAGGTTGTTCGATATGTCCTAGCACGTTGGCCAACTCCTGGGCCATTGCACGAATAGCATCTATTGACTCCCTGGAGGTGGAACTCTCATGGGTAGCGTTGTGATCAAGTGGCATCGTCACTCTATATGAAAAATAAGAAAAGTATTACAACAGTTTAACACATATATTAGTAAGAAACACAGTTTATCATAATAGTCAACATATTTCGTCCCACAACCCATATAATCACGTAACCTAAGCTCTGATACCTAACACCCCCGCCTTAATTAGCATGATAACACTCGTAATTAAGACCTGGAGTGTTACTAACCCATCCTGGATTGACAAACTTGGTGTTAATGTAAACAAGCAATTGAGGCAGCATGTATGTGACAAGTAAACCAAGCATGGAGTATATAGCTATGATATAGCTTTCACACATGCATATAGTAGTTATATAAAGCTAACAGAGTAAAAGCATAAACATATACGACTGTAGGGCTAGCCGGGCTTCTAGTAATAACATATATACATCACAAAAATGATTCCCATATCAGAGCCTTTACTGCGTCCCTGAACCCGTCGCATCTTTGTCCTCATTGGACTCCTGAGCACTTGTATTATTTTTTAAAAAAATCGGGGTGAGCTATTTTCTCAGTGTGAGAATCCGGACCCGCGACCCGGAGAGAAAGAAAGTCCTCATTCTCGATTTTAAAGGAAATGGTGTTTTGTAGAGTCGCCAGTTTGTTTTACGAGAAAACAAACAAAAGATCGTACGAAGGACAATTCAAAAACGAATTATCTTTCATACGTTTGAAACCAGAGATTTATTTTGAAAATTTACTTTGCTAGGGTTCGGGAACTACGTTACGAATTGGGAAGGTGTTAGGCACCCAGTTTGTCCTTTCGATCTCTTAATGGATCATGTATCTAATTCCTTTTTTAGATATCTTGCAAGTAGTTCGAATGGTTTTCAGAACAGTCCTTTCCGGATAAATTTAGTTTAAAATAATATTTTGAAATCAGACTCGAGCTTTGCGAGCGCCTACGTATTCATTCGTAGAATGAAATCAGAGTCTCGTAGTTCCTTTCTTTGGAAACTATTTTTGTATTTTTGTTTGTTTTGAAAACGTATCAAAACAAGTTTTAGTTTTCTTGTAAAATTTAGAAATGATTTATTTTGAAAGCAGTGAACTTCTTTGCAAGTTATCTAATTTTCTGTATTAAAACTGGTATTGAAATGCAGTATTAAAATTCAGAAAGGTTGTAGAAAGACGTACCTGACGCGCTTGAAGAAGAAATAAGAACCTTGCCTTGATTGCTCCTTTCTCTCACTAGATTTTCTCTCTCTGAATTTCTCTAAAATGATTCTCTAATAATTTTGACAGAGTTTTTACTTACTAAAAACACTATTCAATGTTGATCCCTTCAAATGGAAGCCCAAGAGTCCTATTTATAGAGGAAAAATGCAGAAAAAAGGACTGGGTAGCCGCGCGGCTAGGAGCCAGCCGTACGGCTAGGGAGGGAGCGTGCGGCTAGGGCGTGCGGCTAGGTCGATCCCCGTCCTGGTAAGCGAAGTGGCAACAAGGTTACGGTAGATTCCCAACGCGCTCGAAAATCAGGGCTTTTCCTAACAGTCTCTTGTATGCATAATGACTCAAGACTTTATGCAGAATGCTTGTTAGGTTCACACGATAGTCGCGGATTGGGGTGTTCACAGACCCTCTCGTCTCGGGATTCTTGCTTGCAAGGATTCTGGGACGACATTAAGAAGACAACAATTCACGACTCTCGCGTGAATCTCAACTTGTTTACTTTATTCACGAAAATCTGTGAATTGAAATGTACCCTCATGGTAGGGGAATTTTGTGGTTCTTTGGGCAATGTGATCCACGATTGACCTTCCTCTCGGCCCAGCTATCTCTGATACATCGATCTTTTTTCCCGTCTACCCTCAGGGAATCCATCTCAATCCTTCTTCGGATTTTTTGAACTTATCGATGTTTACCCTCAGCTTGTGGGATGCATCAATCTTACCATTTACCTTTTGACCGGTTATCCTCATGAATACTTCTCATTCTTTGCAATGTGTTCGAAAAAGTTCTTGGAGTTTAGATTCTTTCAGAATGACACCTTCTTGACTTTGTCGTGATAAAGCTTCCCAATCTTTTGGGGAAGAAGTGGTTACCAAGAGTAGCGGGGTTTGCTCCTATCGCACTATCTTGTTGTCATAACCATGTGACAAAACTCCCTGATCTCATGGAGAATGTGATGAAACTCCCTAACTTTTGGGGAGGATGTTATTAGTTACCAAGAGTGGTCGGGTCGGCACCTGTCGCACCATCTTGCTGGCATAACCGAGGTTGTCTATCAGGAAATATTCCTTTGTGATAGTTTTCTAAGAAATGGCACTCCTAGCCACCCTCAGAAAGAATGTCATATTAGCGACTGCCAAGAG
The DNA here is from genome assembly GCA_021464415.1 of Lonicera japonica. Taxonomy (NCBI): domain Eukaryota; kingdom Viridiplantae; phylum Streptophyta; class Magnoliopsida; order Dipsacales; family Caprifoliaceae; genus Lonicera; species Lonicera japonica. The sequence goes on along the minus strand of CM038464.1, from coordinate 83,398,909 downwards.
TGGGGGGGCTGCACCTTTCCACCATCTTGCTGGCACAGCCTAAAGGGTTGTGTTAAGATTGCCAAGAGTGATTGGTCCTCGCGATAGGACATCATCTTGCTGATTCAATCTGGGTTGACTTGTAAAATCCCCTGGAGTGAATCCAAAAAGGAAGAAAAGGTATGATATGTTAGCGACTGCCAAGAGTGGGGGGGCTGCACCTTTCCACCATCTTGTTGGCACAGCCTAAAGGGTTGTGTTAGAAACTACCAAGAGCGGCGGGGTCGGCACCTGTCGCACCGTCTTGCTGACATAGTCTAAGGCTGAACGTCGGGAGATATTCCCTTATGATGATTTCCAAGAAATGGCGCTCCTGGCCACCCTCAAAAGGTATGACATGTAAGTGACTGCCAAGAGCGAGAGGTCTTCGTGATAAGACTTCGTACTTGCTGACACAGCCAAAATAGGTGATGTTAAGACTGCCAAGAGCGGCGGGGTCGGCACCTGTCACACCGTCTTGCTGGCACAGCCTAAAGGGTTAGGATTGACTCCATCAATAGGGTCTTCTTTATAATCATATTACTCCATCAACTTTATGTCACATCACATAATTCGAGACATGTTCTTGAGGATATTTGTCCATATGTTTCTTTATCCTTCGATGCTTCTCCTTGTATTGCCTCTGCTCTTAGCTGTTGATCTTATATGCCTACTCATCTTGTGGCAAGAAAATTATGCTAGGGAGAATATGGAAAGTTCAAGTGTTGCCTTTTTCAAAACCTGTTCGTACCCTCAGTTTGACTCTTCTTCTGTCATCAAGAAATTGGGTTGGTTCTCTTTGAATCTCAGACTTTCGTGCATAGTGGTGGACTCAATTCTCAACTCTACCCTCTGGCTTCACTTCTTTGAACATGGGGATAAAGCTCTTCTAAAAATCTCAGTTCCTTCTTCAGTTACCCTCTGGCTTATCAAAGGAAGGTGCTAGTCCGCATCATTTTCTGTTTTTTGATGCCCTTATTGCTCCCTCATTTGCATTATTATTATTTTTTTTTATTAAAAAATATCCGGCCCATTGTTTTGGCTTTCGGATCTTTCTTCTCTCTCTTTTTTTTTTCATACAGGAGCCTTATTCACCTAAGACGTAGCCCTCTGCCTTTTTGGCACAGCTGTCACTCTTAGTGTGGCTCTCCCTGCTGATTTTCTTCTTCATTTATATTTTTCCTTACTTTTTTCTCTCTTGGACCAACGGGATTTTCCCCTTTTCTACTCTTTCAATTTTTTCTTATACCTGATTCCTCTTTTACACCTTCCTCTTTTGCCAGATTTGAACTGTGTCTAGGACTAATCATTCCTCAAAGCTCGGCTCCACCATAGATCTCAAAATTCCGCTTTTGGGCTTGGTATCTTACTTCGTCGTGCATGTGTTAGTGATTATTGGTCTGTTCATCTTAGAAAATTAACCGGAAAGTCTTTCAGACGCCCAATGAGTCAAATTTTGCAAAAATTTTGTCAAAACTTTGTCGATTTTGTTGTTTGGGATTACCCCCCACTTGTTGTGTGACAAGGAACTTGTCATACAATAAGTGCCCAAACGACAGTGAGCTGGGCAACAAAAATGGCACCTTTTTCCATTTAAACTTTCCAACTTCCTATTCTCTTCTTAGCATATATTTTTCTTGCTCACATACTTACTCTCTAGCGATCCAGTTGGTCATATATTTCGTGATGATCAGCCACGGCCGTTTTTGCATGATGCGCCTTTCTTGATGACGAATGGGTATGTGTGAATTTTGATGGACCCCCTGAGGTTAAACGGATCTGATAAAGATTGATGTATCATCAGATAACACTTTGGCCTTTATGGGAAGGTCATTCGTGGTGTACAATGGAGCCTTTGGCACACAAGATTCGCCGACGCGTACGAGTACGTTCCAATTCAAATTTCTCGTTTAAAGAAAAATTATATGAATATGTCATTTATGCTAGAAAACATGAGACATGCATGCAATGTGGTGGGTCTGGTGGCCTTTTGCGCAATCTTGATTTATGAAAATATTTTTGTAAAGTTTTTCAGATTTTAATATCACCCCCAGTTTAAAATACCCTGAATTTTTATACGAAAATAACACATGCGCCCCATCTTAGAATTCAATCGATGCTGGATTTCCAAATTACCACTGAATTATGGATTGTAGTTATATCCTTGATGAAAGGCTTCATCCATGCAACGCATTCTGGTTTGATTTTTGGATCTTGATGATTACAACTCATTTACTTTGTAAGGCTTCCGATGCATCAGTTGGGCTGCATATCTACCCTTGGTGAAAAGCTTTATTCGTTCAACACATTCTGGTTCGTTTGGGTTACTCCACGTCTTGACGACTATGATTTGTTGCACTTTGCAAGGCTAATGAGAGAAAATGATGTCCAAGGATATCTTTGCATGACCGATCTTCATTCCACTTCAACACGAACTTCTCCATGGGGTCTAGCTGCATTTAATGCATCTTTGGTGACATCAGTTGCATGAGATGTGAGACATGTCTTTGGAGATACTAATTCATTAAAGCGTCTGTGTTTGGATGCGAATGTGAGATGAGTTTTTGAAGATGCCCTTCCGTCAAAGTATCCATATTAGATCTTCCCCTCCATATTTAGAATTATCCTTATCGCATTCAGAATTTTGATATTGATCTATCAAAGTGTCAGCCTTGGAATCTTCCCCCATAAACTTTAGAGCGGTCCTTATCCCCTGTTGTAACTTCACTCAGAGCTTTAATCTCATTTGAAACTTTCTTTTCCAATGCATATTTAAAGTGATCCGCTCCTTTTTTTGCAATCTCCTTCGGAGTTTCAGTCTTACTCGAAACCTTGAAGCTCAAGTATCTTCACTGGCACCTTCTACCTCAAGAGTAATTCATACTGCCCCCCGTACCCTTTATGTGTCAGGTTTTTCTTTGAAACAAATTTCCTTGGAATTATTATATTTTGGTAGTATGGGTGTTTTCAAGCTCATTTTTATATATTATTTCATGAAAATGTTAGCGCTTTATAATGTGCATTTTATTCATGAAAGTATTGGTTATTATATAACATGCTTTGTGAGCAATTTACCCCCAGACCCATGCAAATGCAAATGCAAAGATTGTTCTTTCCGAGAATCTGGCAATTTATAAAGGATAATTAACATTTTATTTTGTTTCTGTTGAGAGAAATCAAAAAAACAAATTTGCTCAAGACCTTTATCAAGATTTGTCCTTTTCTCCACATCTTACCATAAGAACTTCTCTTTACCAATCATTCATTGTTCCTCGAACTGACTTGTGCCTTTAAATGAACTATTGTGGGTGAATGGGATTATTTTATTAGAATAGACCGGGCCTGACGTCACTTCTCAGGTTTCCTACGTTCCCCAATATCCTAACATTCCAAAAAGTCCAATATGGGGCTCAGGTCATCATAGTTCATGTTTACAAATGACAAATGAAAAATCTTCAATCACTATTGTTCAAATTCTCAAACACTGGTTATAAATCTTCAATTTCTAACTACCAATCTTCAATCACGGATGGTTTTGAGGAGACGGATCTGGTATCTTTCCTGCTTGGATAAGGTCTTGAATAGCATGCCGAAGAGCCATGCAATTGTCAGTCGTGTGTCCCACATTCTGATGGTATTCGCATGTTTCATTGAGGTTCCAATTAGTGGGGACTGGATTGGGTATCGGTCGTAGGTTCATCGGATAGATCATTCCTACATCCTTCAGCTCCTTGTATACCTTGCTTAATGGACCTGGCAGTTGTGAGAAATTCCTTTTCATGTGTCTGACTCGGTTTACCCCCTATTGTTGCTGTAATCCTGGTATGCTAAAGGAGAAATGTTGGTGACTGTGGCGAAAGGATTGACAGAGTAGTCAATATTGCTCTGAACAAAAGGGTTGTATGACGAAATCTGGTTTGCAGCCGGGGTTGAAGCTTTCTTGTATTGTGCACTTAGCTTTGTTGCTTCAGCTTGGTTAGCCAATTCTTCTTCTATCTCATTTCCCACGTGCAACAAGGCTTTGAAGCGGCCAAAGAATTGGTGACCCATCTTATTTCGAATTTCTGCTTTCAGATTCTTGACGATCATTCCCAATTGCTCCTCTTCATCCATTCGTTCCAACATTTGTGCAGCGAGTGCCCTCCATCTTGTGACAAATTCACTCAAACTTTCATCATCTTTCTGCTTTGCCATTTCAAGATGCTTGCGAGTGATCTTTAATTCCTCGTTTGTCTTGTATTGGGCAATAAACTCATTCACAATACTGGTCCATGACTGCACCCGATGTTTCTCTAATCCTAAGAACCAACTTTGGGCTGGACCGGCTAGAGTTAAATGAAAAGAGTTAGCTAACTCAGCCTCACCTATATCGTAGACCTTCATTGCCCGTACATAGGATTTTAAGTGCAACTCTGGTGGCGTTGTTCCTTTGAATTTCTCTATTGCAGGCATCTTAAACCCAACAGGATAATGGGCTTCTGGGTATAGATTATAGCTCTGGAGCTGTGTCAGGTCATTTGATCCCTCGGCTACCTTCTGGGTTAAGGCTTTCAATTGTTCCTTAAGCTCATCTAAAGCCTTATTCCTTTCCGAAATCACCTCTTGTGGAAGAATGGCATCACCCTGCATACTCCCCGGATGCGGAATAGGGTCGTAGTATGGATCTTGATAAGGATGATGTTGTGGTTGCCATTGTTGAGCATGTTGGGATGCTTCAGGTGGGACTTCTTGGTGTAGCCAATTCTCAATCAGATCAGGTCGCCTATGTGGAGTATGTGGTTCAATAGGAGTTGGAATATCAAAGAGAACAGAGAGTGGCGCGGGTGGTACACGCGGGGCCTCTTTTATTGGCTCATTCACAACTGGTTGACCATGAATAAATGGTGGCATAGGTGGTGCAGACGGTGTCCCTTTTGTTGGCTCATTCATAACCCGTCGACCTCTGTCTATCTCCTCCAGCCGAGCCTTGGTGGTTCGTTGATCATCTACTAGCAATGCTAGGCTCTTGCTAATGTCCACAAGCATTCGGTACATCTCTTCCGGGGTTGATATGGTTACAGTGTCTGACCCTAATACAGTGTTTGTTGGATCCACAGAAGTATGCCCTGGCGGCATTCCCCGATTAATATTCTGCTGAGACACCCCTTGATTTTGGTAGGAAGGACCCGGTGGCAGATCCACTATAGTGAAAGAGTTTCCAGTGACCCTATTCGAAGTTTGTGGCGGTTGGTGTTCCATATCAGCTGTTGTATCCGGTCTAACCAATCTACCAGTGCTATCTCTTCTGGCCCAAATGGAAGCCAGATCGAATATAAGTCTTCTGAAGGAGAAAAGGACAAATCCCGATGCATATAAAATATTTCCCGGAAACAAAAGAAAATATAAACTCTTAATACTTGCCAGATTCCCAAAAATACATCGATCGGGATGAAGCTAAACACACAAAAAGTTTTTCTTTAGGTGAGATCAAAAGCAGACCAACGGCGACGACTTGAGAGCCCCGTATAGCGGTAGGGTAGGAATAGAATTCCATGGATTCCCTGACCGTCTATAGTTTTGGAAAATCATTTTGAAAAGAGTTTTCTAAAAAATCACTTGAAAACACGAGAAGTTCTCTCCTCATGAGTTGCTTTGTTCATGGAATCAGGGCTTTCGCTCACTAGATTCTCACGACTGTCGGTCATTAAAATCATGCATAAAATCTTGTGTTCTAAGCTGACTCTCCTATATGCAAGCGTGGCTGGAGAGGGTAAGGTTTAAAGCTCCCTCCTATTTGGCAGGTCTTACGATATACCTCAAGAGCGCAGGTACGTGTAAGGACCTTTTGATATACATCCTGGGTACGTGAGTGTTCTCGTCACTCTATATACCTCGGTAAGTACTTGGCCAAGGAGAGTGGTCCCAGGCGCTTTTGGCTAGTGCAGACCCGCAAGTCCACGGCCTAGTCACGACTTTGGTCCCGAGGTTAATAGGGTAAATTCACACTCGCGAAAATGCATGATAGGACGTGAGTGCGTGCGAAATAACAATCTGGCGGTTCATTATTGATCAATGCTTTAGGGTTTGTTACTGTAATTTACACAATTTTAATTATGAAAAAGATTTTCCTCACATAATTAGCAAATAAAGGTATCAGGGTATCCACTTAGATCGCTTCTATGTTATCCTATGACTGAGGCTTACAAGACCTATATCTAATAAATAACAGGAATTAAATATATGATCCATTATTCAAGAGCTTAGTTCTCGACATCCCCAGCAGAGTCGCCACTGTGAGAATCCGGACCCGCGACCCGGAGAGAAAGAAAGTCCTCGTTCTCGGTTTTAAAGGAAATGGTGTTTTGTAGAGTCGCCAGTTTGTTTTACGAGAAAACAAACAAAAGATCGTACGAAGGACAATTCGAAAACGAATTATCTTTCATACGTTTGAAACCAGAGATTTATTTTGAAAATTTACTTTACTAGGGTTCGGGAACTACGTTACGAATTGGGAAGGTGTTAGGCACCCAGTTCGTCCTTTCGATCTCTTAATGGATCATGTATCTAATTCCTTTTTTAGATATCTTGCAAGTAGTTCGAATGGTTTTCAGAACAGTCCTTTCCGGATAAATTTAGTTTAAAATAATATTTTGAAATCAGACTCGAGCTTTGCGAGCGCCTACGTATTCATTCGTAGAATGAAATCAGAGTCTCGTAGTTCCTTTCTTTGGAAACTATTTTTGTATTTTTGTTTGTTTTGAAAACGTGTCAAAACAAGTTTTAGTTTTCTTGTAAAATTTAGAAATGATTTATTTTGAAAGCAGTGAACTTCTTTGCAAGTTATCTAATTTTTTGTATTAAAACTGGTATTGAAATGCAGTATTAAAATTCAGAAAGGTTGTAGAAAGACGTACCTGACGCGCTTGAAGAAGAAATAAGAACCTTGCCTTGATTGCTCCTTTCTCTCACTAGATTTTCTCTCTCTGAATTTCTCTAAAATGATTCTCTAATAATTTTGACAGAGTTTTTACTTACTAAAAACACTATTCAATGTTGATCCCTTCAAATGGGAGCCCAAGAGTCCTATTTATAGAGGAAAAATGCAGAAAAAAGGCCTGGGTAGCCGCGCGGCTAGGAGCCAGCCGTACGGCTAGGGAGGGGGCGTGCGGCTAGAGGCGGCTCGGAGCCAACCGTGCGGCTAGGGTATGTGCCAACCGTGCGGTTGGGGGGCGTGCGGCTAGGGTATGTGCCAACCGTGCGGTTGGGGGGCGTGCGGCTGGCTATCAAAAAATGCAGGTCGATCCTTGTCCTGGTAAGCGAAGTGGCAACAAGGTTGCGGTAGATTCCTAACGCGCTCGAAAATCAGGGTTTTTCCTAACAGTCTCTTGTATGCATAATGACTCAAGACTTGATGCAGAATGCTTGTTAGGTTCACACGAGAGTCGCGGATTGGGGTGTTCACACTCAGTAGGGAAAATATAGGGCATAATGTTTTAAAGCAGGGTTACCAACAAATTTTTAAATCATGTTTAACTTAATAATATAAATAAAAATCATTGCCACCAAATAAATGATGCATGGACGTACTAATGCATATTACATCCTGTGTCAACCATTTACCGCATTATAGAGAAATCGAGTTGTCAACATGCCTCGTCATTACCAGCGATATGAAGTCACCGCAATAATACTAGGGGCCTAACCATCCCCAAACCGTATGAACTTAGATGTCGATAGAATCCATAGTGCGTTACCAATTGCCTAGGATCTTGGACTCCTCACCAATGGCTTATAAGGCGGCCAAACTTTGCTCCACTAAGGGTTTAGTGATTTTCAACCCAAAGGCACTAGGCCCTACTTATTTTCCTATCCTGGAAAGTACTATATCAATACAAAATGTCATTTTCAAACACTAAGGCATTACAAGCCCTCCTCATCATAGACAAGAGATATAAAATCTTTTAAAGACCTCTTCCAATTCATATATTACAAGAACATTCCGAAGTCGCCGAGAAAATTGCCATGATGCCGGTAGACATAATAGTGATAGGTAATATGCAAAACATGTTATTTAATAAACATATGAAGCAATTTATGCCATACATAACCAAGAAAGTTTCCTTTCATATCCCTTGGTATGCTAAATTTATCAACTAACCATTTTATCAACAAACGTTAGCCTTATAACCAAGGAATATCTCACGTGACTCAAATAACACTTAATATCAAGTGTGGATGACATATCTCACCCCAAATCATGCATACATAGCTTTAAAAATCATAAAGAATCATGAACTTCTTTATACTTAAATTTTCAAACAATCACAAGTCAAATACAACGATTATCAAGAAATAAAATCGTATTTTCAAGTTTTAAAAACAAGAAAACCCCTACCTCGAGTTTATTAACAATAAAGAAGAAGGAAGGATGATGATCCAAGCTCTTTCCAAATGAATCCTAAGGTTGAAGACGATGAATAGTGAATAAGAAGAGGATTTGAGTTATTTAAAGCTTTAATCTCGAATTGATGTCAAAAAGCGTGTAAAAACCCTCCAAGAAACTCACATCTTTCTCTCTCTAGAACCTTTTGGGTATGTGTGGGTGTTTTTGGTCGAAAAAGGAGTGAAAAGAGTGGGTAAAATGCACTTAAAATAAGTTAAGTCACTACATTGTTTTAAATAGAGGACCGGTATGCAGAAAATGGAATATTGGTCCGCAGTATCTAATTTTCAAAATTTTTAAAGGTTAGACTGGTATGCAAAAACCCCATACCGGTCCGCAACTAAATTTTTTCCCAAAATTTAAATGCCGGTCTGGTATGCTAAAATCTCAATGCTGGTCGGCAGGTAAACTTTGCCCTATTGTTATTTTGGTCATAACTTATCGCTTAGAACTCCGATTGAGACGATCTTTATACCCATGAAAAGGTAATTCAAATATCTACAACTTTCTAAAGAAAGTTTTCCCCAAATTATGAATAGAAAATTTTTTAGAAATATAAATTTTCACACAATAGTTACTCAATACAGCATAATTAACATTAACATAAATACATGATGCTACAACTCACATGGCATATGGCATATTATCTGTTTCTTGGGAGGCTAATCTCTCATATCTATGACGATGGAGAGATTTATGTGTTCATATTGGCATTTCTGGAATCGTTAGTTATTATTCTTGAGAACTCATCATTTGAATAGTATCCACTATTGGTTATGTTATATGGTGGGGTGGTGCCCACGGATATCTGTATCTATGTTTATTCTTTTGTTGGTGAAGGGGAATGACTGTGGTTAGTGCTTGCCAGTATGAAAAATAAGTATGGCCTGGTGCCCTTGGGTTTAAAATCCTTAAACATCCAAAGGGGTAGCAAGTTGTCAGTTGTCTAAAGCCCGCAGTGAGAAGTCCGAAAATCTAGACAGTGGCAAAACACTAATAGTTCGGTCGATGTGACAAAGATCTGTTGTTAAGGTATCTTTAGACTGTGGTCTACTTTTTTATTATCTATTGATATTCACTCGAGACGGAGAACCCTTATTTTGATCATATTCTGACTATATGTGGACTATTCTTTCAGGCGGTCAGGCCCACGGTTATGGTTATAGTTATGATTCGGTTTAATTATAATAACTCTTGGGCAGGCAGGCCCATATCATCTTTTGTCTCGACTTGTTACATATTCTGAACTTGACATAACGGTGACATAAGGGAGGTAACCTGCATTTGCATGAGTATGCATGGTTTTATGAAATCATGGTATTCAATTGGATTAATGGTTAAAGTATAAATTATTATAAAATTAATGATTATATTTTCCAAACACGATATCCCCTATTTTTTTCCCCTACTGAGCTGTGAATTACCTCGTTTTTATTAATAAATATTGGTGCACAAGGGACGAGTGATGTTAATAAGACTACAAGTTCGGGAACGAACTAGATAGCTCTGATACATATTCATTTTTGTTATATATATGTTCTTATGGAAGCCACGGCTAGCCCAAAGTGTTGTATATCATCTTCAAATTTACTTAGTTTGGCTTTGTATATCGGTTATATGCTTGTGTAACTGTTATACTATTATTTTGGCATTTTATGTTTGATTGACACGTGACATACATGTTGGCTTGTTTTCTTATTCACATACATACCCATTTTAGTAAATCTAAGATGGGTTAGTAACACTTCGGGTCTTAATTATGAGTGTTATCCCAATAATTAAGGCGGAGGTGTTACATTATATGATCGCAGCAATCTCCCTTTCTTGGGGTTCAAGTTCCTCCACGTTTTCAATGTTAGTGGGGTCATCTCAATAATGGGCTTGACTCATTCCTGCACCGCTATTAGACCCATGATTGTTTTTGAGGACCCCAGAGAGCTCCCCGAGGAAGCTCTTCATCATTTTGTTCATAGCAATAAGGAGGCCAAAGTGATCTCATCCCTTAGGGGTGTCACCACTCTCATAGGAGGGGTCTACCTGAACGAGTTGTTTCCTTCTACGCTTTGGCCGCATTCTACAAAAAGACAAGAGAAGATTTAATACACTAATAACTCAATTGAATTATGCGAAACTAAAAGGCATCGTACGAAAAGGGAATTCTAGTCTATCTACACTCTGTCGAAGGGAAAAGGAACCTATGCCTATGATACCAACTTATAACGTCCGGGTTCCCATTAGGAGGCAACCACCTCCAGAAGTTGGCAATCACATATGCCATCACTAACAACGGCTAAATTATGAAAATTTAAACTAATTAAATCTGTAATACACCTAGGAAGAAAATAATATACTTGGTGTGTTGTGATGAAAATTTTTAATATTCGTAAGTGCATGAATCAATTTATAATGTAGCGTGTAAGGTCAATCCCACAAGGACTCAAATAGTATATTTTATAATTATCTTCTTGATCTTTCACTAAACTCCTAATCTAGTTAAGAAAAGTTTATATGAATAATACAAATAAAATAAAGTAAATCAAGTAAATTAAAGTAATGAAACTAAACTAAACAATATTAAGCAAGATAATAAAATTAATGAATTAATTGACCAGGGTTTTGGAGTCATATATTTAAAATCATTTTCCTAAATATTTATGCACAGAAACTCTACTCTTATCTCACACTAATTTGTTCTCTCGACTCTATTAGCTGCGGAAAATAAAATCATTCAAAGTGTAATTAATTTATAAAATCCAATTGTAATTCTTGCACAATCAAACTTATGTATAAAATCAAAACACTCACTATATCTGCTCTTAACAAATCATAAGGTAAATCCAACAAAAAATAATAAGAATCAAACTTTATTTTTATCAATTAAAATAGGTACCCAATAGAAAGAATTGTATTTAACATTAAACTATTAAATTGGTAGAGTCAATTGGTACGAACACGTGCAAAAACGTCAATTAAATATACTCATCCTAACTCTAGCACAAATTTACGCTAGCATAGATAAAAATAAATAACTAATAAAACTAAAATAAAACTTACTTAGCATTAAATGAAGGGTGTTCTTAAATGCACCCACAGAATTATTCTTCTCACCCCAATTAAGAATATTTGAAACTCACCCATCAAATTTTCTCAAATACCTTAAACTCACCCCATTTATTTCTCAATTGCCAAACAATACTTTCTTTCTCTCTCCATTAATATATCTCCCTAGTTTTGCATCCCTGTAGGTGCCAGCCAAACTCTGAACGGTCTCCGTAGGAGTAAAAATCTTCCAAACGAAAGGTGGATGCCAGATTATTCTTTGGCACTCGTAATTGCAATCTGGCAAACTCTTTACTCCAAACCACAACGGCTAATGAAACATCAACGCCGGATTTTCATTTCTAAACCCAATTTATGGTGCGCTGTAGAATGCATCATTTCATTTTGCAATGAGTAAATTAATTTTATTAAATTAATTTGTGGAAGTTAATACAACTAAAAATAGGATACACAAATAGGGACACAGATATATATATATATATATGTGTGTGTGTGTGTGTGTGTATGTATATAGTATACACTGTGAAAGTTTTAAAACTCAGGGCAATCCTCGTTTAAAAGCCATGGCTTTCAATTTTTTGCTAGATACACAAATATATATATAGCACACACTGTCAAAGTTTCAAAGCTCAGGGCAATCCACGTTTGAAAAGCCATGGCTTTTAATTTTTGGCTAGACTCAATTTCATCCATTACTCCATTTTTTTCATCCAAATTTACTTACCAAAAACAAAAAATTGTAGGATTGTGAAAGTTTTAAAAGTGGAATTAATTTTAGAATGGTGATTTCATTGTTCAGGGTTCTTGAAAAATTAAAAAACAATGATTAATCTCAAGGAATCGGTGTTTGAGAGAAGTACAAAGAAGTGGGTGAATAGAGATAATTGAAAAATTAGATAAGGGATTGTTTGGTTAGTAAAATTTACGTTTATCTGTCAAATTTTGAAAATTAGCTGGGGTGAGAAGAATGATTTTGTGGGTGAAAACAAAATTACCCTAAATGAATTAAAGAGTAAAAATAAACTTTCAATCTTCAAGTCTTCAATAAAGCAAAAATAAATAAATGAGAGGAGAGGAGAGAGGGGACGCGGCACACTCTGCACGGCATCCCCCAAGATTGTTGTGGCTGCTGCTTTATGTAATTTATGATAATGGCTGATAAGGTATTGATTGATTAAATGGGCTTTGATGGACATTTACTTGGAGATTGGCTCTTTAGCACTTAGAGTTGGGCCTTTTTGATAGCTGGCATTGTAATTTAAATGTCAAATATATGGATGGCCCATAATAACAAAGCTTTAATATTAAAATTGAGCCACCAAATATACCAATTTTCGCCATTTTTAACTACTGAATTTTGCGTCGCAATTTTAGATTCCGAGATGGCTGAATTTGGAAAAGTTCTGAACTGAAAAATTGTAGCTCTTGAAATTCTCTTCAAACTAAGCTCAAGAATCGCATGATTTGGAGTTTCAAATAAAAATTTATGCATCCAGAAGTATTGAACCAACTTAAGGTGTCTTTACTTGCTTTAATTTTTCTATTTTGCTAAATCTTTTTCAATACTTTTCTAACACCTAAAAAATATTAAAAATAGAAATATTAATAATAATATACGCTCTTTAAATTATAAATTAACATAATAATTTATATCAATTTCTTGGTACATCATGTGTCATGCAATCCTATAATAATTATTAATTTCCGTTTCACAAGTTAATCATCCATTGCGTGGCAGTAGACTAGAACGTAATGCGGCTATCATTAATTACCATTGGATCTAACACATCACCAATCTCAATGAATTAAAGAAGATGGTTTTCAACTTGCAATGTAATAGAAATCAACCACATAGTCATGTTAAAAAATACCATGTCTAGTTTTATAACCATAGCTAATCTCAAAATAAAGTTTCGAATAACAAAACACAAACATCACAACGTAGAATAAGGTGTACTTAATACATATCATCCAAATACATAACAAAACTTGAAGTACAAAGTCCTTTCATCACAAAGGACACCTTAAAGGCCATCAGAGGCAACTAAGAAGTCTCGCCCTTTCCTTAGTCCACACGTCCTAACTTGTCGTAAGATATACCTACTGTGGGAAAAAGGTGAGACAACTGGGCCCAGTGGAACCGTATAGGTTTTTATAAAATATATGGATGATTATGCATACACAATGTGAATATAGAAAATAATGGTATATAATTTCATAGTTGAAGAATAAATAGAGCCACACATCAAGTGATACCCGGTTTCAATTCTTGTAGATAAAACAATAACTATTCAACAGTGATAGACCAAACTAGAGGACTCGTTATATTATGACCCAACAAATATGTCCCCCAAGGACATCAATAATCTCACATCTAGGTTTTTGTCTAATGTGCATAGCATTCGCGATATATAGCCCACAAGGCTCGGGTATTTTTGCCCCCAAGGCAAGGACCCCCTACAAAAGTCCACTTACATGAAAGCCCCCAAGGTTGTATCTGTATAGCAATGTGTCTGTCTAATACAATACAATCCTCATTACCAGTAAAAGTTATCTACTGTACAGTAAGAATTCATTTAAAACATGATTATCCCAAAACTTAGTTATTTATACACTTTTACTATATAAAATGCACCAAGACCCATATCAAGCTCAAATTTTAGCATATATTAAACAACATGTACCCATATCTATATACATCAATATGGGTTTTGGTCCAACATTAATGTATAGTAACATGCAAGTAAAAATTCATGGTGAATCATCAAATTCAAGTAATATGATGGGATTATCATTAATAACAAATCCAAATTTCACACCCATAACTCATGCATGTGTGTATATATATAATCTTGTATCAAAAACCCTTAATTTGTAATGTAATCCAACATGCAGTGTAATAATCTTTGAAAAATAGTTTAGTTGCTAGTGTTCCCACTTCAATGAAGCTAAAACTCCAAGATTTGAAAGGTTTATTAAAGTTTGGAAGAATTTCCTTAAGAACTCTCCTTAAGCTCCAATGGTGAAAAAATGGTGGAGAAGATGACTTTGGTGATGATTCTTAGTTATTCTGTATAAAAGCCATAATCTTATGATGAGATCCTTCAAAATATAATGCTTCCTCACTTTAAGAACTCCTCTAAAGTGTTTTGGTGGTGAATGGCTCGAATGGGAATGAAAATGGTGTTTTAAGGTTCAAAAATCTGCTCAAACTTGGTCAAAATGCGCTAGGTGCTGGGCCTCTGATCTGTATGTGAGTGTTACAATGCTGAACTGCAAAGTTGTAACTATTGGATTTTTTTTTTCAAAATAGGCTAAAGATCATATGCGTTAAAGTTTCGAGTAAAAAGTTATGCATTTAGAAGTATTGAACCAGTTTAGGTGTCTTCATATACTTTGCTTTCTCTATTTTTCTCAATCTTCTCTAATTCTTTTCTAGCACCTAAGAAACAATAAAGTTACAAATATTAGTAATAATATATGCTCTTTAAAATATAAATTAATAGAATAAAATATATTAATTTATTTGCACATCAAGACGATTTCATCCACGCCGACTAGCTGAACGCCATCTCCAATCATAACGGCGTCGACAACCCTCCCCTTGAGACATCCAAGGGATACCCATACCCTTCTGGGTTACACCCCCCAAACAATGTTTCATTTATAAAAAAGGCCATTGCCACTCACTGGGTTGGAAGAGATCCACCAATTGACCTTTTAGTACAAGTTGTTTAAAAAGTACATCATCCTTAATGACAGAATTTTAAGATAAGATAATTTGAGGGCCAATCGGCGCGCTGTTGGAAAAGATTCCAGTGATTGCCAAAGTGGGGGGAATAGGAAGAAGGAGAAAAAGAGAGAGGCATTAGCCGTTGTAGTTACGAAGGGGGCACCCATAGAACTTTCCCCTATAGCCAGCCATGTCACCCTTACAAACCTGCCAATCGTTGTCCCAAAGTGAAGGTCGAAAAGAAGTTAGAGAATATATAGATATTTAGGCCCTTTTTGACGAAGCCTTCCTCCAATTTTCTACCCAATAAATTATGCCACCCAAATGTATGGTTATCTCAAGCATTGGTAATTAAAGAAAAGGATGCTCAGCTAGCAAGCACACTAAGGAGATCGACACCTCCCCACAAAAAGCAAAAAACTAACCCCCCTTAGTTAGGGTTGAGAAAGTCATGGAAGAACCAACCCACCCAAGTCCTCTTGCTTCTATTCCACTACCCGTCGTGGCCACCCGGGGGAAAAACATGACTCCACCCCTTTAACTTTAATACATGAAATTGGAGGTTCTCCCACTCAGGAGACCACCATTTTTGCCCTTTTATTCCAAGACCCTACATCCCTATGGAGAATACGATAGTCACCATATAAGACAACGCCATTCCCTACGGCGGCATGGCATTTACCTTGGCCAATAACATCACATTGCCTAGGGATAGGGAAATCACAGAGCAGATAGATACTCCTACACTGGGAATTCTGAGTTTGCAGTGTTTTATCACTGTAAGTCACTTCGCATTCCCTTTCTACCCTTTTTTTTACTTACTTCACTGTACTAATTCTTGCTATTTTCTTTTTTTTTTCAATCCATCTAGCGCTTCGCCGAGCTCCATATATGGTAGACTATGGACCTCAAAAACTTGAGGACCCATAATAGGGAAATCGGTAAGCAGGTTAATCAGCTGGGGCAAGCAGGTTAAAAATTTGAAGTCTTCGCTTGATAATAAGACTAAGGAGGCTGTTAATGTCAAGGACTCCTATGAGAAGGATCTCCAGGCCTGTAAAGACTAGCTGACCAGTTTGTAGAAGGTCATGGATGAGGAGAGCCAACCTAAAGAGGAAGCTATAAGATTGGCCAAGTAGGGGGCCAAAAAGAAGGAATCTGAGGAAAGATTAGGTGATATGGAGCAACATCAAGTGGCAAATCCAGAACCGTCGATGGCACAATATATAACTCGGAGGGCAATCAAAACACCTTCTAGGTTTGGTTAAAAAGACGATGCCCTGAGGGTGATCTAGTTAGATACAAAGAAACCATCAATGTGTGACGCCCTGCGAGTGATGAGTACTCCTTTGGGGGGAAGGAAGTGTAGCTCAAAAGGGAGCATCCCACATCGGAAAGTGGAGGATTCCTTGAGACCCATATAAGTAAGAGTTGGTCCCTAATTAAGTACGAGACCTTTTGGGGGCTCACTGGTTTTGGACCCATCAGAACTCCGAAGTTAAGCGAGTAGGCGGCCAGAGAAATCCTAGGGGGTCACTCCTAGGATGGGTGACCCCCTGGAAAGCTGGTCGTGAGCTCCCAGAAACAAAGCCGTGAACGGGTAACCCAGAGCAGACAATATCGTATTGAGGTGGGACTGTGTCATTACATAATGTCAGTGAAAATGATAATTGGATGGGTGCTTAACAAAGGATGTAGAGGCTTTACACAAGAATTCCATTTTGAAAGTGGTTCCTAAATGCAAAGACCGAAGTATTATTTGTTGCAAATGGGTTTTTAAGAAGAAATAAGCCATCAATAAAGATGAAGCTCTGAGGTACAAGGCATGGTTAATAGCGAAAGGGTTTCCTTAAAAGGATTAGATTGACTATGATAAGATCTTTTCTCTGATGGTGAGATGCACTTCGATACGGGTATTGCTAGCAACGGTAGCTTGGTTCGATATGGAGCTTGAGCAAATAGATATGAAAACGGTTTTCTTTTTGGTGACTTGAAAAATATAATTTACATGTCACAACTAAAGGGGTCCAAAAAAGTAGGCAAGGAAAAATATGTCTACCGACTAAAGAAGTCTCTGTAGTAGTTTAATTCGTTTATGTTGCAGATTGGTAATCATCGGTGTGATGGTGATCATTGCCCCTATGTTCAATATTTTGATGATGGCTCATTCATTTTGTTGATACTTTATGTGGACGATATGCTTATAGCGTTTCATGATATGTCAAAAGCTAAAAGCTCAAAAAAGAATTGGGTCAGGAATTTGACATGAAAGATCTTATCACCGAACAAAAGATCCTTGGTACGGAAATTTAGAAATATAAGAAAATGGGTAAGTTGTGCCTTTCACAAAAGATGTATATTTGTCATTTCCTTAAGAAATGTAATATGCTGAGTGCGAAGCCAATGTCTACTCTGTTAGCTTCTTATTTTGCTTTGTCCGCAAAGTAATGTCCTTTCTCACTTAATGATTGTGCTAAAATGTCGATAACACAGTATGCTAGCACGGTGGGTTATTTATGTATGCCATTGTTTGTATAATGCCTGCGGTTAGAATGGTTAGTAGATACATGTCGAATCCGGGTAATGAGTATTTGAAAGCTATAAAATGCGTTCTACAATATTCGCAATGTACCAAGTCTATGGGTATTGTGTTCAAGAAAAAATATAAGACCTATTATGTTACAGGATTCATAGACTTTGACTATACAAGTGACTTTGATAGAAGAAGGTCTACCTGAGGTTATGTGTTTACTATAGCAAATGAGCCAGTTTTGTGGAAATCTATGTTAAAAGAAACAAACGCCTTGTTTACGATAAAGGCAAAATACATGGCGCTCATGAAAGTATCAAAGGAAGTAGTGTACTTTAAGGGTCTGGTGAGTGAGTTGGGTGAAGCAAGATGTTATTCTTCTTCGGTATGATAGTCAAAACACGGTTTATTTGGCTAAAAACCAATTGTACCATGCTCCCACAAAGTACATTGATGTGTTGTACCATAAAGTATGGAATTGAGTTAATTTGGTGAGGTTGTCCTAGAGAAGGTACACACTGATGAAATCACGGCAGACATGCTAACTATACACGTTGATGAAATCGCGGTAGACATGATAATTAAGCCAATTACCATAAAAAAGTTTAAGCATTGTGTAAGTCTTCTCAATCTCACTTCGTGTTGAAGTTCTAGGGTACACCTTTAAACGTGTCGTAATGGTCTTCAAGGGGATTAATGGTTTAATTCCGGGTTGTAGTGATCAATGTTGGCTGGAGGTGACTCGCTAAGGTGGAGATTATTGTATTTGGCTCATCATCTAATGATAAGCGTACCTATATTGTGCTCCAAGGAGACATATCGATATACATAGTGACAAAGGTTCTAGGTTGGTGATGGTTTGCTACGTATTGGTATTGGATGGTCTAGTCGTACCGGTATGCGTAGTTCTTTGTAGCGGAAGAATTCTGTCATGTGGCATTCCAATATGGACCTAAACAAGGTCATACCGGTACGCGTGGCGATGCGGCCCAAGCCTATTAGTTTGAAATCACACTTATATAAATAGATATGTCTTATATTTATTTTTGTTATACATCTTGTATCAGAATGCATAAAGAGGAAACTAGGGTTTTGGGATCTCACAAGAGGGTTTTTCTTTTGCAGGTTTCTGTTAAGGTTTAGTAGGGTTTGAGAGGGTCAGATCAATTAGATGATTGTTTTATTGATAAGTGAAAGTGATTGAGTGTTGAGTTATGAATTTATCTTCATCAATAAAGCTCACATTTCACTTAGAAAACCTGGTTTGGGTACGTAGTACGTTACGTCCTGGTGTGTTTTCTTAATTATCTTGCTATTTATTTATCGTATTCCTTATCATTTATTCATAATTACGTATATATTGTGTGTGCATTACCAAATGTTTGGTCAATTGATCTTTATTACTAATCGGAATTCCCTGCCTAGTGTTCGTAAAAATTGCCAAAAAAGGTTTCTCGGGTTATAATTGTGATTCAAGACTGGGTTAATAGCTCTCGTATTCACAACACACGTCACCCAAACTCGCTCTCGTATAAGTGTGCCTATCTAGCACGTTTTTAATCCTGTCAAATTTTGGTGTGTCTTGAAATGACTTTGGCATGGATAAGAGCCGTACATGTTAAAAGCAGTACCAATCCACTGCCAATCTTTATTTCCTTTTCCGTCCCTTTGACCAAATCTCTCGCCAAGCGAATTTTTAAGCCATTTCAAGAACCCCGCTCTTAATTTCACAAACTTTTAGAAAAAAATCAAACTGACTTCAACTTTATTTTTATTTTTTTAAAATA
Source organism: Lonicera japonica (assembly GCA_021464415.1). NCBI lineage: Eukaryota > Viridiplantae > Streptophyta > Magnoliopsida > Dipsacales > Caprifoliaceae > Lonicera > Lonicera japonica. Next base: position 83,379,359 of record CM038464.1, on the reverse strand, counting down.
GAATGAAATAATATTATTTTTTCACTTTTTCTTAAAAAATGTTGAATGAGAATGAAAATTATACCTAAATACATATATCTCGAAATAATGCCATTTTAAGTCTTTTTTAATATATATTTTTTAAATTTGTACGTTATTATACATTATTTATATTTTAAAATTTATTGATTTCATTTTGGGAATATACCTATTTAAACTTTCTCATAATTAATATTCAATAACCTCAATATTTTTTCAAAGAACAAAGTTTTGTGCTGATGATTTTTTTTATTAGAACTTTTATTTTCAAATACTTTTGTTTAATTGTTAAAATATGAAAACTTCATTTTCTTCTTTTACAATCCCTAATTATCATAATATAATTAAATTTAAAATTAGTTGTACTAAAATTAAATAGATGGTCTTCATCTTAAGTAAACCCATAGTTTTTTCATGATTAATGAACTTATTATAAATCGAAATGCTATCATGCATTTTATCTGAAAGCATGATTTCACGAATTAGTTTAACGAAGCATCATTGTTATACTTATGGCTCATTTGGTTCCCCCTCAAATTATAAATTAGATAGTTTACAATTTTCACACTTAATTGTATTTGGTTGTCAAAATTGAACAATCATTAATATAGTAATTTAAGTCCATTCATTAAAATTTATATAACTCATTTCAAGTAAAAATCTAGAGATTAAACAATTCTAGAACTAGGGAGCTTCATATGTAACATTGACGAATTGAAGCTTGATATGATCAAAGGACCATCAGTTTTAACTTTGATGGTACTTAATTTGGTCACGATGGTAAGTTATCTTATATTATTGCATTTATAAAGGTTTATGTCAATAAGGTTAGTACAGGCTCACATTTGATTAAAGCATTGATTGGTTTGGTCCGTACATGTAGTATGGATAGTGGGGAAGTCAACTCATATTTTAATAGTTTTAATTATTGGACTTGTTTTTATTTACTTATTCAATTAGGAATTAGATTAATAGTTTCCTTTTTAAATAGTTTTCTTATTTTAAGTTTTCTTATTTTAAGTTTCCTTATTCAATTAAGAATTAGATTGGTATTTTCCTCCTTTTTGTAATAGGATTCTAAGGCTTTGTTTTCTCTTATAGCGAGAAAATATCGTTCAAGTCCAAAACATCTTGCATGAATCTCCAAAGATAGCTATTGACATGAACAACGTCAGTGCTGACAAAGAAGAAGAAATTCAAGTTGAAGGATTAGAGATTTGAATATTGTTAAAATTGAGCATATCTATTTCATTGGCATTGATAAGTTTGATACACGTCCAAATTACCAGCTAGTCAACTTCTTTAACCAATTAAGGAAATTTGAGTTGTTATATGGAATAAAGCTTGATGAGTTTCAACTTGTAAAAATGCCAAGCATCATAAATATTCAAAGTATCTATTTTCATAGTATGGTAGATTTAAATTGAGAATGAAGCATGAAAAGTATTCGAAGTACTTGTTCTACTGGCATGGAACATATCAAGCTTCGAAGTGGCATTCGAAGGTTAGTATTTTCGAAAAAAATGTGACTGGTGTAAGACGCAACTCGGAATTGAGGACAATTTCTTTCCAGGAAGAAGGGCCAGAATGATGCAAATAAGAAATTAGATTAGTAGTTTCCTTTTTGAAAATGTGACTGGTGTAAGACGTAACTCGGAATTGAATAGTTTATGTATTCAATTAGAAATTAAATTGGTAGTTTCCTTTTTGAAATAATTTCCTTTTTGAGTAGTTTCCTTACTGTTTTGGAGTTTATTTCTTTTTTATAATAGGATTCTAAGGTTTTGTTTTTTTCCTATTTAAAAGAGATTGTCAAATATTATTATTAAGTTATGATGATGTACAATTATTGAGTGTTTAAACACTTTTGAGTTTTTATTCGAACTTGTTAAATAATTTGAATTGATTAAATTCAATTGTTCTTGATATATCAATCAATTCTTCACTAATTGATCGTGGCATCTTCACTATACCAAGGTTCACATCTCCATTATATGTGTTGGATTACAGTTCCATCTTTCATCAATTCGTCCAATTCCAAGATTCTTGCCTCCAAATAGGCAACGGGTCGAATTCACCCCAAATCTAATTTAGAAATGATCTTAGTGCGTATTAGAAGTAGTATCCACCATGTGAAAAAGATAGATCAAAAGAAAAAAAATATTAAAAAAGCATGAATTACAGTGATGTTATATTAAGTTGAAAATATATGAATTAACTTAGAACTTGTTTGGTTATCCGCCAATTTACGAATTAAATAATTTAAAATTGCTTAATTTGTGAATGATTTAATTTGAATGTTTTGTTGCAAAAATTAACAGGTATATAAAGTCATAAACTTAAGTTAAGCTATGAAATTAAATAAGAAAATGAAAAGATAAAGTTGAAATTACATAATTTATAACTATCATATAAGTTCATGAAGAAAAAATCACACCATACAATTTTTTGTTAAAATAAAAAAAATTTACAATGAAACAATTGTAAATGAGATAAATTTATTCATCTGAAGCTTTCAGGTAGGTATTTTCTCTCTATGAGTGCAGTTAAGAAGTATCTACAATGTTAAAAGTGTCATTCTAAAGTCAAAACCAAGCTCTAATGCTTAAGAAACAAGTTTAGCAATATAGAATGGGAAGAAGACTAGAACTGCATTATTTTTTGGCCTTCAAATTGAGAAGATCCACTAGGTTCTTGATACAAGCGATGATTCGATAATACAGCTTTTTCATGTTTATATAATAATTGTACACACAACATGATGGTTGGACACAACAAAGAGTTTGATACCACGTCCATGTGGATTGAACTGTATTATGAAAGCAATTATGCTAATTGGTAAAGCAATGTACCATTTTAAAAGCATACAATACAATTTTCCAATGCAATATTATGCTCTGGCAAAGAGATATATGCTTTGGCAATATCATTATACAAATATTATTTTCCAAAAATATTACGTGTAAATAAGTTTTACAAGAGATAACGTAATCATTCACCTATGTTGAATCTGACAGAGAAGCGCAAAACTGCAAGTACTTCTCCACACTGTCGAGTCCACAGAGTTGCTTGACAACAGGCATAGTAGCAGGAACCTCTAAGTCGAATAATGTCGATTCTGAATCAGAACCCTCTAATCCGCCCCAAGAACAAAGCTGCTTTCTTGCTTCTTTAATGGCTGCTCTTGTTGCACAATGAACTGAGACTGCCAGAAGTAACGGTGGCTCACCCGAAGCTGCAAACACAAATAAGTAAATTAATTAATAAAATTACCCAGTATGACTTTGGTTTCAACCTTCGAGGCTGAAAATTGTGAAAACCGCCCAGCATTTTCGTTGCAACTTTGGTAGGTTAAACTACATTGCTGTTGTAGTTGCGGATTATATACATATTTGTCGACCTTATTTGATAATTGTATGGACAATGTCAGTATAGCTCGAAGGTTATTATGTTATATTTGTTAATGCAAACATTTTGATATTTTAAAGTTTGGCTGCTGTGATTTCCTTAAGCAAAGGGAAGGTGCTTGTAACACATTAAAAGCATCGAAGAGTCATTGTAATTACTCTGGAAAAAAAAATGCGAGTATTGTATACGACACCTATTATTGATTAAATGGTCTGAGGCAATTTGACAGTATTTTCAGGTGAACACATCTTTCTAATTTTTTTTATATATTTGATTTTCGAAAAAACAATAGACTTAACTCCAGGAGGATTCAGCAAAACCTATTACAACAATATGAACAGAAAGCTGATTGCATTTGTGACAGAACTCAAGGTACTAAACATACCTTTAGAGGAGAGAACGCGATTTTTGTGATGCCCACTGTTGAGTACCTCCACATTGAACCATGTGGGAATGGTGTCTATTGTTGGTATTTCGTATGTCCATGTGCCCACTGTTACCACCATTCCATCTGAATTCGAAAGGTACTCTTCGGACATAAAGAATCCAATGCCTTGTACAAAAGCACCTTCAATCTGTTAAAAAAATAAATTCTAGAGTATTATAGTATCTCCAATGGCACGACCACAATAACTCAGTAAGAAAACGCCACATCAGCATTTGATTAGCCATTTAACATATTGATAAAATTAATGGCTCATGTGCAGAATCTTCGCTTATGATTGTAGATTCTCTATAGAGAAATACGAATCCCTATGAAGAAATTTAATAGTGCAAATGTTTTGAGTATGATGACAAACTATACTATTAAAGGACCCCATGAAGAAGGATATGCCTTAGAGCAACCAAAAACCTGGCGACGGCACAAGCTCTGAAGAACTAACACAGGTGCAATATGTCTACACGAAAATTCCTAAAAATTTAGGACATGAACACTTGGAGGAGGCGACAATAATAATAATAAAAAAAAAATTCTGGATAAATCTAACTAAAAAATAATTTCTTAAGGTACGTAAATGTAATATTATATGACTGCTGTGCAACCTGTAACTTATGAGTTTTAGAAATCGAATTTTGCACACGTGTTTGTGTACATATATAGACATATGAGACAATATATACACGTGAGCAACAAATATCATTATCTTCTCATGCCCATTCAAAAAAATCTCCAGGTTTTAATTACTTTCTTGTAACAATATTCCAAAGTAGTTTTTCACTTCGTTTTCCTTTGTTTGGGTCACACTTGGCATTCAAGAAGTTATCATACATGAGACACAAATGAAATATATTTTTTTTAAGCTATAGACACATGAAGAAATGTTCGACACATGTTTGAGAGTGTCCAACACGGTAAGGTTGCCTGCTGAGAAGTGTCCATACTTTGTAGGCTATAAGAACTTCAAAATATAATTGAAGATTAAGAGGGCCAACCTGTCCTAAATCCACAGCAGGGTTGAGGCTTTGTCCGCAGTCGTAAATAATATCTGATCGCAAAATTCTGGTTTCTCCAGTAAGAATATTTACTTCGACCTACAAAACTCAGAGCTTCATTCTTAGTAATTAAAACAATAGAAACCAATATGGTGCTGCAGCTAGCACAGCAGCTGTCTCACAAACAATTTAAATGAATTATCGTCTTCTAATCATTGCGCAAAGCTGCTTTAAGCATAATTGAGGAACACTAGATGTATTTAGACTAAATTACACCAATGTACCCTAAACTAATAGAATATTTCAATTTATACTAAACAACTTTTTGACACATTTTGCACACAATACATCCCATTTGTTGCAATCAACTCCCATAGGTTAGCTCAGGAAAATTTTCTGACCGGCATCCACTACAAATATCTTATTTGTGTTTCTTTAATCATAATTTCGGCATAACACAAACTGGAATGGAGGATTTGTTTATTGAAAGTTGAGTGTAACTGTGTAAATGGAGATTTGGTAGTGCAAATGAGGGTTTTATTTGTTTTTCATTCGTTTTGGTTTGTGTGATGCCGAATTCCCTTTAAAAAAGAAACATGTCAAATGCTCGCGGTGGTAGCCGGTTAGAAATTTGGTGGAAAATGACCTATTAGATTTAATTGCAACAAATTAAATGCATAGGGCAACTGTCTGAAGAAATTGTCTAGGGTGCAAATTGAAATATTTAATTAGTTTAAGGTGCATTAGTGTAATTTAGTCTTGAATTTAATACAAGTACATGGATATATAAACAAACAGGCCGGTAAATGAAAAAACCTACCTCACTCACAGCAGCACCATAATTCAGGTAATGCAATGAATTCGAGTCAGGTACAAGGTAAGTACTTGCTGATAAATTTACATTTTCAGAATGCGCCTGCAATTGGAAAATGAAGAAAGAATTTGAATTTAACAATATGATAGAATATACTACATAATGATAACTCTCTTAAACGCACCGGATCGTTAGACAACAACAATAACAACAATAATAATATTAGTAGTAAAAGAAATTAAGAAGAAGCAAGTGTATACAAAATAGTCTCTTGCAACATCAAACCAATAGATAATTCCTTCATCACCATTCTATGGCTAATAATTTTTATTTGATTATTGAAAAAAAGTGTTTGTTTCTTCCACACATGCATGCATTACAAAACTGTAACAGCACCAAATAGCCGGGCTAGATCTGTACATCGGCAAGTATTCTTCTAGTCATAAAACATTCTCATTAAATTAGGATATATTGGAGTGGAAAATTTCAAGTAAAGACCTTATTTACGGACCGAGCCATTTGGCACACTTTCCGATGTAATTTTTTGATGAAATTTGGTGGGGAAGTTCTTCATCATATGTAAAACATCTCCACCAAATTTCATCAAAAAATTCAAACCGGGAAGTGTGTTAACTACAGGATTGAAAAATATTGGACATGATGTTTTACAGATGATGAAGAACTTCTCCACCAAATTTCATCAAAAAATTGCATCGGAAAGTGTCCCAAATGGCTTGGTCCGTAAATAAGGTCTTTAAGTTAAGGTCCTTAATTGAAATGCACCCATATTAGAGTTGGAGGATCCAACCCAATACAATTTGGACATGGGTGAACTGGACTTTGGAATCTTAGTCTTATATATTGTGTTGCACAGCTTTATCTTCCCCATGTGGGATTTTACGGTGTCAAAAACCAAATAGCCCCTTTCACATGTGACTTAATTACATAGCCTGCTCTAACACCACATTAGACTTGGAGCATCAAACCCAAAACCAATTGACAACGGGTGAACTAGCCCAAGAATCTTATATATTTTCCTGCCAGGCTTTAATTCGCCGTTGGGATTTTATAATAGTCTGAACAAAATAAATGGGTGAACATAGCTAGTTAATGTGCGCGCATTCGTACTGAAAAGAAAGGGCCCAAGACTGGATAGAACATCAAGTGTTTGACTTGACCAAAGTGTTCATTTCCTCAAAGGTAGTAGAAAAAGGAATTGGGAACAAAACATTTCATGTAGTTAAGACTGAAGATACCTGAAGAATAATGTCATCCCATGTAACAGAACCCATTTGCTGTTGCAATTCTTCCTTTAGAGGGGCTAATCTTCCAACCAAAATGTCGCAGCAAACTCTAACTGCCCCACAGCTTGATTCAGATGTAGAGCTCTCACCAGTAAACCCACCTTGTACTAAGCTCAAAGTGTCTGCTTGTATGACCCGTACTTTATCCAAGAGGTCTTCAGTTCCATCACATTGAATCAAACTAAGAGCATATGCAGTCATCTGTTTTACTTTAGTCCACAGCCCCTGGCCTATCTCAATCCCACCAACTTCTACTGCAACAGATCCATCCCAAAGAATGCTTACTTTCGCTGGAATTGGTAGCAGTGTACATTGATGAATAATGGGTACCCGAGAAATCCCCTTTTTTCGCCATTTATCACACAAATTATACTCTTTTGTCATTTCAATCCGTTTTTCAAAGCTTGATGTGCTTGCCAACTTATCCATTATGGAAGGCAAAGTATACTCTTGAGGCTCCCCTGCACTGCCTTCATAAAACAAGCTGAGGCTTTCGTACGTGTGAAGATTTTTTGTTCTTATAAAATCTACTTCCATTGAAAGTGTAGATGCCACACGTTCTATTATGGCTTCTGCGATAAAAGTTGCATTTACCTCCCCAGGACCCCGCATAATGGTTTTAGAGCTAGTATTTGTTTTGCATAACTTTATATTGAAAGATAAAGCACCCCAATCGTACTTATTAAGTGAACCTATCAAATTCCCTGGCACTATGGGGCTTAAATCTATAGCTATCCCAGAATTGATTAAAATATCAAGGTGTAAGGCTGTGATCTTCCCGTCAGATTTGAAGCCAACACTGTATGTTATCTTCATAGGCTGTCTTCCTCCTGCCATCATCATATCGGACTTCCTATTGACATATATACGGACAGGGTGCCGTAATTTGTGTGCTGCAAGTGCAGATGCGGCAGCAATCTAAGATGATCACATAAAAGCATATTCATCAGAAGTTAAAAGTACAGGAGTAGACCATAAATTGTGTGATTGTTAATTTGCCACTACATGGACACTTGTCTTTCTGTCTGTTTGTGAGAGAGAGATGCTGGGGACATAAGAATTTCGAAGTATCGAGCAAAAGATTTCTGCAGCGGCTATACGTAGTTCAGGATCTACATTGTCACAAGCAAATGAATCTTAATTTGGAGAAGTGAAAGGTCCCTCATTCAATCAGCTGTTAACATCATAAGGCTAGTTGTATCCATCTTATTTATTTTGCCCCAGCTTTGCAACCCTAATTATATATATAAATATATGCTCTGGCCTTCTATTTGAGAACGCCAAAACCAATTATGTTTTTCAACCAAATCAAAGATCAAAATGCTCCAAAAGACGGCCTTCCTAGTTAAACTGGTGCAATATATGAAAATTGGGAGAATTTAGCGCTCAAGAAATTCGAATTGGACAATTAGTCTATGTGCTACTTGCCTCGTCTTAAGTTTAAAAAACAAAAAAATAAAAGATAGTAAATTGAGATTTGATATTATCCGACAATATAGAAAGTACTTCAAATTGAGCACAATGCGACTGTTTGTCTGAACTTTTGGCACGGAAACAACATAATCAAATAATGTTGGCACATAAACCTCTGATTTGCTGGTTTAGTAGCAGGGGTGCCTCTATAGACAACAGCTGATAAGGGTTCAAAACATAGTCTCGGAATTAGAGGACTGTAATTCTTCATTAATTGAAGGAAAAACTAAACAAATATGCCCATGTCGAATCAAGGAAGAGTAAAACTTGAACACGTAGAGCAGACTTTATGAATTACACAATACATGGTTGAAAGATTCCAATTCCACTATCCTCCTCGTTAACTGGTTAAAAATAAGTTAATAAATAGAATTAATGAAAACATGTTTTTAAGTGCAATTTGTAGAAGTATCTAACACTGTGACTTGGCCATTCAAGAAAACTGGAAGAAGTGGAAATTGGAAATATTTCATTCTAGGATGTTATGGTTGTTACCGAAATTGGAGCAACTGAATTCACTACTTAAGTAATTCTGACACGTAAAAAACTCTTGAAGGCACAAATCCCATGAAGGAGTAAGTATCTTTACGAAAAGTATAGATTTAGATAATCAAGAAATGATACTCACAGGCATAGATTTCGTGGACTTTCCACCAAAGCCTCCTCCAACCCTTCTCGTAATAACACGAACATTATGTTCTGGAATACCAAGACACCTTGCAATAACAGTATGGGCATATTCAGGGCACTGACTTGAACTGTAAACCACCATGCAGTTGTCTTCGTCTGGAATGGCGAGGGCAGTTTGTGTTTCCATATAGAAAAAGTACTGCGACCCAAGTCTAATCTGCATATCACATTGTTGAAGATTTTGTGGTATTTGAAAAAATGGGAGAAAAGGAAAAAGAAAAAAAAAAAACCAAAGTAAGCACCAAGTAAGTATTCTTGTGTTTTCTTAAGTGCCAGACAGAAATAAAACCTTTCATGAGTTTCATGAGTTTTTATAGGGCAGGATTTGGCTAAGAGCTTGAACTCCTTTGGGCACCAGACTTTTGGGTTATTGGATGAGGACTTGGATGGTGGATTTACACTGAATAATGAATATAATATAATATTTTAGACAAAATTCTTTTGGAAAATTTTATTTAAAAATTTAAATTATTTTCCTTTTTGAAATTCAAAATTTAATGACTTTTGACTCAGTCTTGAGTAGTTTTTTTGGATAACTCCTTCTCTCCCACAACACGTTTTCTTCTCCCCTCTACGCAATGGAAAGATGTTTTTTTTCTTTAAATTTTTTCTTTCCATCTTCAACATAGACACAACGAAACTTATCACCCTAGAAAAAACACATTCTGAAGCTTTAAAAAAAAATTCTCTCTGAAAATATTTTTGCCTCCGGCAGGACTAGTTTACCGATTCCCGCCAAGTTTTGAAGGGAGTTAGAATTCCGATTTCCCACCGTGCAAAGGAAAACGAGTCAAAGGAAAAATCTGGACATGTTGTATCCTGGGGATAGCATGGCCTATACAAACTGCTAGCACAAACACCGAATAGAGCCGCGAAACGTCTTAAAGAGAGTGACCTACTCCGTGACTCAACCCGATGTTCCCAATTGCTGTTATTTAGTAACATTGTTCTATTCCTTTTTTGCAGTTCCGTTTTCAATAGTTAAATAAACAAACCTACTAACAACAAAATTAAGTGTTTCAGCCCAGAGTCTCAGAGCTGATTTACTTTGTAATTCTACTTCCCTATCCTTTTTCGTCTTTTTGGTCCTTATGATATCAATGGCTGTTTTCCGATGATTTAGTTACTCCCACTGTATCAACAAGATATTCCCACTTTCCTTTCCGTGATGTCTCAAATTAAGTCTCATTTCCATTTTGGGACATAATCCATGTACCATATCAAAGTGGAACTATCTTTTTTAGATGGAGTGAATATGTTTATCTGATAGGACTAGGATGTGTGATTGTATGAAACCATAGCTATTGGGAAAATAGTTGTTTGAAGATTAATTGGTTTGTTTTCACTCCCGAATTGACTTAAATAAGTTACTGATGCAGGAAGTTCTCTAAATCAGTGGGACCATGTCACCAAAACAGAGTGTTGACTTTCAGAAATCTAGTACCTCAGCAGAGAGAATTTGGTGATCCGCTTCGGACATTCCTTTCGAGAAATCACCAACCTGTGCTGGATACCAGTCAGAAGGGACCTCGAAAAAGCTTGATCTTTCAAAAGCCTCTTCAACCGTTAAAATAGGTGGTCCTAAACCTTCAGTGTCATAATCGACGATGGCCATCGCAGCCCCCACATCTGCATGCCTTTGCGTATCTGCCACCTACAGAAGGCAATCCCATTCACTTATATTAGAAATACAAATACATAATGTATTTGATTTAATATGTGCATGGTAGTTATGTAAAATTTATTTACCACAAAAGCAACTGGCTGCCCTGCATAGCTTGTAAGATCATCCGCGAATAAAGGTTCATCGCCAAATGGGGTCCTGGATCCTATGTTCTCTCCTCCTTTTGGGATATCTTTAAACGAAATAATATCAGTTACTCCATCTATTAGAGACTTAGACTCGAATTTGACATCCTTTACCCATGCCAAAGGCTTGGTGCTATGAATAAATGCTCCGTGAAGGCAATTTTCTGGCGAAGGTAATATCATCCACATAAAATAGCTTCACCTATTCACCAGAAGAAAAAAAAAAAAAAAAAAAAAAAACACTATATGATTAAGAATTTTTATTGTTCGGGTGGCTGCAGAACTAGATAAATTTAATAAACGCAGATAACATTTTCTTGATGTAGGCAAAGTTTCAGAAACCTCTACTACAAGTGCACATAGAGAAGGAGAAAAGAAAAATGTATCACCATCACAAGTCAACTGCGATTCCCACAGTTGACAAAAAAAAATCGAGTTTTCTGATTAGCAGAAAAGTTTAGAGTTTTAAAGAAAATGGATTTGAAAAGATGATTCAATGCGTTCCCAGCTCGCCAAGGACAACTTCCAATGGATTTTGATCATGAAATTGAGCTATTTTCGTTTTTCTCAGCTTTCTCTTTTACTTCCTGAGATTCAACTTTCAGTTAAAATGGATCAGTTAGGCTCCATCTAAGAGCAACATGGAAAATGGTCGTGATAAGTTGGAAAATAAGTTGAGGTATGTGGTGAAATGCTCTCAATTTTATGCTCATTTTTATGAGTATATGTCCTTCATCATTCTTTATTTTTTATGGAAATTTTTTCTTCCTCGCCCCTAAAGAAAAAAAATTCCATGGAAAAAAAGCAAAATGTGAGAGTTGATCTTACCACATGCGTCAACTTATCTCCAACTTCTCACACAAATCAATTGTTTTTCCTTCCATTTTCCATGTTTCTATCAATCGGAGCCTTATGGTTTAATAATGGTTCATCTTTCCATTTGTCTCCTCGAGTAAGCTGCGATTCCCACAGTTTGACCAAAAAATTCAAGTTTCCCAATTAGCAGAAAATTTTGGATTTTTAAAGAAAATGGATTTGAAAACATGATTCAATGTGTTCAAAGCTCACCAAGCACAACTTCCAACAGATTTCGATCACGAATTTGAGCTATTTTCTTTTTTATCAGCTTTCCCCTTTACTTCCTCAGATTCAGGTTTGGGTTAAAATGGACCACTTAGGCTCCGTCTCATAGCAAAATGGAAAATGGTAAGAGAAACGACTGATTTGTGTGAGAAGTAGGAAAATTAGTTGAGGCATGTGGTGAGATGTTCTCCACATGTTTATTTTTATGAGTACACACCCAACAAAGAAAAAATTTCCATGAGCAAGAGTTAATCTCACCACAGCCTCAACTTATTTTCCAACTTCTAACACAAATCGATTGTTGTTCCTACTATTTTCCATGTTGCTATCAAACGGAGCCTTATGGTTTAATAAGGGTGAATCTTTCCATTTGTCTCGTCGAGTGTTACTTTGATTATTAACTTACTCAGTTGTCATCCTTAAAATGTACGGATGTTTTCTTTAATATTGAAGTTCACCTCTAAAAAATGTATTTGTGGGCGGAAGATCACAATATCACACCAAATAGTATTCAAAGACCTACCCATTTTAGTTGAAACTATGAAAAATTCACAAGCTTCAATCCAACCTTTCATTTGCAATTTTAGAGATCATATATTGATGAAATATTAGTCGTGGATAATAACATTTTTAAAAACATTCTCCCCGCAACAAAAAAAGGTATAAGAAGTATTGAAATGCTTTGAATAGTTGGACGTAAACTTCAGCCATTAAAGCAAAGCCTCCAAGAGATTCTACCAAACCGAAGATAGCAAGCAACACAGTAAAGGGAACGGGGTGGCTAACTAGATATATTTGAACCTTTCTTCCAAACCAAAACAAGAAAAACAACCAAATTGACCCCACAACATTGTAACAAGTAAATGCCATGAAGAAAGTTCCAACATGAATAATCTTCAAAGAATGTAGAAGAAACTCTAACTTAGATATAAGAGAACTTGATAACCCTAACTACGGCTTTTACTGATTTCAATCCTTCTCCCAATGTTACTTGAGTTTCTTCTTCATTCTTGAAATATTTTTCACGCTGGAGCATTATTGTTCATCACACTTACTAGATATGAAAAGGTAAGGTCAACTAGGTGCTTCTTTTTCTCATTTATTCACAAAGTACCTCCATGTAAATAACATACTAAAAATCAGGTGCATAGTGGTAACCATCATAATCAACAGAGCACATGCTATTTTAACGGGCTCTAACAGAAGTAGTAACTTCTAATTTCACAAAAAATAGGTACTTTTGTCTAAATTAACCATTAGTAACCAAGTCTAAATCACCCATAAAGAAAATAATTTAACCGATCCAAGTCACAAGTTACCACACTACTAATGTCTTGCGCATTCGGGAATCAGCTCTAGCCTTGAATCAGATGGGTATCTTCAATTATCAAGCAGGAGGCAAACTCTAATGATTGTGAAAACGAAGAGGCAAGTTTAATTCATGTATAAAATGGGGGCAAATTTTTATCAATATTGGTGGAAATTAATAGAAGGTTTTAGAGGAGAAATTCAAGGCAATAAATTAGTAAATATTCAGGTATGAACTAATATACCAAAGAAGGCAGAACAAACCAGAAGCTTGGAGGGCAGCACCAGTTTTCATGATCGGTTTACCCACCGGATAGTACTCTTTGCTTGGTTCGATCACCTGTTTTGCAGATGAAACCAATCCCGGGTTTCCAACATCATCAAACTCATAAGGATCAGAAGTTACAGAATCGGGATCAATCAAGGGAAGAAGAAATTCACAAAGATAACCAACAGCCAAGCTTGACCGGTACGCAGGGTCTGAAGTACCATGTTCGGGTACTACAGCAGCCTTAACTAATTTAACAGCTTCATAAAGGAACACCAAAACTTAGCACTTTCCCAACTAGATATTCTTCAACTTTTCTTGCCCTTATTGCATGTTTAGTCCCATAAGCACCAAAAGCCAGGTGAATGTTATTTACTAAAAGTCCAGTTTTAGAAGATGAAATATCAGCCAAGAAAGCAGCATTTAAAAAGGGCAATGCATTTCCAAGGGGCCGAGGAGAAGCACGATAGGTTTCAAAAAGCAACTTTGTCTCTGTTTCCGAAGATAAATCCTTTCTTTTTGGCTTCCAACACGGAATTTTGACACTCAAAAGCACACTTTTGGAGTCCAAAGGTGGCCTCCCCAGGAACTCCTCAAACGTAAGCTTTTCGTGCTTCTGACCTGTGATTATACTAACTATTGAGTCCTACTGCAAGAAATATTGTCGCAATATCGGAAGGAAAATATCTCCTTTGTGCAATCACCAAATTCCCCCCTACACTAGCGAAATTTCGGATGGACTCTGAAGCAACCCTCTCCATGTGGTTAGCAATTTTTTGGAACACCAACTCGGCTTCAGAGCATAACTCGCCTTCATGTTCTTCCCTTAGAGCTAAAATAGCTTTCGAAATCGATACAGTTGCACCAATTTCAATCCCTGTGTGATCCCTTCGAATCAATGAGAGCTCAGGGATATACCTCAAGTCAATGTACTTGTCATAGTGCTCCAGATCATGATAATAACCTGTCGATGTGTTACCAACAACTAACTTTATCTTTGTACCATTTCCTGCAAAATGTACTTCCAACAAGCTCTGAAGCTCCTCAATAGTAAGAGGAGTAGACCAAGATTGACTTTTAAAGTTCAGTGGCTTAGATTCATTTTTCAGGAAGTCAGGATATGTACAAATTTCGTCATTGGGATCATAAAAAGGTAATTTACTAATTTTATCTTCAATACTATCTCCCTTTTTCCAGAAAGCATTGATCCCTAAGTCCTCTATATCAACATCAGCAGCAAAACTTTTGCAGGTATCAGCAATGGGTCGATAGCCAGTACATCGACAGAGATTTCCTACAATAGCTTGTTCAGCCTCCAAAACCGTAAGTTTGGAAAATCCCGGAGGGGGCTCTGGTCGATTTGCATTTTTGGCATTGACAAGTGCCGAGAAGAGTGAAATACACATTGCAGGAGTGCAAAAGCCGCATTGAGAAGCATGAAAACCAGCCATCCTTTTATGAATCGGGTGTAACCCATCTTTGCTATTTCCAAGGCCTTCGGTTGTAGTAATTGAACACCCATTTATGCTGCAAAGAAGAGCAAGGCATGAATTCACTTTGTCATTTTCGACTTGTTTTAGCACGGGGTCATACTTTGACAGTAGAACATCGCAAGCACCACAACCACCTGCGACCATATAAAAATGTCAACACAGAAAAACTTTACTTAAACAAATTATTCTAGTTTTGATACTCTAGACCCAGCCAGATAATCTTGGGTCAATTAAATGCTCAAACATACTTATTTTAGCATGTAAAGAACCCACAGAAATAACCAAATTCTTCTTAATTATCTGAATGACATTCTTTTAACCGTCGAAGTTGGAGAAAGAAATCATATAGAACACGGTCAAAATGAAAAAAATAAAGAAAAGTGGAACCCAAGTTTCACCAGAAAAAATAAAAAAAGAACAAAATATAAAAGGACGATATTATACAGTGGCGGAGCAGGAAATCTAACTAAGGGAGGGCGAAACTCAAAGCATAGAAAAACATATTTAAAGCCATAACATTTGAACGTAAACATAATAACATTAATAATAATACTACAACTCAAATAGTGAATGTTAACAATTACAAGAAATTACAATAATACAACACAAACGTAATAGCATTAATAATATTATGCAATTAATCAAAAAATATGACTAATATTATGTAAATAATCAAGAAACAAAATTATACTTAATATTAAAATGTAAATCTAAGAAAGGATTTCCCTTGGTAGAGTTGGAAAAACGAGTAAAAGTACCATTTTCGATCCATTTTGAGGGTAATTTTCGGTGGACATCATAATCTGTTTTCGTGTTTTCCTCCATGAGGACAACGACATCATATATTTGTTTGCTGAAAATAATTATGGGATGAATGATAATGAATATGGGCAGTGGCTAAGCCAGGAAATTAACTAATGAGAGGCGAAATTTAATCGAAAATCAAAACACACTAAGTTATATTTAAAGCCATAAAATTTGAACGCAAATATAATACAATTAATAATAAAAGTTCATAAAACTTAAATAACAAATGCAAACAATTATAATAAATTACAATAATATTCTATAGTTTTTCTTATTTTGGAAAGTATCGGTGAATGGTGGCAGTGAAAAAATAGTGTAGATAAAGAGAGGTGAGTGAAGAAATGGAAATGGTAAAAGCATTGAGCAACAGCAGGCGGCAGGCAGAAGAAGAGAAATGAGTAGCGGCGGCACCTTGTTAATTAATTAGGTTTAATATTTACAAACTGTTCCTTAAGCTTCTGTATCTTACAGTTAGTCCCCTCAAGTTTATTTTTATGCACATAAGTCCCTAAAATTTTATTTTTTCTTTTAAAATGCCCCAACCCAAGGAGGGGCAGCTGCCCCCCCCCCCCTACACAGCTTCGCCCCTGAATATGGGTAAGTCCTACCCGGGAACTTTGGAATTGTGTGAAAAAATAGATGGTTTATAATGGATAGCTTGTTAAGCATTTAAAAAAATTAAGATTTTCTCACACCCGCAGATGAGGTGCAAATCCAACAATGCCACTCGTGTACACCCGCACCTACCGAGACAAATATTGAATCGGAAAAAACACTTAGATACCTTGATATTAAATTTTAAGAAAACCAAGGGGGCACTTGCCCCCACTGTCCCCACGTGGCTATGCCCCTGCCCCTGCATATACATATGTATAATGTTCGCACATATACATCTACAAAAGATGTAGATCAAAACAAGAACAAGACAACCCATCAAAGTGTTCTTAGAAAAAGTACGTACGCATTTGAATTCCCGATATAGTATGCGTATTGCGTGTACACAACTAGTAACCAATACATAGAATGAGAGGGAGAGAGAGAGAGTAGAGACCTTCACCACAGCTAAGCTTGACACCCTTGAAACGAGTTTGAGTGCGCAAGAATTCAAGCAAAGTGGTGGAAGGATCAACATCAGAGAGCTCAAATCTCTCTCCATTAACTGCAAAGACCAGAGTGTCTAATTTCTTTGCTGCATTTGACATTTCTCTCCCATCCACTGTATTCCTGGTAAATGTTTGGTTGAAGAAGAGATAGAAATTGTTGCCTCAAAAGCTCAGTAGATGAGTAGAGGAAGCCAAAGAGTTGTGCAAACATTTTAGCACGATGTAAATGCACTTTATATAAGTAGTTGCGGCATCAATCAATCGGATTAAAAAATTGAAGTGGTGTCACCTTTGCTTGTATAAAAAATTTGTATAACATTTAAGAGATTAGTTTGTTTTGCTCACTAAATTTTCGTATTTAAGTGGTGTAAAAGTTATTTATTTGTAAAAAAAATTATGTAATTTGTCATTTAAATTTAAAAATTTGCATTCACAATTTTAAATACAAGTTTGTCACTTAAATTTAAAAACTTAAAACTCTTCATTATAAAATACTTATTTTATCCTTATTAAAGACTTAATTATATGATCTAAATCCACTAATAAAATAAATTATTATATTAAAAAAAATTCAAATATATTATTATTCAAGGGTAAAAAACAATAAACCCCCTCAAACTATTATTTTTTTGCACTACACCCCCACATCTTCTAAAAGTGACACTAAACCCCCCCTCAACTATTATATTTTATCACTTAACCCCCAAAATTACATAATTGCCCTTGTAAATAAATGACATTTTATAAATTAGGGGGTAAAGTGTTAAGTTGTGATAGTTTAGGGGGGTTTAGTGCCAAAAAATGATAATTTGAGGGGGTTTAGTGTTTTTTACCAAACTTTGTACAAGGACATTTATGTAATTTTGGGGGTTAAGTGATAACATATAATAGTTGAGGAGGGTTTAGTGTCACTTTTAGAAGATGAGGGGGTTTAGTGCAAAAAAATGATAATTTAAGGGAGTTTAGTGTTTTTTACCCTGTATTCAAACAAATAATATTTTTAAAAATAAATAAATAAATTTTTTAATTTTAATTTTTAAATATTTTATCGAACGGCACTTAAGACGGACTAAATATCTTCTAAATTAAGTAAAGTAGTTAAAAAGACTGATAATAAATTAAATTTGTTAATGGGAAAGTTTGTATAGGCATTTAAGAAAATCTAATATTTTAAAATTAGTTAGGTCAAATAATTGACAAGAGGACAGTTGGACAAGGTACATTAAAGTCACGACCAGAATTGGGTAAGCAAATACTTTATAGCGGGTGAGAAAAATTGGAAACATCCTACTAAAAAAGTCGAGGAGAGGGGTTGGCCCAGTGGTAGGCAACTTTCACCCTTGTCTTGAGGTTAAGGGTTCGACTCATGGGGTTGGGTGGGGGGTTTTCCTTTATTTGTAGGATTAAGGGAGAGACTTAGACCTCCCTTAATTTAAAAAAAAAAAAAAAAAAAAAAGTAATTGCGAAACTTTTAGGTGAGTGATTACTTAAAACTGTTATTTATATTTTCTTATATGTCTTGTTTTAAATATTAAAAATTTTATTTTATTATTTAATGTTTACATTTAATTATTTTATAAGTCCTAATTTTAATTGATATAATTAAATATTTAATTTTATTAGATTTATGAAATAAAATAATTAAAGTGGTTCAAAATAATTTTAAAATATATTTTTTTACTTGAGACTCTGAATTAAGAGTTTTTTAATTTTAAAAGTGAAAAAAAATTTAAGAGTTACAAATTTTTTTCATTTAATATTTTTAAAAATTTAACTATTTTGAGATCTAAAATTACAAAATAAAAATTTAACAAGAAAAGGAAAATTTTCAAAAATGTGTGGAGCCCACTCTCGTATCTTTACACACTCTGACAAACAACAACACTCCATCAAATTTCCAACCATCCATGCTTTTTGTTCCTTATTTGACTTTGCTACGCATTTCATATCCCCATTAAGTAATTATTTTATCCCAATTTTCCGCCATTTCCACCCACGTACTCCGTATCCCTCAGCCTATCAAACTATAGCCAGTCCCTACTACATCATTTCATCTAAAGTGACTCAGAACACTTAAAAAAATTAAAAATAATTTCTTTGATAAATATAAATTTCGGAAAATGTTTTTGATAGAGAAAAAAAAAAAAGTAAACTCATTTATTTCAAAATTTATGAGATTGATTTTTATTTATTTTTTTTTATTTATTATAAAAATTTTGGACAATAATACTATCTACCTAAATATTTTCATACTTTACCAAACATAAGAAAGAAAACTTTACAAGAACTTTAGTTTTTCAATTCTATAGAAAAGATAAGAAAATTGATTTTTCTTTTGTGAACCAAACGAGATCTTAAAGTGACTCAAAAAAAATTTAAATCATAACTTTTTACTTGAGATTTCAAATTATGTCTTTTTTGAGCCTAAAGTAAAGAGAAGTTTGAGAGTTGTAAGTTTTCAATTCAACCCCTTTTTAAATTTAACTATTTCAAAGTACAAAATTGCTTGGCACAAAATTTTAGTAACAAAAGAAAAAAATCCGGATGTGTGTGAGCCCACTCCCATATCTTTAGTCTTTAAACGCTCTCACAAGCAATAAGACCAACTCCAACCGTGCATCATCCCACTATATTTGGTGTGAATTCTCCCCCATTTTGCTGCGCATTTTATATCCCCATTAATTAATTATTTTATCCCAATTTTCCACCATTTCCACCCACCGTACTCCCGTATCCTTCAGCTTATCAACCTATAGCCCGTCCCTATTTTTATCATTTCACTTAAAGTGACTCAAAATATTTAAAGTGACTCAAATAAAAAATTTAACTCATAATTTTTTATTCAAAATTTTAAATCATGCTTTTTTTGAGTTCAAAGTGAAGAATTTCAAGAGTCGCAAGTTTTTAATTTAATATTCTTTTTAAATTCGATCATCTTAAAGTATGAAATCCCACAGCACAAAATTTTAACAACAAAAGAAAAAAAATCCAAAAGTGTGTTGGGCCACTCCCATATCTTTAATCTTTAGACACTCCCACAAGCAATATCACACCATCAGATTTCTAAATTCTAACCATGAAAAATTAAATGCATTTATCCCTTATTTGACTTTGCTACCAATTTTATATCCCCATTAATCAACATACCCAATTTCCACCATTTCCCGTGACTTACTCCATCTCCCTAAGCCTATCAACCTATAGCAACCCTATTATCATCGTTTCACCACTACAATTTATCCAACATATAGCCATCTATCCAAGTGAAATAGAGGAGTTGATGAGAGCTTGAAGTAGAAAGAAAATTTGAGAGCTCAACAGGGAAAGATGTAAAATATCAGCGCACACTTCATCATTTCCTTTTGTTGTTATTTCATTTGGTGAAGGAGTAAAAAATTTGTAAAATATTGAGATAAACCCTTGTGTCACTTTACTCATATATTTGGAGATATTTGCGAAACCTCCTTATTATATGTTGGGTTTTACAATCTGTGTGGAAGGCTAATCTCCCTTCCAAGGGGGAGAGATGAAGCCCCCTTTTTTATTTGTAATTTCAAATTTTGTAGTATTGCATAAATATAATTATTTGTGATTTTTCTTGAATATGATCTTTGAATTACTTTACACACCATAAGTGATCTAACTGTAATTGTTATATTTGACTTAAGAGATGAGTTACATATTATAGGATTTTCTTGAATTCGATCATTTTATTTTCTAAATTTATCTTCTAGTTCTTAAGTGTTAATGTGAATGAGTGACAACATTATATTATTATTTCTAAAAAAATAAAATATGGATCTTGAAAAGAAAAATCTTTTATAAACAAATAAATTGTCAAATAATATTTGATTAGCTTTCGGGTTCACTCTACATACTATATGTGATTATATTTTATCAAACTCGTATAGAATTTATTTAGGTATATATGTTTAATAACATATCTTTCTATATCCATTCATAATTTGGTGGTGGGGTTCTTAACCCTTGAAATCCCTACACATTAATTGTTTCTCTAAAAGCACTTTCTCCATTATCATTTCATTTTTATTAGTACTAAATTAGTCCTAAGAAAAGCAAGCATTTCTCAAACAAAAAAAAAAAGTTTTTATCCTAAACCTACTATTTTCTCAATTTCGTTTTTAATTGATTCCTAAATAATTCCCGTGAATTTGACCCCTTGCTACTACTATTGACATTACTAATATATTTTGTAGCTACCTAAGGGTGTTTGATAAAGCTATTTTGAGCAACAACGATAGCAATACCATCAAATGGCACCATTGCCAACTGAGAGTTGACGCTAAGGAAAACAGCGTGAAAACTTTTTTAGAATTGTTAGAGTTAGTTGTAAAACATTTTTTGGATCAGTTTGAACTATTTAAATACTCTAATATTTATTTATGTGGTGTTCTGGGACTACTTAAATTAAATGTTGAAAACAAAAAAAAAGCAAAAATAAAACTGGACATTGCATATTTGGAAGGGGGGGAGCGCTTAAGGACTCTTTATTTTGTGTTAGCAAGACCCTTGGGGATGACTGAAATTTATGAGAAATTTTTCCCCGATCAACTCAACCGAATCTATTACTCCGCTTGCAGGAGGTACATTTTTCATTACTCGTGAATATTTTGTTAGCAAGTCAATTCCTATGTGCTCTAATTGCTATGTGTTTATTTTTAGCACATTTATTTTGAATGGTGAATGATGAATAATTGTACCCAAAGCCTAGCTCGACTATTGAAACAAGTTGAGATTTCATCACCCACTCAATCATTTATCCACTTGCTTGTAATCTTGAGTCGTCACTAATTAAATTCAACTAACTAGCGAGCCAAATAGGATTTGGTATTCGTAGGACCTCTAAAGAAAAGAAATGATCGGTAGCCACTCTACTACTCTAGTGAAACTCTTCCAAGCCTATGATAGATTGACTAGTTGATATTTAAATGGTGCCTATGTGACCTTCCAACTTATTAGTCATGATTTGGGAGAATTTAATTGCTAAGCTTCTTAAACAATTCTTATTGTTCGTTTCAATCAAATATCTACAATAGTAGAAGCACAAAAATTTTAATCAGGTGGGATCAAAGAGCCCGTGCTTTCCCACCCGCAAATAATTAAAATTGACTATCATTTTACTAAATTGACGATAATAATTGGTTATATATTATCTACGAATTGTTTCCTTCGTTAATGTACGTTAAACTAATTAGGATTGTAATCATTTTGTGTCTTGTATTAAGTCACCCATCAATTCTTTTTGGACAATCAATTTTCACAATATTTATCTCATATGATGTGAAAGTCCAAAAGGCTACTAAACCGATCACGTAGCAATTCAATTTTTGAACCGCAAGATATGGATCTTTGTGATCTTAGAGTAGACCTCACCCTATCTGCCATAGATCCGAGTCCAGGTTCACCCATATAACTCATCGTTTAAATTCCCCATCCAAAAATGGTAGAAGAATGTACATTGAAGGACTACTTTGCTCATATCATTGGAAATGCTCCATCTTGTATAATCCTCCGGGTTACTATCATAACTCATTTGAAATTCATTCGGTGAAGATTTCAATATTACCCAGTTTTCATGGCTTAAACCAAGAGAGTCCTACCCTTATTTGGGAAAAAATTTCAATGTTTGCGTAACCTTTAAAAATCAAAATCTAAATGATGAGATTATTTGATTAAGGTTGTTCATTTTTTTCCCTTTCGTGACAAAGCTTCTTTGTGGCTTAATTCCTTGCTACAATATTCAATTTGCTCGTGAGAGTAACTAGAGAAAAAATTCATGTCAAAATTATACCCAATGAATCGGATAAATAAAATGCGTCAGTCCATCCAAGACTTATTAAAAAAATAATGAACAATTTTATGAACCATGGGATAGATTTCAGGATTTCATTATCAAATGCCCTCATCAGGCATTGATGAAGGTCCTTTAGTCCAATGTTTTCATAATGGTCTAAGTCCTTTGCATAAGGGAAAGTTCATGCACCTTGAAGCTTTCACCTTCTTAACTGAACTAGGAGGAAATTCACAACAGTGGGATGCTTCTAAAGAATTTTCTAAGCCAGACCCAAGCCTTGGAACTAATGGTAATTATGAACTCAAAAGTGACCTAGAGTTACAGAACTTAATACAAGATTTCAACCAAGGTTTGACAGCTTTGGCCAAAATAGTTGAGGCTTTGGCATGTTCATTACCAAAGCAAATTGTTGAGCCTACTCTATTATGGGTGTCAATAGTAAGCCTACCACATTTTTGTGCACTTCTATTGTAGTGTAACCCATACCGCTCATTCATACCCGACTTTCTTTCCTGAACCTGGTCTAATTATTGAACAAGACATTGAGTTTAATAACTTTAAGAAGTCCAATTCGACTAGTTTTAGCCAGATATACAATTTTGAGTGGAGGAACCATCTTACCTTCTCTTGGAAGTAAGATTAGTCTTCCAATCCACAACATTCACAACCTTAAGTTAAGGGTCCTCCAAGTTTCTAATCCCAAACTAGGCAAAACATATACTAGCTTCCAAATGATCACTATCGTTTTCCACATCAAAGTGAAAACCATCCAGGGACTCAACAGATTGTCCCTACCTTTAGTCATTGTTATGGCTATGTAGCTTAGTAAAGTGCTAGTAGAGAGTTGGTTTGCTGATTACATTTGGAGAGAGTTTGTTGACATGTAATCTAGTCATATGTAAGAAATCTGCTAACAAAGGATCAAAAGGCATTTTCAGCCCTGCTTGTATGAAAAATGAGGTGTACATAGGGTAAGTCCTAGCATGGATGGTTATTTTCTCAAAGGGGTCCTCATCGTCTCTACATTTCTTCCATTTAACCCCCTCAAAAAGAATGTATTTGTTGTGAAATTCTTGTCCCTTAACATCTGACTTAAGTGAGTATCAACCCATTATCGAACTTTTGAATTAGGGTTTTAGTACATAGAAAAAGGATAAATGAATTATAATAAAATAAGTCTAGGAAAATAGGATTTACAGGCTTAAGGTTTTCCGGCAAGGGGTGGATGTTGGGACAAACTGCGTGGAACAAAGGTGAAGTGTTTGAAATTTTTTCTTCACAGAAATAACCTAAGAGGAAAAGCTTTAAAGAAATGGAGAAAGAAGAAAATGAAAAAGGTAAAAAAGACGAAAGGAGGATTATAAAATGAGATAAATGCTAGAAAAATAGACGTGTTTTCAAAATTTGCACAGTTCACCATAGCTACCCTACACGTTTACAGACCCCAACTATAAGTATTTAAGACTTGCTTCTGAAGGAATATATCCAATACTTAGAAAAAAAATCTTTTCACTATCAAAGATCAGTATTCGCCGAGGATCCAAGCATACGAGCCTAACTCGGCGACCCAACTGACATGCTTGGGGGGCAATTGAGGGAACCTAAATATTCAGCAGATTGGGCCGAGGCTATTGGGCCCATTGCCAAAAAGGCCCAGTCGTTTATCCTGATAGAAGCCCAGGCCAACAAGATCATACTATGCCAAACACTTCGCAGAATATACCATTATTTGTTGATATAAGTGCATGGTTACCGATGTGGTCATCCTCACCAATAGGGGCAAAACATTGGTACCAATCAGAGTAGGTTCACGAGCACACCGATATGGTCGTTATAACCAATGGGGGTAAGGTGTAAAGTTAATTAGTTATGGATAAGGGAATAATCCACATGTAAAGTGCTTGGGTAGTGTAACACCCCTGCCTTAATTACCGAGGTAACGCCCGTATTTAAGACATGGAATACTACTAACCCTTCTTAGATTGACTAAAATAGGTTTAATATTACATAAAGAATTTGAACAGTACACATAACATGTGTAAAGCAAGTATGAAGTTTCTCGTATCTCATGATAGCATACAACAGAAGAGTAAAGCATGTTCATATATCGAACATTATACAAGACCATGTCCGGTGTACCTCAAAACATAACAGCATTCTAGGCTAGTTGTGGCTTGCCTTAGAAACATATACATAACACAAATATAGACGTACCTTCTAATTCGATCCTGATCCCGTTGCCTCTCTTTCTATTAGACCCTTGGGTACCTGAAATGTTTTATAAAATGGGGTGAGCTCACAGCTCAGTGGGGGGGGGGGGGGTATTACAGGTAGTATCCAAGTTTTACCCTTTATATTCTTTTTGTTATTTACCCTAATGGAACATTGTAACCCTAATTCTATGTATATAAATAGAAAGTGAAAGCTCCTTAAAAAAAATAACAATTTAGTCCAAACTTTGAGATAACAAGTAGTAGAGAAAGAAAAGAAGGGAGCTAGTAGCATGTAACCTTATACACTTGTGCTATTGCCAACTTAATATAAAACACACACACAAAAAAAAGATGGTTATACTACTATTAGGAAGTGAAACTCCCTAGGGGAAACCTATCTACAAACAAAAATCTATTATTCATTGTCTTTTCAATCATTTCTTATATTGATTTATGCTAAGAACGTCACCTTATGGGTTAATCCAAATTTTTAGTCCCCCACAAAAACTGTTAGATTTTAAATTGATGGATTTATGTGACATTATTAATAATAAAATTTTGAGGTTTATATTTTTAGTTGGCTTGATTCTGATGCCAAAAATACTTTTTCCGTTGTAATTGTTTAAGTCAATTTGAAGATACGGCGATTAATAAAAGCTTACTAAACATACCGGATATACTGTACATAGGACCTAAGATAAGTTGATTATATTGTTTAATTCAAAATATAGGGGGTGGACTGAGCGTTAAATTTAGAATTAAAAATATTTTCAGTCAAATTTATTTTTAAAATATTTTACCGAATTTTACCGAAATTCGAAAAGTTTCATCGAAATAAATTATTAAAAAAATTATTTTTTTCATATTTAACATGTTTCATAAAATTATCTTTAAAATTTAAGTTGAATTAAAATTTAAATGAATTTAATACAATAAAATAAAGTAAACGTAAAAGTTAATTAAATAAAAGATTTAATTTAAATAATAATCATTTAAAGGAAACGGAAAGTTCGGAAACAAATTCTTCAAATTAATTCATGCGCTGATATCTTAAGTGGGCCAAGCCCATTGACACTTTTTCTAAGCCAAGCCACGTGTTAGCAAAGAAAAAAAGAGGGTGCATGTTTTAATGAGCGGATTGGTACCAGCTTTTACGTATTAGAGTAATTTCAATAAATATGCGTAAATTATGACATATAAAATTTATGTAAAATTTATATAATATGTATAATTTTTAGTATTTTAAAGGTGTTAAATAAAACATACCACATTATCACTTATGTAAAATGGGTATTTATTTTACAGATCCATTTTACACATCAACATCATCATTTTTTTTCTCCATTTTTTTTACAAAATAGTAAAAGTAATATAAGTAAAAATTAAAATATGATTTTATTATGATATTCGTATATTTAAATTCTAGTCATCAAAAACTTTAAAATAATACTCATTTTGACTATTAAATTATAAACAAAAAAATATTGACTCGGGCCAAACATAATACTTGTAGAGAGGAATAAGATGAAAATTTGACCACAAATAGAGAGTTATTTGGACATTGGATGATGAAGTTATGACTTCTCAAAATTGGCCAAAATTTAGTAAATTGCATAGAATCGAAACACGCGTTTAAGATCTCGTTTTCAATTCGGACCACATGAATGATGAAACGATTAGTCATACAAACTTAACTACACTATAACAATATATTCAAGGTTTTAAACTACAAGTAAGTTACTCTCATCATAAGAACATTAGTCGAAACACAACTTATCAACTACACTAAATAAGGTGAGAGTTTTAAAAGTAAAATAAGGCTAAGAGTATTACAACTTTCCATCCTTAAGAAATTTCGTCCTCGAAATTAAAGTAAGTAAGTTAGAGGGTACCTTAATTGACTAAGTGTGGGTATTTCGTCTGAATTTTCGACTCGAGCTCCCACGTGGCTTTTTCCATGCCATGATTCACCAAATGACTTTCAACAAAGGAATCACTCTATTACGAAGGACTTGTTCTTTACAATTGACTACAGCTATTGGACATATCTCGTAAGATATATCCTCATTGATTTTAAGTTCTTCGATCAGGACAATATGAGAGGGATCTGGCACATATTTACGAAGCATCGATACATGGAATACATTGTGAACACGCAGTAGTGAAGGGGGCAGAGCTAAACGGTAAGATTAATCCTACATGCTGAGTTACTTCAAACGGTCCAATGTACCTCCGTATGCTAACGTTGTTGGTAGCCTGACGTATGCAATAATGTGTACACGGCCCGATATTTGCTATGTAATTGGTCTTGTCAGTAGATTCCAAGGGAATCCTGGTGTTGCTCATTAGAAAGCAGTGAAGAGAATACTCCGATATCTGAAAGGAATAGCTGATTATATGTTTTGCTATCAAGCATTAGATTTATATGTGGCTGGATACACCGATTCTAATTGGAGAAGTGACCCAGACGGACGCAAATCGATGTCAGGCTATGCTTTCTTACTCAACGATGAATCAATATCATGGTGCAGCAAGAAGCAAACTTGCATTGCACTATCTACGATGGAGGCAGAGTACGTGACTTATTCAGCTGCTGTTCAAGAAGGTGTCTGGTTATATGTTATTTTTTTAATATAACTACTAGCACACATATTACCCATGGTTGGGATATCATGGTATGAGTATGTCAACAGGTATAGATCGACTCTCTCACAAGAGTGATCGCCTTTGGCACCTAGAAGGCGAGCAAATATGAGACACGTCAAGCTTATGGCGCTATGATAGCGGGTTAAGCTGACATTGATTGAAGTGTCGATTTAGAAAGGGCCAAGATTGAGTCTTTTGAAGACTGGATACAAATACCCCACTATCCATATATAACTTGTAAATAGTTGGATGCAAAATTTTAACTAGGCACTGAGATGAGTGAGCAAGTAGTTTTTTTGGGTTAAGGTGCTTCACAGTGACTGAACTAAGATATTTACGATGTTTGGTAGTGACATAAGCTCTTTAAAGAAAAATCCACCGAAACATGTATGTCATACTACATGTGCTTGGCGACCTATATAAAGAAGTGAAAGAATGATCCTTACTTCTTAACTGTGTGATTCCTTATGGATTGATAAAATATGTATGATCCTCTACTATTTTTGCCTTATGTGACTTTTGACTATATCATGAAGACGAAGTTCAGTGTATGCTACTTTGATGTGTATATCCTATGGTTAAGACTGATGCGGCCTAAAGGGACATCATTGGGAAAGCAATTAAATATAATCTAAGTGATATGAGGGCGAAAGGATGATTATTTGATAGCACGTTCAAGTTTTATGATCACTGGTACCAAGTTATGTCATTTTCAGGAGAGTGGCGACGTAGCTGTGAGAATAAAATGGGAGAGGTTTAAGTATTGATCCGAGATGTGACTCTGAGGGATTAAAGATACTTAATCTGAATGTGGCTGAATAGGTCAGGGGCAGAATGAGACGCTATGGGGATGTTCTATGCTAATTCTTTGGGAATTTGGTATAGTGTTCCAAAATTTTTTTAGGTGGCTCACAGTCGTACAACTCATTAAGTATGAACGGGTAATCTAGAATGGTGTAAGGAGAATAATGCAATAATTTGCCCACTATGTGCGAGTGGGAGATGTTGGTTTTTGGACCTGTTTAGAATGGCCTAACAGGGACACCCATAGTGGGCCTTTGAGTTTTAAAGCCCTTTAAACCTAATGATATTTATTTAAGTCTTTAGACCTAAATAACAAAAAAGATAGTACACAATACATCCAGAGGCAGCTGTCATCTCTTCTCAAACACATTCTAGAGTTTCTAGTTGGAAGTACTTGAAACTGTGAGTATAGTAGTGGCCGTTTGTGTAATGTTACACACGCGAGTATTGTAAAGCCAATCGCTAACGATCTATATTATTCCGCTGCGTATACACATATGCGATACTTGTATTGTATTAGTTTTCCAACATTATGATTAAGATATATTTTCTTTTATAGTAAAGAGTGAATTCATAAAATCTCTTATGCATTTAATATAATAAAAGATTCTTATAAAATTAAGAAGGGTAACTTGGTAGTTTTATTGACGTTAAAAAGTTCACAATGCGCCTTAAGTCTTCAAAAGTTAATAAGGGTAGCTTGGTAATTTCACTGGCGTAAAAAAGTTCACAACGTGTTTAATTTTCTAAATTTAAAAAGGGTAACTTTGTAAGTTTATTGTACCTAACATCACAGGTGCATTTAATATAAGATAATAAATATTATAAATTCTTATATATTTTTTTAAAATTTTAAAAAGGATAACTTGGTAATTTTATTAACATTCCAAAGTTTCCGAAATATTTAATATTCTAAATTTAAGAAACATTTTTTGATAATTTCATCATCGTACTACAGTTCGCATTGTGTTTAATATGATAAAAGATGTAGTTGTGACATTAAAATTTGATTATATTATTTTATCCCAACCATTATTGCATGTTTTGGGAAAAATATACACGTGATTAGGTTCAAACCCACAAAATTAAGACTAACATGCAAGAACAGTTTCAACCAATAAGTGAATAATGCCGATATATTTTATTCTTCTCATTTAAATTAAATCTGTGATTCGTCTCATCTCTATTATATTATCTTGCTAATGTTAGATTAGATAAAGCAATATCCGACACAATAATACAACACAAAATGACATAAGTTATAAGTTAATTGGTGAAGTCTTAATAGTTTCAAGTTGTACTGGTACTGGCCAGATAAAACACGATAAGTTAGCAGGTGAGGTCAATTAATATTCGTTAATATAATAATAATCCGTTGGAACTCGTTAATAATATACATAGTTGTATAATATTATATATCCTCATGTATATATGTACGTATATTTTTAGTATAAATGTATATAATTTAAATACGTATTACACATTTATTTGTTAATTCAAAGTGAGTTTACAAAATATACCTATAATATAATATATACAAACATATCTTTATTATATATGTACTTAACGGGTAATTCGTTAAAACACAAAACAAAGACATTCAAAACACCATAACACCCAATAAAATAGTGACCCATTTAAATCTGAAATGACAATACCTAAAATAAAATAAAAACCGATGTGAACACAACCTAAACCGACTCATTGTTAGGTCTAATTATTAATAATATTGGAACCCACAATTTAAGCTTAAAAGAACGTATTTTATGAGCAAACAATAATCTTTTTTTTTACTTTTTGCATTTTAAATTACATCGATATAAATAATGCGATGCATGCATTTTATTTTTTATTTTTTCAATTTTATATGAAAATAGGGCTTTTATCTTCTCCATTAGTCTGTTTTCCATTGACTCTTTCCATGGTTATTTTCAACTTATGTTGATACAATTAAGTCTATAAGTCATTGTTTCTCTTCATGATTTCTCAAATAGACCTTCTAAAATGACACCTGACATAATAATCCGATACAAGTTAAATTATTAGGATTATTTCCTTTTTAGGTAAGTATCAAAGAAACGTCAAAAGAACAAAAATGAAGAGAATTGTGTAATTATCACAGAATTATTGCCATATGTTATGTCAGAGATGACAACACAAAAAGGGTGGGGCAATTCAATGCCTTTTGTCTTTAAATTTTCCCAATTTTTCTGATCCACTAGAAAATATTTTTACTTATCCTAAACTGATTGTGACATTAATGGATTAGGTTGAGAGTGGGTCCTTACAATTTTAAGCGAGGTTCAAAGTTTTGATTTTTGAGGTTGACTTGATCATTTAATTTTTAATTCGAATATGAATATCGATTTTGGTGATACTCATAGATTTATTATTTAAAAAACTCAAAAAATTATAAAAAAATATAATTTTTTTTTAAAGTATGATGTTAATAAGATAGATCAATTAGATAGGTATAATACCATTAACTAATATGAATTACATAATTTATATTGAAATACTAATATCTATTGCACTTAGTAATATAATTTAAAATCATAGTTCAATAAATAGATAATAATACAATCTTATGAGGTACAAATATCTCAAATATAAGTCAATTATGACTAAAATAACGATATGGATTATACTTAGTATCATTACTCCAGGACTCCAATGATAAGAAATGAGGATATAAAGGAGGTTGAGAATTAGCACTTATGGGATAAGGATGAGATGATTGGCTAGATGACTCATAAAGATTAAGCTAAATTAATTAAGCAAAGATTAATAAATTACTCCGAAACAAATTAACATTTTTTTCAATAGTTGCCAATTTAATTAAGTAAAGGTTAACAAATTATTTTAGAACAAATCAACATTTTTTTTCAATAGTACCAAGTCAACTCGGTGAAATATTGCGAAATATCGACGACTCAGTGCAATTTCGGTAAAATATCACCGATTCAATGAAATATCGATATTTACATATATCGTGTCATGATTACCTTCATTCTGACCCGGTATCGGCCGATATTTTGAATCATGATTTCAAGACTCTCAATAAAATCATCAAAAATATACATTTTCATAAATAAATAAATAATAAATTTATTATATTTTAAAAATAAGAGTTTACACGTCATAAAAAATGTATTTTAATTATAAAGAATCTTGCAAAAAATATTACAATTAAATACCTAATTCTTTCTTATTATCATGAAATCAATATGAATGAAGATTGGGAGAGACCCTTTTTTTATACACTGTTAAAGTTTTGAAAACCTAATTTTTTTTCTTGAAAAGTTTTGTTATTAGTTAAAAATTTATTTTTTTAATATCTATATTATAAAACACCATCTTTGGCTTTTTTTTTTTCAAAAAGTATAATAATTTAATGGCTAAAAATATACATGTTATGGTGTGCATTACCCTTCAATGAGTTTTACACAATCATTAAGATGTCCAATCAAACTTAAAACACTCACACTAACAATATACACATAATAAATTCTTACAAACCAATAATTTTATCTACATAAAAAATGTTATAACTTAAAATAAAAAATTCAAAATTTAATATTTAAAATATACTAATCTAGATCAATTAAACAAGTTCCATAAATACTATAAAATTATGTAAAATAAATGTTGTTGCTAAAAACTAGACAGGTGTTTTAGACCACATAGTCAAATGATCGGATCAAATAATTAATACAATAAATGCAATAAACCAATATAGTCAAAGACGTATAGAAGAGGTTGACCTCGTATGAAGATACGGGTTAATCCTCCCCTGTGGAATAGAGCTAAGAGCTCGGGTAGCTTTTTATAACTCTCTTTCTAGCTATTTTATCCTCACTATGTTTCAACAAGAAGAAGGATAAGCCACCCAGGGTTTAATCTATCTAATTTAGGAGCTCTGGAGCGGGCTTAAAGCTATGTGTCTCTGTATCTCACACTTCGTGGAGGATGCTTGATTGTTCTTGGTTGTTGGAGATTTTCGTTCTTAGACCTCAGCTGAAAAACTTGGTTGCTGAGGGAAGTAAGTACTTCTTGTATATATATATATGATTGAGGGAGTATTTAACTCATTTGAAACCTTAACTATTACACTTTATCAATGTAGAACTTAAACAATTTTTTGTTTCAAATTGGAACTTAAATTACGAAAAAGTGTCTGTTGGTCGGATAATGACCCTAGAGAGGGGGTGAATAGGGTTTAAAAACTTTAATGCGGAATTCAAACGTTTTTAAAATATTTAAGTAAAACAATTTAGCTAAGCAACAATATCAAGGAAATAATCAATAGCAAGTAATCAATCCCAAGACAAGCAAATAAACAATTTCAAAATACAAGCAATACTATAGCAATAAAAAGAGAGCTTGAGTTTATAAAGATTGAACCAGTTTGAAGTCCAAGGCTTTTTGTCCACACGGTTTTGGTTTACTAAACCATAGTCTGCGCTCGGTTAGTTCTCCGAGAATTTTCACTATTCAATCTTCTTCGGGTGAAGATCAAATCTCAATA
The DNA here is from genome assembly GCA_021464415.1 of Lonicera japonica. Taxonomy (NCBI): domain Eukaryota; kingdom Viridiplantae; phylum Streptophyta; class Magnoliopsida; order Dipsacales; family Caprifoliaceae; genus Lonicera; species Lonicera japonica. Next base: position 83,346,341 of record CM038464.1, on the reverse strand, counting down.
CAAATGTTGCTATGCACACAACATTCACAATGTAGCTATACCCGCTACACTTATTATAAGATATGCTCTCTTACTCTACAAAGAGACAAACTCTCTTTTAAAATGAAGAATGAATTGTTTGTGATGATACACACCAATACAATAACTCTCAAGTGTATTTGAAGATTACAAATGAAGCTCACATTAGAGTTATCAAGATTGATCAAAAGTATATAGCTCAAAAATGAAGAATATGATCAATAAAATGAATTGAATACTTGAATAACTTTGTATATATGTAAAATAAGTTTGTAAAATGATTCAAGTTATGTTAAAATATGTCTAAGACATCATATATATAGCTTGAAAAACCATATGGCCATTGGGGATGATTAAGAAATGTTTTGGGTCAAATGTATACATTTTCAAACTTTTCAACAATTAGTTTTGACAAAAAATTCAAATTTGTTTTGATAATTTCTCCCAATTTGACCGTTGGATCATTTGAAAATTTTAGTCAAAAGTGCTAGGAGATGTTGTCTAACTACTGTAAAAATTTCAAAATAATCGGAGTTCGGGAAGGCCTCCATCTTACCATTAGATCAAAACCGGGCGAAAATTGAGCGAATTTTAAATGTGAAATAAAAACATTTTTGAAATTTAACAATTTAGTTCCAAATACAATTCTAATGAGTTGCGAACCTCAGAGATATGTTTTTAAGATACCTATTTTTATTAGAGCTTAAAATATGATCATTTAAAATTAATATGAATTTATTTTGAAACTCGGTCTTTGTAAAATAATGTTTTTCAAATAAATTTAATTTCAAGCTTGTTTGAATTAATCTTCAAAATATGCATGAATACATATATTTGAGCTATAAGGATTTGATCAATAAAGTAACTTTACATAAATCTTAAGCACTCACTCAATTACTGAATTAACGAGTCTTCGAATGCTTTGATTTGTTTCTTCGGATTGATCTTCATTTGAAGCTTTTTCCTTGAAACTTTTTCCTTGAAGCTTTTCATATAGTCTTTTAATCTTTTGTACTTCAAGATTTGCATTGAGAGATTTGGTCTTCCTTGTCTTGTCCAATGATTGAATAGTGAAAGATTGATTCTTGTCATGTTTTTCTTGAATTTTTCAAGTAAATGAACTGTATACTTATATCAAGAAACATGTTAAATTACACATGATTAATTTATTGTTATTATCAAAATAAGATTAAGACCTTAGATCAACAGTGTCAATTTGGAACTTCCGTCAAGATCCATTAAATAACTTAACGGATGAGGTTCCCAATTAAAACTTCTTCAAAACTTTAGCTTTATCTCATTTTTCTTCCATCCAACTTCGTCCATGGGAGTTTAGTTCGAGACTTAAATGAATGAATTTTTTCACAAAACTTGGTGAATATTGTTTTTACAATGAGTAGATTAATTTAAAAAAATTCATTAAAAAATTCAAACCGAAAGTGCACTAAAATGTTATATATTATGTAAAAAAGAATTGATATTTTGAAGGCTACTAACTATGTATATTATTTCTTTTATTATAAAACCATATTTTCCAAAATTGAACTGGCTTAGCATTGTTTAGTTGTAAGGTTATGAAATCTAGCTTGTTTAAGATGTTTTAGTGCATGTGTTGAACAATTTCCAAGTGTGTTCGCCAACAATTAGCAGTTCCTTGTGAATCAAAATGTATTTTTTTTCACAAGCATTAGAAGGATACACATGGTGGTCAGTTAAGGGGGGAAACGGAAGAGAAACGGAGTTTCCAATGCTCAAACCTAAGCATGGGGTGGGAAAACCCACCAATTTTTCCACTATGTTAGCACCGCATGTGTGTGAATCTTGTTTTTTCTGTAAATTTAGTTCTCCGTTGATGGGGTAAATATTAATTTACCATTGGCCTACAAAAATAAAAAATAATTTTAACATTGGCCTACAAAAATATTACTCTCCACTTTCTTTTAGATAATTATTTAATTTCCTTTAAATAATTATCCCACTCCATTATATTCCACACTTTCCTTTAGATAATTATTTAATTTCCTTTAAATAATTATCACACTCCATTATATTCCACACTTTCCTTTAGATAATTATTTAATTTTCTTTAAATAATTATCCCACTCCATTATATTCCACACTTTCCTTTAGATAATTATTTAATTTCTTTTAAATAATTATCACACTCCATTATATTCCACACTTTCCTTTAGATAATTATTTAATTTCCTTTAAATAATTATCCTCCACAAAAAATTTACATTTTTGCCATTCTCCATTTACCTATAAATACCTCCCACCATTCATTCATTCAACACACCAAAAAATATAATTCTTCTCACACAAAAAAATGCACAATTCTTCTTATCTAAGATTCATCCATCTTATCAAAGAGATATAAAGCCATTGGCAATATAAATACAAGCCAATTCAAGAAGAAATAGAAGAGTTATATACTCTCTCTTTTCATACCCCAAAAAATAGAAAGGGTCTTATACCCTCTCTTTTCATACCCCCAAAAAATAGAAGAGTCATATACTCTCTATTTTCATACTCCAAAAAATACCAACAACCCTTATACACTCTCTCTCCTACACAGTTTATTATTTATTCTGTTGAAATATTTGTAATCCTAATTCTATACTTATAAATAGAATTAAGGAAATTATAGAGAGAGAGAAGTTGGTAGCTTGTATTATCTTTCAAATTGATCGCCTTTGAGCTAATACAAAGCAAGCACACACAAAAGGAGGACGTACCACGGGAATAGCATAAGCGCTACCGGGGGAACCTACCTTGAAAAAAATATCATGTGTTCATCATTGCGCCGCATTTATTTTTTATCTACCGATATTCACTTATTGATTGGTTAATTATCTATTTCTAGATTTTGACACCATCACCCGTAATGCTATTTATTCACTAAAAAGGGATAATTTCAATGTTAGGTTGAGATATTTTTGGGAAAAAAATGATTTCTTTTTACATAATATATAACATTTTAGTGCACTTCCGGTCTGAATTTCACTAACTTTCGATCTTAATTTTTTAATGATTTTTTTTAAAATTAATTTACTTATTGCAAAAACCATCTTCACCAAGTTTCGTGAAAAAAAAATCATCAATTTAAGTCTCGAACTAAATTCCCTTAGATGAACTTGGATGAAAGAAAAAGGAGGGAAGGCCAAGGTTTTGAAGAAGTTTCAATTTGAAACCTTATCCGTTAAGTTATTTAACGGATCTTGACGGAAGTTCCAAATTGACACTTTTTCGTAGTTTAAGTTCCAATTTGAAACAAAAAATTGTTTAAGTTCCACATTGAAAAAAGGTAATAGTTAAGGTTCCAAATGGGTTAAATACTGCCCCCAGTCATATATATACAAGAAGCATTTACTTTCCTCAACAACCAAGTTTTTTAGCTGAGGTCTAAGAACGAAAATCTCCAACAACCAAGAACAATCAAGCATCCACCACGAAGTGTGAGATACAGAGACAAAGAGCTCCAAGCCCACTCCAGAGCTTTTTTTATTGTACAATAATTCGTTATTTATTAGTAAAACTTTTTTTATTGTAAAATAGCTATTTCGAGTTTAATTATAAACTATAACGATTAAAATTGTTCGTGACGTTAGTTACGCTTTTAGAGTTTATATGGTGTCACAATTTCACTAAAGAAAATACCCCTTTTATTTTAACAAAACAGACAATTTAATGAATAATGAAAGAAATAAACTGCTTGCGGCCTTACTTGTGATGATTTGCTACTTGTATTCATTATCTTCACTTTTCTTGAATTTATGCTTTGTTTCTTGTCTTTTTCCACCTTCAAAAATTAAGATAGACCAACTGATCATACATTCAAGTAAATAAAATTCTAGTGCATATGTTATTAATTTATTAAGTAATAAATTCATAGAAGTAAGTCAAAAATACTTACTTAAATGCATTCATAGATCATTTAGTCATAGTAGAACATATCAAAATGCATTGGCCGAAGTACTACTCTGGAATTATTATGAAATAGTAAATAACTTTAGATCAAGAAGAATTTGATTGTTGAAAAGGAAACAATTAAGACATTATTGTGAATTTCATTTTGATTAGAAGACATAAACATGATTTTCATTTTTAGTAGAAGATTTCAATTTTATTTTAAGTAGAATGAAAAGGTATATTTATCCATACAAAAAAAAAGGAAAAAAACACTTAAGATTATTCGTACTTTTATATATAGTATAGATAGATAATAATATGAGGTTGTCACCATTCACATTAACAGTCGAGAACTAGAAGATAAATTTGAAAAATAAAATAAAGTCAAGAAAATCCCATGGTACGTAACTCATCTCTTAAATCAAATATAAAAACAAAAGTTGGATCACCTATGATATATAGAGTAATAGAAAGATCTTATTTAAGAAAAATCATAAATGAGTACTATATTTATACAATATTATAAAATTCTAAATAACCAAAAAAAAAAAAAAGACTTCATCTCTTTCGTTAAAAGGGAGATAGCCTTCCATAAAAATTAAAGAACACAATATATAATAGATAGCTCCGTAAATATCTCCCAATATATGAGTAAATTGATATAATAATTTATCTCAATATTCTACAAATTTTTCGCTCCTTCACCAAATGAAATAACAACAAAAATAAATGATGAAGTATGCACTGCTATTTTTCTTCTCTCCCTGTTAAGCTCTCAAATTTTCTTTCTACTCCAAGCTCTCACCAACTCCTCTCTTGCACTTGGAGAGATGGCTATATGATGGATAAATTGGAGAGGTGAAACGATGAGAGTGGGCCCACACATTTCTCAATTTTTTTCTTTTGTTACTATGTTACAATTTGGTACCCGGTCAAATTTTAAAAAGTTCTAAATTTAAAATTTGTATCTTTTGAAATTCTCTTGACCTTAGGTTTAAGAAATGCATAATTCGGAATTCCGAATAAAAAGTTATGATATAAAACCTTTTTGAGTTACTTTAAATGTTTTATTTCATAAATTCAACAAAGTTAAATATTTAATTGTATTAATTAAAAATAAATTCGTAAAATAACTAAATGTCAATATTAGATGATATAATATAATCTTTAACAATTAAAATTAAGCATTTAAAAAATATAAATAAAAGTTTTGAGTGTTTTATCACTCATCTAAAATTTTCGAGGGTAATATTTACACCCCCCATTCTTGTCACAAATACCACCATCTATAATTTGATAAAAACACATTTCAACATCTCACTTTTTTGTCACAGACACCCTCTCATTTAACTATCACTTAACTTATTTACCCAATGGTTAAAACATTAACTTATCTATTTATTCATTTTTGATAAACTAATCTAACATTAACCCAAATAATTAAACCTATATCTCCCACTTTTTCCCCATTCACAATCACATTCCATTGTTTCAAATAAAACGATAGAGAGAAGATACTCACTTCTTTATTATTTGAGCTCTCAAAATTAAGAAATCATAACCAAATTGAAACACAAACATTATTGGTGGAAAGTTTGAAGGTGGAGAAAGAAGAAGTTCTTAAATTATGATAAATAAGAGGTGTATTAATGTGTATATTAACATTATTATTCTATAACATTCAAATTGTTCATGAAATAGAGTCATTATTCACCTGATATAAGGTGAGTGTGTGTGAATGCACCTCCGTGTCATTAGGTGAGATACATAAATAAATTTTTTCTTTTTTCAATATTAAGTAGTTATATTTTTAATTAATATTTGTATTAACTTTTAATTAGATATAAAGTATTAGTGATTAAAAATTAATATAAATGTTATATTTATAATAAAAGTGATGTTAGTAACAAAATTACAGACGTAAATAATTGCCCCCAAAATTTTAGCAATTTTGTTTTAGTACGGATGTTTCCAATTTTTCTCACCAACTATTCAGTACTTGCTTAACGAATTCTGGTTGTGACTTTATTGTACCTGGTCCTGTCCAACTAGCTCTTTTCAACTATTTGACTTGATTAATTCGAAAATATTATATTTTCATTTTAATTTCATTATTTATTATTTTATTTTTGCTTAAATAATTATCCATTTTTTATATTTGCCATGCATTTTTTAATTTTTAATATTACTCTTTAAACTATCATCACTTTTTTTATTGCGCAAAAGAAAAAAGTAAAGGTCTTTCTCATCCTGTTTTAGTTTTTCATTTAATGTGTCAGAGCATCTTTTAACACGGTAGCCTAAAAATAGTCAATTTAATATTGTATAAAATTTAGGATAATAATATTAACGCTTCAAAAAATATTTGATAACACTTTTATTTTTATTCGGTCATTTATAATTGAGTAAGATATATGTTATTCGGTTCTTGATGGCCGAGTAATAACTTATATATTCGATCCTTGACAATCGAATAAGGCATTATTAAATTTATACTCGATCATTTACAACCGAATAATATATACTTTGTTCGATTGTCAATGACTGAATAAAAAGTGTGAGTGTTTTCAAGAAATATTGGGAGTGTCAATATCTCCATCCAAAATTTATATATTGTGTAATTTTTTTATTATTTTAATAGTTGTATAAAATTAATGCTAACTAAGCTCTTGTATATAATAATTGTATATTTTGCACGTTTAATTTACACAGTAAAATAAAATTCTTTCTCCACCCACTTATTCTGTCTCTTCATTAATTCAATCACACAATTCACATTCTCTCTCCTCATTTGTGTAATTTCTTATTCTTTAAGTGACTATTTTTTATTGGACCACATTTCTTTACATATGAGTATTAATATTGATTATTATAGAGTACATAGGTATATGTAATTTTTTTGTATAAAATTCGCTTGCTATATAGGATTTGCACAATAATTTTACGCAATCTTATTGGAGATACTTAGAGCATCAGCAATAGGCATGTGTAAACCATGCCACATAGGATTTGTATAAAATTTGCTCATTGTGTATAATTTTTAATGCTCCAATTGTGTTGTGTAAAATATGCCACATCATCTTTTATATAAAATGAGTGTATATTTTATACATCTACCTCATCCTTTTTTCTCTCAATCATTTTACAAAAACTTCAAAATAGTAAAATTAAAAATTAAAAATATATTTTGTAATAAAACTTATATAGTTGAATTCTACTCATCAAGATCTTTAAATTAATACCTACTTTGACTATTCAATTATAAATAAAAAATGTTGAATATTATATATTCTATGTGTTTTCAGATAATTGGTGTATTATAATTTTACGCAAGATTATCGGTATGAACTATTAGAGCAAAAATAAAAATATGTATAATTTATGTATAAAACAACTTTTTATCAACTAAATGTCAATTATTTATTAGTTCACATAGATACTCTTACCGTCTATATTGTATCTGATTGATTGATGCTGCAACTACTTGTATAAAACGCATTTACAATGTGCTAAAATGTTTTAGCACGACTCTTTGGCTTCCTCTACTGAGCTTTTGAGGCAACAACATCTATCTCTTCTTCAACCAACCATTTACCAGGAATACAACGGACGGGAGAGAAATGTCAAACGCAGCAAAGGAATTAGGCACTCTGGTTTTTGCAGTTAATGGAGAGAGATTTGAGCTCTCTGATGTTGATCCTTCCACCACTTTACTCGAATTCTTGCGCTCTCAAACTCGTTTCAAGGGTGTCAAACTTAGTTGTGGTGAAGGTATCTACTCCCTCTCTCTCTCTCATTCTTTGTATTGGTTACTAGTTATGTACACTCAATCTGCGTGCTAAATTGAGAGTTCTAATGTTTTTCTAAGAATGCTTTGATTGAAGGTATCTACTCTCTCTCATTCTTCGTATTGGTTACTAGTTATGTACACTCAATCTGCATGCTATATTGAAAATTCAAATCTTTTTCTAAGAATGCTTTGATGGGTTGTATTGTTCTTGTGTTGGTATATATCTTTTGTAGATGTACATGTGTGAACGTTATACATATGTCTATGCTAGGGGTAGCCACGCGGGGACAGTGGGGGCAAGTACAATATTCATGTCCGCAAGTGTGGGCGTACACAAGTCGCGTAGTTTGTTGTGAAACTGTGATTTGCACCCCTACATGTGCGAGGAAACCTTATTTTTTCTTGAATGCTTAACAAGCTCATAAGAGTGACCCATCAATTTTTTTCACAAAGTTCCAATGTGGGACTTACCCATATTCATTCTATTTTTCCGTCTTAAGCTACTCAATTTGAGTGACAATTTTTCATTCAATCAATAACCATTTTGAGCAAACAAATATACGATTTTGATATCCTCATGAAGAACATGAAAACCAAGTTCGAGGTCCATTGAAAATTACCCTCGAAATGGTTCGGAAATGGTATTCTTACTCATTTTTCAACACTACCAAGGAAAATCCTTTCTTAGATCTACTTTTTAATATTAGATATAATTTTATTTCTTGATTACTTGCATAATATTAGTTGTGTTTCTTGATTTTACTTGCATAATATTATTAATTCTATTATGTTTGCATTGTATTATTGTAATTTCTCGTAATTGTTCACGTTCACTAGTTGAGTTGTATGAAGTATTATTATTAATGCTATTATGTTTACGTTAAGATCTTATGGCTTTGAATATATTTTTTTGTGCTTTGAGTTTTGCCCTCCCTTAGCCAGACTTCTGGCTCCGCCGCTGTGTATAACCATAATATGGTCCGTTTATATTAGTCGCTTGTTGGTTTTTTATTTTTTCTGGCGAAACTTGGGGTCCAGTTTTCTTTATTATTTCATTTCGACTGTGTTCTACATGAGTTCTTTACATGCTAAAATAGAGTGTTCTCTATACGGGTTAATGATTGTTTTGTTGATTTTCCTCTTTAGTATAGTGGTCATTGTAAGGACTGAAATTTGCATTACAAATACAAAAGAAAATAAGAATGAACTGAAATGCGGGCAAAAGCACAAGAAGATGATGTTTAAGTGGTTCAGCCAAGCATGGCCCAAGTCTAAATATGTATGTTTGAGCATTTAATTGACCCGAGATTATCTGGCTTGGCATATATCATTAAACTAGAATATTATATTTAAACTAAAATATTTCTGTGTCACAGGTGGTTGTGGTGCTTGTGATGTTCTACTGTCAAAGTATGACCCGGAGCTAAAACAAGTCGAAAATGGCAAAGTGAATTCATGCCTTGCACTTCTTTGCAGCATAAATGGGTGTTCAGTCACTACAACTGAAGGCCTTGGAAATAGCAAAGATGGGTTACACCCGATTCATAAAAGGATGGCTGGTTTTCATGCTTCTCAATGCGGCTTTTGCACTCCTGCAATGTGCATTTCACTCTTCTCGGTGCTTGTCAATGCCAAAAATGCAAATCGACCAGAGCCCCCTTCGGGATTTTCCAAACTTAAGTTTTGGAGGCTGAAAAAGCTATTGTAGGAAATCTCTGTCGATGCACTGGCTATCGACCCATTGCTGATACCTGCAAAAGTTTTGCTGCTGATGTTGATATAGAGGACTTAGGGATCAATTCTTTCTGGAAAAAGGGGGATAGTATTGAAGATAAAATTAGTAAGTTACCTTTCTATGATCCCGATGATGATATTTGTACATATCCCGAATTCTTGAAAAATGAATCTAAGCCACTGAACTTTAAAAGTCAATCTTGGTCTACTCCTCTTACTATTGAGGAGCTTCAGAGCTTATTGGAAGTAAATTTGGCAGGAAATGGTGCAAAGATAAAGTTAGTTGTTGGTAACACATCGACAGGTTATTATAAGGATCTGGAGCACTATGACAAATACATTGACTTGAGGTGTATCCCTGAGCTCTCATTGATTCGAAGGGATCACACAGGGATTGAAATTGGTGCAACTGTACCGATTTCAAAAGCTATTTTAGCTCTAAGGGAGGAACACGATGTCAAGTTATGCTCTGAAGCCGGGTTGGTGTTTCAAAAAATTGCTAGCCACATGGAGAGGGTTGCTTCAGGGTCCATTCGAAATTTCGCTAGCGTAGGGGGAAATTTGGTGATTGCACAAAGGAGATATTTTCCTTCGGATATTGCGACAATATTTCTTGCAGTGGACTCAATAGATAGTATAATCACGGGTCAGAAGCACGAAAAGCTTACGTTTGAGGAGTTCTTGGGGAGGCCACCTTTGGACTTCAAAAGCGTGCTTTTAAGTGTCAAAATTCCTTGTTGGAAGCCAGAAAAAAAGGATTTATCTTCGGAAACAGAGACCAAGTTGCTTTTTGAAACTTATCGTGCTTCTCCTCGCCCCCTTGGAAATGCGTTGCCCTTTTTAAATGCTGCTTTCTTGGCTGATATTTCATCTTCTAAAACTGGAGTTTTAGTAAATAATATTTTGCCTGGCTTTCGGTGCTTATGGGACAAAACATGCAATGAGGGCAAGAAAGGTTGAAGAATATCTAGCTGGGAAAGTGCTAAGTTTTGGTGTTCTTTATGAAGCTGTTAAATTAGTTAAGGCTGCTGTAGTACCCGAACATGGTACTTCAGACCCTGCCTACCGGTCAAGCTTGGCTGTCGGGTTTCTTTGTGAATTTCTTCTTCCCTTGATTGATCCTGATTCTGTAACTTCTGATCCTTACAAGTTTGATGATGTTGGAAACCCGGGATTAGTTTCATCTGCAAAACAGGTGATTGAACCAAACAGAGAGTACTATCCGGTGGGTAAACCAATCATGAAATCTGGTGCCGCCCTCCAAGCTTCTGGTTTGTTGTGCCTTCTTTGGTATATTAGTTCATACCTGAATATTTACTAATTTATTGCCTTGAATTTCTCCTGTAAAACCTTCTTTAATTTCCACCAATATTGATAAAAAAATTCCCCCATTTTATACATGGATTAGACTTGCCCCTTCGTTTTCACAATCATTAGAGTTTGACTCCTGCTTGATAATTGGAGATACACATCTGATTCAAAGCTAGAGCTGATTCTCGAATGCCTAAGACATTAGTAGTGTGGTAACTTCTGACATGGATCAGTTAAATTATTTTCATTATAGGTGATTTAGACTTAGTTACTAATGGTTGAATTTAGACAAAAGTACCTACTTTTTGAGAAATTAGAAGTTACTAATTTAGTTAGAGCCCATTAAAATAGCCCGTGCCTTGTTGACTATGACGTTTACCACTATGCAGCTGATTTTTAATATGTTATTTACACCGAGGTACTTCGTGAACAAGTGAGAAGAAGCAACACCTAATTGACCTTACCTTTTCATATCTAGTAATTGTGATGAACAAGAACACTCCAATGTGAAAAATATTTCAAGAATGAAGAAGAAACTCAAGTGACATTGGGAGAAGGATTGAAATCGGTAAAAGACGGTTATCAAATTCTTTTTATGTCTAAGTTAGAATTTCTTCTCCTTGCTTTGAAGATTATTCATGTTGGAACTTTCTTCATGGCATTCACTTTGTTACAATGCTGTGGGGTCAATTTGTTTGTTTTTTAAGAGTAGCATGAAATTGAGAGCATCTCACCACATGCCTCAACTTATTTTCCAAATTCTCACGCAAATCACTTGTTTTTGCTACCATTTTCCATGTTGCTCTTAGAAGGAGCCTAAATGATCCATTTTAACACAAAGTTGAATCTGAGGAAGTAAAAGAGAAAGCTGAGAAAAACGAAAATAGCTCAAATTCAAGATTGAAATCCATTGGAAGTTGTGCTTGGTGAGCTGGGAACGCATTGAATCATCTTTTCAAATCCATTTTCTTTAAAACTCCAAAATTTTCTGCTAATTGGGTAACTCGAATTATTTTTGTCAAACTGAAGGAATAACAGTTCACTTGTGATGGTGATACATTTTTTTTTCTCTTTCTTCTCGATGTGCACTTGTAGGAGAGGTTTCTGGAACTTTGCCTACCTCAAGAAAACATTGTCTTTGTTTATTAAATTTATTTAGTTCTGCAGCCACCCGAACAATAAATATTCTTAATCGTATAGTTTTTTTTTGTTTTTTTTTTCTGGTGAATAGGTGAAGCTATTTATGTGGATGATATTCCTTCGCCGGAAAATTGCCTTCACGGAGCATTTATTCACAGCACCAAGCCTTTGGCATGGGTAAAGGATGTCAAATTCGAGTCTAAGTCTCTACCAGATGGAGTAACTGATATTATTTCGTTTAAAGATATCCCAAAAGGAGGAGAGAACATAGGAAGCAACACCGTATATGGTGATGAACCTTTATTTGCTGATGCTATTACAAGCTATGCTGGCCAACCGGTTGCTTTTGTGGTCAATACTTTTTACATAACTACCATGCACATATAAAAGTCAAGTACATTCTGTATTTGTATTCCTAATATAAGTGAATGGAATCGCCTGCTGTAGGTGGCAGATACACAGAAGCATGCAGATGTGGGTGCTGCAATGGCCATCATCGATTACGACACTGAAGGCTTAGGACCACCTATTTTAACAGTTGAAGAGGCTTTTGAAAGATCATGCTTTTTTGAGGTCCCTTCTGATATGTATCCAGCACAGGTTAGTGATTTCTCGAAAGGAATGTCTGAAGCAGATCACAAAATTCTCTCTGCTGAGGTACTTCTGATAATTTTCTCTTCTTCCATTTGTAGTTTTCGTTCTTTTTTAATTCGTATTGAATCACTGGATTTCTGAAAGATAACATTTTTCTGGTGATATGGTCACACTGATTTGGAGACATTCCAGCATCAGTAACTTATTTAAGTTAATTTGGGAGTGAAAACAAACCACTTAATCTTCAAACAACTATTTTCCCAATAGCTACAGTTCGTACATTCACACATCCTAGTCCCCTCTACTATTTATCTGTGGAAAATCTATCGGATAAACATACTCCGTCTAAAAAAGATAGTTCCACTTTGATATGGTACATGGTTTATCTCCCAAAATGGAAATGGGATTTAATTTGAGACATCCTGGAAAGGAAAGTAGGAATATCTTGTTGATACAGAGGGAGTAATTAAATCATAGGAAAACAGCCATTTATGTCATAAGGACCAAAAAGACAAAAAAGAATAGGGAAGTAGAATTACAAGGAAAATCAGCTTTGACTCTGAGGGCTGAAACACTTTATGTTTGTTGTTAGTAAATTTGTTTATTTAATGTGATATGCAGATTAGACTTGGGTCCCAGTACTTTTTCTATATGGAAACACAAACTGCCCTTGCCATTCCAGATGAAGACAACTGCATTGTGGTTTACAGTTCAAGTCAGTGCCCCGAGAACGTGCATACTGTTATTGCAAGGTGTCTTGGTATTCCAGAACATAATGTTCGTGTTATTACGAGAAGGGTTGGAGGAGGCTTTGGTGGAAAAGCCACGAAATCTATGCATGTGAGTATCATATCTTGATTCTGTAGACTATACTTTTCATAAAGATACTTACTCCTTCATGTGATTTGTGTCTTGAAGAGCTTTTTACATGTCAGAATTACTTAAAAAGTGAAATCAGTTTTTTCCAATTTCGGTAACAACGTAACGTCCTAGAATGAAATATCTCTAATTTCCACTTCTTCCACTTCTTCCACTTTTCTTGAATGGCCAGGTCACAGTGTTAGATACTTCTACAAATTGCACTTAAAAACATATTTTCATTAATTCTATTTATTAACTTATTTTTAACTAGTTATCGAGGAGGATAGAGGAATTGGAATCTTTCAACCACGTATTGTCTAATTCATAAAATGTGTGCTACACATTCAAATTTTACTCTTCCTTGATTTGACTTTTGCATATTTGTTTAGTTTTTCCTCCAATTGATGAAGAATTAGTCCCCTAATTCTGAGATTATGTTTTGATCCCTTACAGCTGTTGTGTATAAAGGCACCCCTACTACTAAACCAGCAAGTCAGAGGTTTATGTGCTAACATTATTTGATTATGTTATTTCCGTGCCAAAAGTTAGACAAACAGTTGGATTGTGCTCAATTTGCAGATAATATCAAATTTCAATTTACCTTGTTTTTTTTACTTAAGATGTCGGCAAGTAGCACATAGACTAATTGTCCAATTCGAATTTGTTGAGCTCTAAATTCTCCCAATTTTCATATGTAGCACTGGTTTAACTAGAAGACTTTGGGAGCATTTTGTTCTTTGATTTGGTTGAAAAATGTAATTGCGTTTTGTCGTCCTCAAATAGAAGGCCAGAGCATATATTTATATATAAAATTAGGGTTGCAAAGCTGAGGCAAAATAAATAAGTAAGATGGATACAACTAGACATATGATGGTAACAGCCGATCGAATGAGGGAACCTTTCAGTTCTCCAAATTAAGTTTCATTAGCTTGTGACAATGTAGATCCTGAACTACGTATAGCCACTGCAGAAATCTTTTGCTCCCTTGAAATTCTTATGTCCCCAGCATCTCTCTCACAAACAGACAGAGAGACATGTGTCCATGTAGTGGCAAATTAACAATCACACAATTTATGGTCTACTCCTGTGCTTTTAACTTCTGATGAATATGCTTTTATGTGATTATCTTAGATTGCTGCAGCATCTGCACTTGCAGCACACAAATTACGGCGCCCTGTCCGTATATATGTCAATAGGAAGTCCGATATGTTGATAGCAGGAGGAAGACAGCCTATGAAGATAACATACAGTGTTGGCTTCAAATCTAACGGGAAGATCACGGCCTTACACCTTGAAATTTTAATCAATTCAGGGATAGTTATAGATTTAAGCCCCATAGTGGCAGGGAACATGATAGGTTCACTTAAGAAGTATGATTGGGGTGCTTTATCTTTCAATATAAAGTTATGCAAAACAAATACTAGCGCTAAAACCTCTATGCGAGGCCCTGGGGAGGTAAATGCAACTTTTATCGCAGAAGCTATACTAGAACGTGTGGCATCTACACTTTCAATGGAAGTAGATTTCATTAGAACAAAAAATCTTCATACATATGAAAGCCTCAGCTTTTTTTATGAAGGCAGCGCAGGGGAGCCGCAAGAGTATACTTTGCCTTCCATAATGGATAAGTTGGCAAGTACATCAAGCTTTGAAAAACGGATTGAAATGACAAAAGAGTATAATTTGTGTGATAAATGGCGAAAAAAGGGTATTTCCCGGGTACCCATTATTCATCAATGTTCACTGCAACCAATTCCTGCGAAAGTAAGCATTCTTTGGGATGGATCTGTTGCAGTAGAAGTTGGTGGGATTGAGATAGGCCAGGGGCTGTGGACTAAAGTAAAACAGATGACTGCATATGCTTTTGGTTTGATTCAATGTGATGGAGCTGAAGACCTCTTGGATAAAGTACGGGTCATACAAGCTGACACTTTGATCTTAGTTCAAGGTGGGATTACTGCAGGGAGCTCTACATCTGAATCAAGCTGTGGGGCAGTTAGAGTTTGCTGTGACATTTTGGTTGGAAGATTGGCCCCTCTAAAGGAAAAATTGCAAAAGCAAATGGGTTATGTCACATGGGATGACATTATTCTTCAGGTATCTTTAGTCTTAACTATATGAAATTTTTTGTTCCTGTTAACGTATATAATATATATTTGTTAATTGTCATTTATATAGTTGCCATTTATAAGAGTTGACTAGCAATAACTAAATCTCTAGTTTGATTAGGTTTTATATTTTCCTTATTTATATCATTCCTATAATTCTATTTCTATATAAAGGGTTTCTGTTTTTATAGTTTTATAACAATCAATTTAATAATATTTATCTCTTTCCTATATCTTTACAGTTCCAATTCCTTTTTCTACTGCCTTTAAAGACACGAAGACTTTGTGAAGTCAAACACTTGATGTTCTATCCAGTCTTGGGCCCTTTCTTTACAGTCCGAATGCATGCACACTGACTAGCTAAGTTCACCCATTTATTTTGTTCAAACTATTAGAAAATCCTAATGGGGAATTTAAAGCCTAGCAGGGAAATATATAAGATTCTTGGGCTAATTCACCTGTTGTCAAATATTAGTTTTGTGTTTGATGTTCCAAGTCTACTGTGGTGTCAGAGCAGGCTATATTAGGGCCAACGACCACAAACAATCCACACCAGATAATTAAGTCACATATGAAGCGGCTATTTGGTTTTTGACACCGTAAAATCCCACATGGGGAAGATGAAGCAGTGCAACAAAATATATAAAACTAAGATCCCATAGTACGGTTCACCCATGTCCAAATTGTTATGGGTTGTATCCTCCAACTCTAATATATCCTAATTTAATGAGAATGTTTTATTACTAAAAGAATACTTGCCGATGTACAGATCTTGCCCAGTTATTTGGGGCCGGTACAGTTTTGTAATGCATGCACGTGTGGAAGAAACACACTTTTTTTCAATAATCAAATAAATTAGTCATAGAATGGTGATGAAGGAATTATCCATTGGTTTGATGGTGGAAGATACTGTTTTGTATACACTTGCATCTTTTTAATTTGTTTTACTACTAATATTATTATTGTTGTCTAACGATCCGATACTTTTAAGAGAGTTATCATTGTGTAGTATATTCTACCATATCGTTAATTTCAAATTGTTTCTTCATTTTCCAATAACAGGCTCATTCTGAAAATGTAAATTTGTTAGCAAGTACTTACCTTGTACCTGACTCAAATTCGTTGCATTACCTGAACTATGGTGCTGCTGTGAGTGAGGTATGTTTTGTCATTTACAGGCCTATTTGTTTATACATTACTTGTATTAAATACAAGACTAAATTACACTAATGCACCTTACACTAATTAAATATTTCAGTTTGCACCCTATGCATTTGATTTGTCGCAATTAACTCTAATAGGTCATTTTCCACCAAATTTGCATCAGGCTACACCGCGCGCATTTGACGTGTCTTTTTTAAGGGTAATTTCAGGGCTTTCGGCATAACACAAACCAAAACAAATGAAAAACAAATAAAACCCTCATTTACACTACCAAATCTCCTTTCGGACTTAACTCTCAATAAACAAATCCTCTGTTAAACAACAAACGAATTAGTTTGTGTTGTGCTGAAATTATGCTTAAAGAAACACACATAAGAAAACGACACAATGTTTTTGGTGAATGCCAGTTAGAATCTTTATTTCTTGATGCTTTTTATATATTATTAATTATACTTATCAAGATGTATCTCTCTCATTATATAAGAATTATTAACATATAAGATAAGAATTGAAATGCCTGACATACTAATCCCTATATTGAGAAAGGAATGATATTTTTGTTTTTTCTTATTACAAGAGCTTAAATCTATATACATATATATACATATTCCAATCATTATATCAATGAATGGGGTTAATATTATTATAACATTACCAGTATTCCACAATCAAGTGAATGAGTATTAATATATATTATTTATTAGTTGGTGGTACAAATCATAATCTATGTGGTTCTCTTTCAAACACAAACCAAAACAAATGAAAAACAAATAAAACCCTCATTTACACTACCAAATCTCCTTTTGTTAACTCTCAATAAACAAATCCTCTCTTTCAGGTGTGTTGTATTGTGTTGACCACCATATATTAGATGTGAATTATTAACTTAAGATAAGAATTGAAAGAGAAAGGAATGATATTTTTGTTGTTTTTTATTACATCTATATATATATACATGAAGTGGTGGTTGGGGTTGGAATGTGGTGGTTGGGGTTGGAGCTAGACATGTATTCTAATACTCCCCCTCAAGTTGGCACACATATATCAAACATGCCCAACTTGCTAATCAGCTTGACGAATACCTTCCTTGTCACGGTCTTGGTGAGTATGTCAGCTAACTGATCTTCAGAGCGTACATGAGGAACATAAATAACTTTATCTTCTAACTTCTCTTTGATGAAGAACCTATCCACTTCAACATACTTTGTTCTATCATGTTGAACTGGATTGTGTGCGATATCACACGCTGCCTTGTTGTCACAGTATAGCACCATAGGTTCTTTCGGAGGAAAACCGAGATCTGTCAGTAGCAGTTTCAACCACAATAATTCTTGAATACCGACTGTCATTCCTCAATATTCTGCTTCTGCACTTAATCGGGATACTACATTTTGCTTCTTACTCCAAGTGACCAAGTTTCCTCCTACAAATGTGAAGTAGCCTGATGTAGACCTTCTGTCACATATATTACCTGCTCAATCAGCATCAGTGTATCCATCAACCTTCATGAAATCCTCATTTTTCTGGAACGGGATTCCCTTTCCAGGAGCTGTTTTGAGATAACTAATAATCCTCATAACTGCCTGCATATGCTTCTCCCCTGGATTATGCAGGAATTGACTGACAATACTCAATGCATATGATATATCAGGCCTTATATGTGTTAGATTCATCAATCTTCCCAACAATCTCTGATAGCGCACTTTATCGACGGGCACTTGATCTGTTTCGACCTCTAACTTTAATCCTTTGTCCATTGGAGTCTCTGACGGTTGACAAGCAGACATTCCGGTTTCACTTAGTAAGTCTAGGGCATACTTTCTCTGAAAAAGGAAAATGCCTTTTGATGATCTAGACACCTCGATTCTCAGAAAATACTTCAAGTTCCCAAGATCTTTCATCTCAAACTCCTGAGATAAGAACTTTTTCAATGCCTGTTGTTCTCGAGGATCGTTTCCTGTGAGCACCATGTCATTTACATAAACGATAAGTTCCGTAATCTTCTCATGACTTTTCTTCAAAAATAAGGTATGATCAGAATTACTCTGACTGTACCCAAACTTTCGCATCGATCTCGCGAATCTCCCAAACCAGGCTCTGGGGGATTGTTTTAGTCCATACAAAGATTTTTTCAACTTGCAGACTTTATTCGTATGCTCAACCGGGATCTTATATCTAGGTGGGAACTTCATATACACCTCCTCCTCCAACTCCCCATGTAGGAATGCATTTTTTACATCGAATTGTTGTAGAGACCAGCCCAAGTTTGCAACTAACGAGAGTAACACCCGCACAGTATTGATCTTTTCCACAGGCGCAAATGTCTCTAAATAATCAATCTCATGTGTCTGTGTGTAGCCTTTTGCAACTAGTCTCGCTTTGAATCTTTCGATTGTTCCATTTGTTTTAAATACCAATTTTGTTGAGGAGTATAAGGACATGTAGTCTTATGAATGATCCCATGAAATTTGAAGTATGCCTGTAACTCAGTACTCATATATTTCCCACCATTATCACTTCGGAGAACTTGAATAGTAGCATTATATTATATACTGATATGTTTATAAAATCTCTGAAACAAACCACTAACTTCACCTTTGGATTTCATGGGACAAACCCACGTCATTCGAGTACAATTATCAATAAACGTGACAAACCATTGTATACCACTTAAAGAAGAAATGTGAGACGGGCTCCATGCATCAGAATGAATAATCATAAATGGAACTGAACTTTTAGTCAATGAAGGTTTAAATGAAGTACGATGACTTTTAGCCATTTCACAAATCTCACAGTAAAAACCAGAGGAATCAACTTTATGAACTAAACGGGAAAACAGTTTCTTTAAGTAACCAAACGATGCGTGTCCTAACCGACGGTGCCATAACCAAAGTTCATCTGTAATTTTCTTTTTAGAGGTACTAGTATTCAAAGCTTTGTGCAAGCGATCTGTGCTTTTGAACTCCAGGTCCAGATAGTATAATTTTTTGCGCCCAACACCATAACCAATCGTCTTCTTTGTCTGAATATCCTTAAAAACACAATGAGAAAGCCAAAAGATGACAACACAGCGTAGGGCATTAGTTATTTGAGCAACAAATAATAGATTATAATCTAAGGATGGTACTACTAAGACAGAGGTTAGGTTTAGATTGTCGGATATATTGATTGATCATTTTCCTACGACAGGGACTAGGGACCCATTAGTTGTGGAAACAAAGGTCTGAGATGATGGGGTTAAAGGAGTAACTATTTTTGAATTAGATATCATATGATCAGTCGCACCAGAATTAATTACCCATGTATTATTCAAAACAGAGACATAATGTAAAGCCGTACCTGATGTACCTGTGGTGGTGAGTAAGCCTAAGGCCTGTGTATTACCACATGCTGTGGTCTGACCTGTTATGCGATTGCGAGAATCCTTCCACCAATGCGGATATCCAATGATTTCATAGCAACCCTTTTTCGAGTGCCTCGTGAGTCCACAGACAGAGCATGATGGGTATTTGGAAGTGGAATACCGAGAGTCATTGAGCCGATTACAAGAGTCGGATTGTTTCTTTGAATTTTGCCAATTGGAGTGGTATCCGGTCATGGTTGTGGGGTCGATAGCCAATGGAGGAATGTAATACTCAAAAATCTTGATAAAATTTAAATTTTTGAGGCTGTGGTTGTATTCAGAAGGTTGAAAAAAATGTCAGGAACAAAACTCGCTCGTCAAGGTCAAAGTCGACGGTAAATGGTAATGTTGGGGTAAATATGAGATTGACAAAAAAAGTTTTGGGTAAATATGAAAAATTTAGAAAGTTCTGGGGCTAAAATAGAAATATTAGAAAGTTCTGGGGCAAAAATGAGAATATCAGAAAGTTTGAGGGCCAAAGTAAAAATATTAGAAAGTTCTGGGGTCAACAGTCAATGGCCACTAGTCAATGGTCAATGGTGACGTGGCACATGCAAAGCGCTGGTGTGTGATGACGTGGTAGTGACTGGGCAATGACATGGAGCTGACTGGGCGGTGACATGGCGATGATTGTATGGTGATGTGGCAATGACTGTGTGGTGACGTGGCGCTGACTATGCAATGATGTGGCGATATTTTTTTTTCTTCTCTTTTTTTTCTTTTCTTTTCTTTTGTTGTTGTAGGAGCCGGTCCTAATTTTAAAAAAAAATCTCAATCTATCTACTAAACCCACACTTTCTCTCTCTCTCTCTCTCTCTCTCTCTCTCTCTTTAACTTTTCTCAACCACCACCATTAGCCTCTCTCTCTTTTTTTTCTTCCAGATCTATAGTCCTTCCACTTCTCTCCTCTTATGTTTTGCAATTAATCACTCACACACTCTCTTTCACACCCTTATGAGTAATAACAATCTCTCTGCATCAATTTTTTTTTATTCAATCATGGTTGAGAGCAGCAGTGGCGGCGAGCAAGGTGGACTTGACTGTGGATTCGGTCGCAATGATGGTTGCTATTCGCCGATGGGAGTTCTACCACCGGCTAACGATGTTGACGGTGTGTTTGTAGGTTTCTGATTTCACTGACTGGGATGTGGTTTTATTTTTAGGATAGGGGATACCAGCCAGACGAGATTTTCAAGCACTCGATGGGGCCTAAAGAGATTACGAGGTAACGAGAATCAAATCTCGCTCTAATACCATATTAACATATAAGATAAGAATCGAAAGAGAAAGGAATGATATTTTTGTTGTTTTTTATTACAAAAGCTTAAGTCCATATATATATACATGAATGGGGTTGGCGAATGAGGTTGGTGGTGTGTTATATTGTGTTGACCACCACTTCATCTAGAAGTGGTGGTTGGGGTTGGAATGAGCTATACATGTATTCTAATATGAATGATATAATTACTTTGGGGTACATAGCTCAAGTGGGAGAGGCCCGTGAATTTGGGATTGGACGACCACGATTCAAGCCTTGTGAGTGACAATTATTATTAAAGGGTCTTTGATAGGGCCATGGGGGCTTTAGGCTTCTTTGAAAATTTCCAATGTTTTTGATATTTAATTTAAATTCGTTTTTTATTTTTTATTTTGAATTAGAGATTAACATTGATTAGGTTGTGGGACTACCGTTATGCATAATGCGTTAACGCATTATCCCCACTTAACCTTCCGTTACGCACTTTAAAATGATCATCATCCTTGATAAAAAAAAAAGAACGAGTTCAATTATTTTTTGTATGTATTTTTGACTTTGAATATTTTTCTTGAGTATTTGAGAGTTCCATATAGGGATTCTATTGTGCTGGTAGAACCTTAGATCGTTGAATCCTGGGAAAAGTGTGCTAATGAAGGTTGTCAGCGCTTCAACACAGCGGGCAATTTCACCTTAGGAAATTGTGATTTCACAAGTCTCGATCGATAAGTCTATTTATTTACTATTTTCGCAATCTCCTCAGTGGAATAATTTAATTATTGTTCTAACCCATTGGAGTTGATTGCAACAAATTGGATGTATAGTGTGCAAAATGTGACAAATAGTTATTTAGTATAAATTGAAATCTTCTATTAGTTTAGGGTACATTAGTGTAATTTAGTCTAAATACAACTATTGTTCCTCAATTATGCTTGATTGCTCGAAACAGCCTTTGTGCAATGATTTGAAGACGATACTTCATTTAAATTGTTTGTGAGACAGCTGCCGTGCTAGCGGCAGGACCATATATTGATTTCTGTTGTTTTAATTACTAAGAATGAAGCTGTGAGTTTTGTAGGTGGAAGTAAATATTCTTACTGGAGAAACCAGAATTTTGCGATCAGAAATTATTTACGACTGCGGACAAAGCCTCAACCCTGCTGTGGATTTAGGACAGGTTGACCCACCTAACCTTGAATTGTATTTTGAAGTTCTTATCTCCTAGAAAGTAGGGACGCTTCTACGAAGGCAACTTGACCGTGTTGGACACTCTCAAACATGTGTTGAACATTTCTTTACGTACCTTAAGAAATTATTTTTCAGTTATATTTGTCTAGAAAATAAGTTTTTTTTTTCTTTTTTTTATTGATGCCTCCTACAAGTGTTCATGTCCTACATTTTTTAGGATTTTTCGTGAAGAAATATTGCGCCTGTGTTAGTTCACACCCACAGCTTGTCCCATTGCCCGGTTTTTGGTTGCTCTGAGAGTCCGAGGCATCCATCGTCACGGGATCCTCTAATTGTATAGTATGTCATCATACTCAACATTTGCATTACTAAATTTCTTCATAGGGATTCATATTTCTCTATCGAGAATCTACAATTGTAAGCCAAGATTCTGCATATGGGCCCTGCCTGATGTGTAGAGGTTTGGATTCTTGGTTATGTAAGATTTATTACCATTTTGAAATGTAGAGCCGTTAACTTTATCAATATGTTAAATCGCTAGTCAAATGCTGATGTGGCATTTTTTACCTAGTTATTATGATCGCATTGGAGATACCATATATGATACTCTAAAATTTACTTTCTTAACAGATTGAAGGCGCTTTTGTACAAGGCATTGGATTCTTTATGTCCGAAGAGTACTTTTCGAATTCAGATGGAATGGTGGTTACAGTGGGCACATGGACATACGAAATACCAACAATCGACATCATTCCCAGACAGTTCAATGTGGAGGTACTCAACAGCGGACATCACAAAAAACGCGTTCTCTCCTCTAAAGGTATGTTTAGTACCTTTAGTTCTGTCACAAATTCAATCAGCTTTCAGTTCATATTGTTGTTATGGGTTTCGCTGAATCCTCGTGGAGTTAAGTCTGTTGTTTTTTTGAAAATCAAACATATAAAAATTAGAAAGACGTGTACAGCTGGAAATTACTTGTTGCAGCATAAACTAAAATATGAAGAACTTTTGGAGAAACTGTCAAATTCCCTTAGACCATTTAATCAATAATATGTGTTGTATAAGATACTGGCATTTTTGTTTTCTGAGTAATTACAATGAACACTTCGATGCTTTTAACGTATTACAAGCACCTTCCCTTTGCTTAAGGAAATCACAGCAGCCAAACTTCAGAATATCGAAATGTTTGCATTAACAACTATAACATAGTAAATAATGTTTGAGCTATACCGACATTGTCTATACAACTATCAAATAAGGATGACAGATATGTATATAATCCACAATAACAACAACAATGTAGTTTAACCTATCAAAGTTGCAACGAAAATGCTAGGCAGTTTTCACAAATTTCAGCCTGGAAGGTTGGAACAAAAATCATCCTGCGTAATTTTATTAATTAATTTACTTATTTGTGTTTCCAGCTTCGGGTGAGCCACCGTTACTTCTGGCAGTCTCAGTTCACTGTGCAACAAGAGCAGCCATTAAAGAAGCAAGACAGCAGCTTCGTTCTTGGGGTGGACTAGAGGGTTCTGATTCAGAATCAACATTATTCGACTTAGAGGTTCCTGCTACTATGCTTGTTGTCAAGCAACTCTGTGGACTTGACAGTGTGGACAAGTACTTGCAGTTTTGCTCTTCTCCGTCAGATTCAACATAGGTGAATGATTACGTTATCTTTTGTAAAACTTATTTACACGTCATATTTTATAAACAATAATATTTGTAATAATGATATTGCCAAAGTAATCATCTCTTTGCCAGAGCATAATATTGCTTCAGAAGTTAATACGTTTTGAAAGTTATGCATTGCTTTAGCAATAAACACAATTGCTTTCACAACATAGACGTGGTATCGAATTCTTTGTTGTGTCCAACCATTGTGTTGGGTGTACAGTGGCGTATCCAAGAATTTTGTGTGGGGCGGGCGAAGTCAACATTGACGACCGTCAAAGATGACTAGTCATGGTTGGCCGAATTAATTGTGTGCAACATAATTCTAATATATACAAATAAAATACACGAATTCAAAAAAGATTCATTTCTTCATTTCATCAAAAGATTAGCATAATGTACATATGTCATTAGTCTATGAGACGTACTTCACTTGTAAGTTCTATGCATGCAACTGTTAACCTATCAACTGTTGACATGAACAATAGCTAGGAACCGCTCTATCACAAATCCTCGATAATCTACGTAACGCACAATAACAACCATTTGTTCTCTAATTGATACATCACGAGATTCATCAACCAAAATAGAAAATTATTATATCAAGCAAACTGCAAATTTCAGTTTAATTATATATTCCAAAATCCCTAATTTTAGTTTAATCAATCACAATAGAGATGGAGATTAAAAAAAATACAACTAATTAAAAAGAAAAAAAGATACAGAAAAAAAATGTGTATAGAAGAAATTAGGAAGAGAACAGAGATGGAGTCATGGAGGAAAACTCACTCGGAAATCGAAATTTGCCAGCAAAGCCGTGAAGGAGAGAATTCTTCTACAAAAAGCCGTGATGGTAGGCCTGTCAATGGATCGGATCTCGATCTGAATATGATCTGAATCCGATCCATTTATTCGGATATGGTAAGGAATTTCTTATCCGATTATCCAAATCCGACTCGAAATCCGTTTAGCCTTTTCTTAACAAATCGGATATGGATATATCCCAATCCGATCCGTTTACAACCCGATTCGACATATACATAAAGATATATATTTATATATATGTACAAATTCCACTCCGTAGACCATAGCAAATCAATTATTAGAGGCAACCTATTTCCTTCAACAATTCATGTGTGGTTATCTTCCAAAATCATATGAATATATGAATTTAAATGTCATTTTATATTATAAGTATTTTTATTTGTCTTAAAAAAAAATTATTTTGTTGGGAGAAATAATTCTTTGAATTTCGAATCGGATCAGATATATGGATCGGATATCCGTTTGATAACAAATCATATATGGATAGTGATTTAGATATCCATCGGATTAATGGATCAGATCGAATTTAGTGTATTAGTTTTCGGATCGGATTTGGATATAGTATGATCCGGTCCATATCCGATCCGTTGACAGGCCTACGTGATGGAATCTAGGTGAATTTCTCCCACCAAGACAATAAAAGAAATTAGGAAGAAAACTAGAGAACCCCAGTGGTAAAAAAAAAAAAGGTGGGTGGTCAAATTGTTTTCATGGTAAAAAATTCTCACCTATCTAAAAGTGTATAAATTTATAATACAAATCAAGGTTGTTGATGTGACTACTGTCTTAAGTGTTTTTTTTTTAACTTATACATCTTTTTATTTTGTTTATTCTCTCTCTAAACAATAATTATTAAGGTGGTATTAGGTTGAGTTTTTAAGATTTTTATCAAAAAAATTAACTTTATTTCACATTTTTCAAAATTCACTTCACTTTATTTTCTCTCTCATAAAATTTTTAAAACATCATAACTTTAAATTAAAAAATTGGAATTAGATAAAAAAAAATTATATTTGAAACCTACTCATCGAGATCTATAAAATAAGATCCACTGTGACTATTTTTTGAATTTCTTTCATGAGTCTTTTTTAATTGGTTGAAAAATACTTTAACAAAAATTAAATTCAGTTTTCACTTTTAAAAAATCATAAATACAGTTCAAGTTTTTCAATTTTTTTGCTTAATTAAAAGCTACTACATCCTCTTTATTTCTTTATTTATTTTATACTTTCAACTCCAGTTCAAAAACTCTTTACGATTATTTAAGGTAAAATAAATTTTTATTTGAATTAACAGTTTACAATATGTTCCTTACAACATTGTCTTAATCAATTTTTGTATTAATGTTATAAAAAAAATTTCAGTTAATTTTGGTAAGTTATATTTTTTGAGTGAGAAAATGAATAAAAGAGAATGATGTTAATTCTTACCTACTTCGTGCCATAGGTAGGTAATCTTTTTTTTTTTTTTTTATCAAACTAACCCTATGGTGTGAATATCATGTAGCTAGACATGTCAATAGGTCAATTTGTATTAAATTTGTGTAGTGCATTATCGAGATTTAGGTGTAATCATTTTTGATTTAGATGAGTGACTTTTTTCTTAGGTGTAAAAATAATATTCAAGCTACTTTATTCAAGATTAATGAATTGTTTGGTATTTGGGCCACCTTATTTTCATAATTAGTTTTCGGCCCAAAGTTATGGATAATTGATATTCCATATTTTAAAATCATTTTTATTATTTTTATTCCTTTTTGTTATTTTCTAATTTTATCCTTTTGACTACTTTATTTTCAAAAATAAATTACTCCTAAAAATTAGCCCAATATAGATTAATTAAGATAATTATTATTATTCATTATAATAACAATAAATTGAAATCGACTTCAAGTCAAATTGAACATCGGCATACACATTATTATTCATTATATATTCTGTTTCATAGCAAAGTCATAAATATACATAATCAAAGAATAAACAATTTTCTAATGGCACAATATTCCTACATAAAGGAACTGTAATAGTTAGATGAAATATAATCATTATTGAATAAAGTCAAATAATTCATATTCTTACATACATAAACTCATTTAAGAAATAGACATTATGAATAATCAGTAATTTTGTGTTTGCTTAAAAAATACAAGGAAATTGATTTTTAAATCTAAATATTATTCCGCTAAAATTTATATTTAGTTGACAAATAATAATAATAATAATATGACTCACTTTTTCACCTATGCTAAAAAGGAAATTTATAATAATAATAATAATAATAATAATAATAATAATAATAATAATAATAAAACTTAAATGTATAAAAAAAAATATTTTTTCGTGCCATCGTGTCACGGGGTGCCTCCCAATAGCACTCATGACAAACTACACTTCATCAACACCGTGCACACGCCCGAGCGGAGCACGGCCCAACAGGAGATCCAACACCACTTCATCAATACCGTGCACGAGCCCGAGCGCAGCGTGGCCCAACAAGAGCTCCAGCACAAACGAGACGCCAAGCATCATCTAGTTCTAGAATTGTGTTTAGGCCTCTCATATGTAAATATTGTTTCCATGTAACTAGATTTAGGAATTTTCTTTGTAATTGCACTTCATTTTCTTTGTAATCGTTTTCTTGTAACTTGTAAGACCCAACGTGCACTACTACCACTTTGGTATTTTCATTAAGTGGTTATACGTGGGGATAAGACTATCTGCCTCACATCCGAGTTGCTTACTAGTGTACGTTGTTCAGCATTTTGTTTTAAGATCTTACTTTCTTTCATATTGTAATAGCTTTTCATGTAATCAAGTTTTATGCAAGGAAGTAATTTCCATTTATGCTCAAGCTCTTTTTAAATTACTGTTGTTGCGCATTGATTGTTGATTGTAATTAAAACTCGATCGTACTTGACCGGGCTATCGGTTAGCCCCAACACTCATGCGGCCTCCTTTGTGCCATCAAAGGACGCGCTGTGACAGTTGGTATCAAAGGGATTGTTTTCGATTGCTGCCTTGTGAAACCCAGTTGGTGTATTTTGTTACGTTACAATGGGAACCAATAGCCAGCGAATCGAAGCCCTCGAAAAAAATGTTGGCTCGCTAATGGATAAAATGGGCGGAACGCCCTCTCTCCTCGATCGTGTGCAAAATTTGGAGTTACGTACTCAAACTGTCCCAGCAAAGGACGCATCGGGTAGCTCACCCGCACTCGTCGACCGCATACAAGATTTGGAGGAAGGCCTCCAAAATTTTCAGGAAATCCCACCAAGGGGTTACTTTGGGGAGATGATGGATGAGATGAGAATTGAAATCGATCAGCTCACCCAGAAATTGACTATATTGTCGATGGCGGTCGCTAACTCAATAGTTGGGGGTGGGGAGCGTACGAAGATAAAAGTGCCGGAACCCAAAGCATTCACTGGTGTTCGTGATGCTAGGGAATTAGAAAACTTTGTTTTTGACATGGAACAATATTTCCGTGCAACAAAGGTTGACGAAGAGGAAACGAATATATCCTCTACGTCTTTGTACTTGTCCGAGGATGCCAAATTATGGTGGCAGAACAAGTATAATGACGTTCAAGCTGGAGAGTGCGAGATTAGCACCTGGGAAGATCTGAAAAAAGAGTTGCGTGATCGATTCCTTCCCGAAAACACCTCCCATAACGCGCGACAAGAACTCCTTGAAACGAAGCACTCAGGGAGCATCAAGGAGTACGTCAATGTGAGAATCCGCAAATGCGACCCCCGGGTCTTGTCCCCGTTCATTGGGCGTCTGAAACGTCGGAACTGATTCCGTCGTCCATTTGCTGGAGTATTTTGATAATTCATATCACATGTCCCTATGTTTTATTTCTAGATGCAAAAGGGTTCGTTCAGAGTCGCCAGTACGTTTTAGGAGAAAACGGACAAAAAGGGTCGTGTAAGAGGAAAGGCTATAGACAAGCCTTTCTTTACACATTTGTCTACGAAACCAGAATTCTATAGGGTTCGAAAACTATATTACGGTTTGGGAAGGTGTTAAGCACCCATTCCGTCCTTTCGGTCTCTAGTGGTCTTTTATATGTTTATTCTATGTTGAAAAACTTGGATGCTTTTACTGACAGTCTATTACTTTCTAAGTGAAAACCCTAATTTTTGGGAAAAGCGGGGAAAGGGATAAAAACCTTTGTGTTCCGAGATCCGATGTTTAGTTTTGAGGGATGCAAGTACAAGTGACAAAAGTGAGTTTTTTCTTTAGAGAGGGAGTTTCCCGTATTATTTCTCAGATAATGACGGTTTTTCTCGGGTTTTAACTTGTTTTGGAAAAAGTTTGGATCTTATATCGGAACTAATTCAATATGGAATTAGAACTCTTGAGGGGAGTTTTACCATATGCATCACAATCTATGAAACATATAGGATATACCGGATTTTTAATTCCTAAGTAAGTTTTACCGGTCCGGGTTTTGAAAACAAGATTTTATCTGGATGGTAATATACTTACTCTTCTGGTTTTGCAAATGATTTTATTAAGGTCTTTTGTTTTGAAAACGGTAGACTATTTATAACTTGGCAATAAGTTTATTCAAATAAAACGTGGACAGAACAACAGAAGTAAAACAAGTACACAGATATCTAATTTAAATACTAGAAGGGACTTTCTTTACCTTCCTGACGAGAATAATAATAATAAGAAAGAAAATATAATACGGCAGAGAGATTTTCGGCGATAATAATCTTTTCCTTCTTCAGATATTTCCGAGAATTCGATTCCAGAGACGGGGCACGTCGAGTGTCAGGAATAGATTCGATAACTCTTCAGAAATAAGACGATAATAGAGAATGCTTGATGAAAGACTAGAAAATCAGATTTAAAGCTTAGAATTCTTCAATCCCCAGTTGCTGCCCTTGAACCCTT
Source organism: Lonicera japonica (assembly GCA_021464415.1). Taxonomy (NCBI): domain Eukaryota; kingdom Viridiplantae; phylum Streptophyta; class Magnoliopsida; order Dipsacales; family Caprifoliaceae; genus Lonicera; species Lonicera japonica. Next base: position 83,316,460 of record CM038464.1, on the reverse strand, counting down.
GGGGGTGTTGGCCTATTTATACTGCTTGGGGAAGATTGTCGCGCGACATATCTCCAGAAAGGGCAAGTGTCGCGCGACATAGTGTACAATGTCGCGCAACAAACGGTTGAAGTGATGTTTCTGACAGACTGATTTGTCAGAGAGTGGATGGTCGGGGTCAGAGGGGTTTGTCGTGCGACATATCAGTGATTGTCGCGCGACATACTAATATGTCGTGCGACAATCCCACTTAAAAATAGGTTTGTTGGCCAACAAATCCTTTCGGGGTAGTTTCGGGTGCTCGGGTGGGTCCCGAACCCAAAAACAGTAGTTCTCAAATGTCGTTAGAGTTCTTGCGGGGGTCACGGATCGGGGTGTCTACAGACCCTCTTGACTCAAGCTCCTTGCTTCCAAGGAATTGAGGCGACTGAAAGAGACCATGATTCATAGCTCCCGCAAGAACTCTAAGGAAGTGTGCGTATGTAAAAAGTGTTGGTAAATGCCTCTGGAGAGGGCTTGTGTTACCTCATTGCCTCTTTCGAGGACTTTCATTTGCTCCACTCGCCTCAGATGGGAGGACTACCACTGCTCCACTATGCCTCTCTGGGAGGGCTTTTGATCTTCTCGCCTCAGGTGGGAGGACTACCATTGCTACACTGTGCCTCTCTGGGAGGGCTTTGATCTTCTCGCCTCAGGTGGGAGGACTACCATTGCTACACTGTGCCTCTATGGGAGGGCTTCGCCTCAGGTGGGAGGACTACCATTGCTACACTGTGCCTCTCTGGGAGGGCTTTGATCTTCTCGCCTCAGGTGGGAGGACTACCATTGCTACACTGTGCCTCTCTGGGAGGGCTTTTGATCTTCTTGCCTCAGGTGGGAAGACTACCATTGCTACACTGTGCCTCTCTAGGAGGGCTTTGATTTGTAAGAAGAAAGAAAATTGCCTCTGGGAGGGCTTTCATGAGTAATTTTGCCTCTGGCGAGGGGTTATGTTTGTGATTTGCCTCTGGCGAGGGCTTGTGTTGTACTCTGGTGAATTTAATTGTTGTCTCTCTTAGACTGCTAGAGTGAGAGAGAGAAATTTTTGTGAGGGTGAAAAGAGCTTCTCGAGGTCTAATTTTTTATCTGGATGTCCGTTTTCCTGTATCTTTTCCAAACTTTACTCTCATGTTTCCCTTGAGTGAAGATACTTCTCCCAGAAGGCAGTTTTCGGATTTCTTTTGCTCTCTGCAGAGGGATGGTCCGAGGTTTTTCCAAATCATCTCTTCTGTAACGTGCTGAAAAGAAAATTTGTTTGAAAGTTCAATCTCTGATCTTTACTCTCTTCTTATTTTTCTCTTTTGGTGGGCCCACATCGTATTCTGTTTTTGGATGCCCTTATTTCTCCCTCTTTTGGTAAAGACTTTTCCTGGCCTTCTCTATTTTTGACCAGGAGTCTTTTACCCCTTTGTTGTGATCAGGAGCCTTACTCACCCAAAACGAAGCCCTGACCCGGTTTTGGCCTAGCTATCACTTTTGGTGTGGCTCTCCCTGTCACTCTGCATTTCTGTCTCTCTCGCTCGCTTTGGGCGCTCATGCGGGTTCTTTCTCTTTTCTACTTTTTCAATTTTTTCTTTTCCTGTCTTATCTTGATATCCTACTTTTTTCTCATTGATGGTCTCGGTCCTTTCTGGGAGATCAGAGACTATTTTAACCGTTTTGTTTTTGTTCTCGCATTTTCGGAGAGATGATTTGGAAGTCTTCCTCGAATTTTCATCCTGGGTGTGCGGTTTTTAGCAATTTTTTTGGAAAACTGTTTCTCTGAAGTACCCCTGCAGGAGATAAAATGAGACAAAGGTCAAAAAATCAGGGGAGGGAGGTGATTGTCGCGCGACACTTCGGTGGCAAGGCTCTTTGTCGCGCGACAATGTGTCCATTTGTCGCGCGACAAACTGCTCCACTATATAAGCCCCTTGCTGAGCTCATTCCACCTCATTCTCTCCTTTCTCTTTCTCTCTCTAGCTCTCCTTCTCTCTTCTCTCAAGCGCGGAAGCCCTGCCACTTTTTTGACTTTTTCGATTTTCTCACTACTCTCCATATACATAGATGGATCCCGCACAGCCGGATCGACTCGAGGGCGACCAGGAGGAGGTCACTTTTACCGATGCTCAGGGCGTTCTCCGTTGTAGTCCTCATCATGACGACTGGGAGGACCTTGACTGGTATGGCAAGGACGGGGTGGACCGCGGTCGGGCGGTGGTCTACCGAGACGTCACCCTGGCTGCTCCAGTCCCGGATGTTCCGTGGCTCTTGATGGAGCCTGTTTCTCACGAGATACGTCGATTGTCTCTGGTATGTCTTCTTTTCGTGTTTTTTATCTGTTCTATTATTTCTGTCGTTTCCTGCATGTATTTTGAACAATGTTAGTATGCATGTCTGCCTAGAAATAACGTCCGATTTAGTGAACACATACTTTTACCTGTGATACCTCTTAGGTTTTTAGAAAACTACATAATGTACCCTCATAACTCCATAACTCTCATATTTACACCAAAGTACCCTCAGGTTTAGAAAATTACATATTTTATCCTTATAACCCTATATCTCTCATAATTACACCAAAGTACCCTCAAGTTTTGGAAAATTACATAATTTTACCCCTATAGCCCTATATCTCTCATAATTACACCAAAGTACCCTTAGGTTTGGAAAATTACATAATTTACCCCTATAGCCCTATATATCTCATAATTACACCAAAGTACCCTCAGGTCTTGGAAAATTACATAATTTACCCCTATAGCCCTATATCTCTCATAATTACACCAAAGTACCCTCGGGTTTTAGAAAATTACCTAATTTACCCCTATAACCTTATATCTCTCATAATTACACCAAAGTACCCTCCGGTTTTGGAAAATTACATAATTTACCCCTATAGCCCTATATCTCTCATAATTACACCAAAGTACCCTCAGGTCTTGGAAAATTACATAATTTACCCCTATAGCCCTATATCTCTCATAATTATACCAAAGTACCCTCAGGTTTTGGAAAATTACATAATTTACCCCTATAGCCCTATATCTCTCATAATTACACCAAAGTACCCTCAGGTTTTGGAAAATTACATAATTTACCCCTATAGCCCTATATCTCTCATAATTATACCAAAGTACCCTCAGGTTTTGGAAAATTACATAATTTACCCCTATAGTCCTATATCTCTCATAATTACACCAAAGTACCCTCAGGTTTTGGAAAATTACATAATTAACCCCTATAGTCCTATATCTCTCATAATTATACCAAAGTACCCTCAGGTTTTGGAAAATTACATAATTTACCCCTATAGCCCTATATCTCTCTTTGTTACACCAAAGTACCCTCAGGTTTTGGAAAATTACATAATTTACCCATATAGCCCTATATCTCTCTTTGTTGTCTGTAGTGGGTTGGCCGAGGTTGGGGTTCTCCCAACACTATTTCTCTGGAGTGGCGACAGGCACTGGCCCCTGTTGAGGAGTTAGTTCTTGCGACTCCTTTTGGCTCTCTCTTCGACGCCCTCCCAGAGCGGGTATCTAGGGCGGCTGTGTTGGTGTCGGCTCTGGCCTGTCACTGGTGGGACACCACTCACACCTTCCACTGGAGCTGGGGGGAGATGACGATGACCCCCTTGATTTATTTGCTCTGACCGGGATTCCTTCAGGGGGTCCCTATACAGATCGATGTCCCCTTACGTCTGACGGCAGAGGGCATTGTTGGTGCACTAGGTTGGTTCCCGAAGCGACAGAGTTCCGGTGATACGATTCCTCGGGCTGTCTTGGTTACGCGGCTAGCCACAGAGAGAGCTCGGTTAGTTGCCTCAGGGGTGCCGATGACCCGTCAAGAGGCGCGCCAGTACGCCCGTGTTCTTCTTTTGCTGACGCTCCATGATCTGTTCGAGGCCCGTGGGGGGGATACGGCTCTTCTCTGGTGGCTGCCATATCTTCGGGATTTTAGCATCATGTTTGACTATGACTGTGGTGGTTTTATTCTTGCCGTCCTTTACGATGCTATTGACCAGGTTTCTCGCCATCTAGCCCTGAACCTCAAGGGCTTTTCTTTGCTGTGGGAGGTATATATTTTTGTTCCCTTATCTTTGCTTCAGTCCCTTATATTTATTATCTGTCTGTTGTTGATATTCTTTATATCTCCTCTTCAGAGTTGGTTCGTGGCATATACCCGCCTGGGTCGTGCCCAGGTGGATCTCCTCGTCGAGAACGAGGATCAGTTTCCTTTTCTCCGCCGATTCATTACGGGGAACTACATGGCTCCCTATGTATACCGGACTCGGGAGACCAGAGCTGTTGCCGTCCATGACCTGTTGGAGGAGCAGGTAAATATCTTAGTATTCTTTCTTTTAATTAACTAGCAAAAATAGAATATAAATAACTGAAATAAAATTTATTTTTGTTCAGATTGAGTAGGCCCCCTGGGGTGATTTGGGTCTCCATTTTGGATATGGCCGTGCTCTGACTGCCTCGAGGACCAGGCGGCATATCAGGGATGAGTACGGCCTCTACTTCTACTTGGGCGAGAGTTATTCGCCAGCATACACCGGCCCAGTGGCCCAGAGTTCCTTCATTCCCGCCAGTCCTGATGAGGCGGACGAGCGAGATCGATCCTGTGACGGTGCAGACGTTGGTTGACGGGCTCGATTTTCAGATGTTCACTAAGGAGGGGGATTATGCTGTCTTTGCCACCTGTTACTTGATGAGGGAGCCAAAGGGGACTCGGGGACGGGTCTTCTATGAGTGGTACTGGGCGTTGGGAAGTGATCCCAACTACATACGAGGACATACTCATTTGTCCCGGAAGGTTCCCGGTCATTTGCCGCCTGTCCCTGATTAGAGGGACAACATTTTGGATTTCGATGACGATGATCCCGAGGGAGAGAGGGACGCCCCTGCTGGTTCTGAGGGAGGCGATGATAGGCCCGAGGGAGGTGATGATAGATGTGAGAATCCACAAATGCGACCCCCGGGTCTCGTCCCCGTTCGTTGGGCGTCTGAAACATCGGAAAGGATCCCGTCGATCCATTTGCTTGGAGTGTTTTGATAATTCATATCGGGTGTCCCTCTATCATGTTTCTAGGTACAAGAGGGTTCATTCAGAGTCGTCAGTACGTTTTACGAGAAAACGAACAAAAAGGGGTCGTGTAAGAGAAGAGGCTACAGATAAGCCTTTCTTTACACGTTTGTCTACGAAACCATGATTCTATAGGGTTCAGGAACTATATTACGGTTTGGGAAGGTGTTAAGCACCCATTCCTCCCTTTCGGTCTCTAGTGGACTTATATGTTTATTTTATGTTGAAGAACTTGGATGCTTTTACTGATAGTCTACTACTTCTCGAATAAAAACCCTAATTTTTAGGGAAAGCGGGAAAGTGTATAAAAAGCCTTTGTGTTCCGAGATCCGATGTTTTTATTATTGAAAGATGTAAATACAAATGACAAAACCTTTTATTTTGAAAGAGTATCCCGTATTATTTCCTCAGATAATGACGGTTTTCTCGTGTTTGTGATTATTTTCGTAAAGGTTCAGATCTATATCGGGACTGATTTAATATGGAACTAGAACTCTTTGAGGAGATTTTTATCAGACACGTCGCAGTCTATAGAAGAGACAGGATATGTTGATTTTAGTTCCTAGATAAGTCTTATTAGTCCGGGTTTTGAAAATAGAATTTTATCCGGATGGTGATATGCTTACACTTCTGGTTTTGCAAATGGTTTTATCAGGGTCTTTTGTTTTGAAAACGGTAGACTGCTTTGTAACTTGGCAATAAGTTTATTCAAATAAAACATGGACAAAACAACAAAAATAAAACAAGTACACAGATAAACCTGATTTCCGAACGCGTTAGGAATCTAACACGACCATGTTGCCACTTCTATAATAACACTAATATACAAATATCTTATTTAATTACCAGAAGAGACTTTATTTACCTTCCCGACGAGAATAATAATAAGAAAGAGAATATAATACGGCAGAGAGATCTCCGGCGATAATAATCTTCTCCTTCTTCAGATATTTTTGAGAATTCGATTCTCGAGACCGGACACGTCGAGTGTTGAGAATAGATTCGACTCTTCAAAAATAAGATGATAATCGAAAATGCTTGTTGCTATTTTCTGCACTGTTTTGGCGATTTTTCTTGCTGTTTTCAGCTCTGATCTTGCTCTGATGTTGCTGTCTAGAACCCATGGGGGTGCTGGCCTATTTATAGTGACGAAAGGGCATATGTCGCGCGACATTTGGGTGTATGTCGCGCGACAATCTTGACTGTCGCGCGACATTCTACTTTAATGATGATTCTAACTCATTGCTGAGTCAGAAAGTGGTGTGGTGGGGTGTTTGTCGCGCGACATGTCCCTGGAGGGGATGAATGTTGCGCGACATACTGCTTTAATGATGATTCTGACTCACTGCTGAGTCAGAAAGTTGAGTGGTGGGGTGATTGTCGCGCGACATGTCCCTGGAAAGGGGATTGTCGCGCGACATTTCACTTTAAAACATGTTTGTTTAGCCAACAAACCCTTTCGGGGTAGTTCCGGGTGTTCGGGTGAGTTCCGGACTCAAAAATAGTACTTTCGAAGTTCGTTAGGGTTCTTGCGAGGGTCACGGATCGGGGTGTCTACAATAGACCCGAGGGAGGTGGGACAGCGGCTGTTCCAGAGCAGCCTCTTCAGACGACGCGCAGAGAGGAGCAGCCTGCCGAGGGTTTTAAGTTCCATACTGGTCCATCGGTATCTCCGGGGGTAGTTTTTGATGCTGCGGAGGCTGCTGAGGGAGGTGCAGCAGATTTTTCAGAGCGGTCCTGGGAGCCTGCGGACTTTGGTGTCGACTATGAGCAGTTTGGGCGGATCCCTCCTGCTGCTGTGACCACTCCTTCTAGCGGGGTCCCTCCTTTGAGAGCGACGGCTTTGGTGGATCCCCCAGGTGTTCATACTTTTGCCATACTGACCCCTCTTCCATCGACTGCTATGGGCCCTCCGGCCCGATCTCCAGGTTTCGGGGGTTCTTCTTCTTGGCCTCCCTTGTTCCTAATCTGCGAAGAGGGTGGGTCCACTTCTGCTGCTGTACCGGCGGGTTCATATGTTCATCCAACAGACCTGCCGCCACTTTCTCGGGATATATCTTATATTGGCGCCGGTCTACGTCGGTACACGGTGCTTGAGTATCCTCTTCCTGAGGATACATTCGATTACTTAGGTGTCCGTTTTGATGATGAGGTATACGTTTTATCTTCCCTTAATATCTCTTCATATCCATGTTCATTTTATCTTTCCTGTGCTGATTCTTTCTTTTCTCTTTTTTGCAGGGGGTGAGCGTGCGTGTGGCGGATCTGAGAGCTTGGCACTCCCATTATCTATATAGCTGGAACCTGCTTCAGTACGTTGGTCGAGACCCTACGATTTATATGCGCGACTACTAGAGGGCGATCGATGTTTCCCTGCGGGCGGATGACCCTTTGTCTTCCTCTCGTGCTAGGACGGAGTCTCGGCGGAGTACCAGTCGAACCTCTAGGCGATCCCGGTCTTCGGTGATTCGCCCTACGGCATCGATGCAGTCGACAGGGCCTTCTCAGGCAGCAGTTCTTTCTCACCCAGATGTCCCAGCGGTAGATCCTACGCCAGAGGAGGGTTCTGGCGATAGTGGTAGCGTGTTGAAGCGCGCTAGGATAGATTAGTTTTCTTTTTCCTGTATTTAGTTAGTTTAGACAGATATGTACATGTTTAGACAGAAATCTAGTTTTGAAAATTGTTCTTTTTATTGGATTTATGAAAAATCTTTATTTGTGTCTGATGATGTATTTTTTCTTTATCTGCGATGAAAAGATAATAATTTATGTGAATCGATAATTTAGGAGTCATACCTTTGTGATGTGGCAGTACTTTAGGGTTCTTGCAAAAGAACAGAGTGAGCACAAAATGCATCCAGAAGTGATTCTTTTGGCAAAAATGACTTCTATATGTAAGAAAAGCAAAAATAGGGTGACACCAAAGGGGATTGTCGCGTGAAAATCCCTCCTGGACATGGGTTTGTCGCGGGACAAACAGGCACAAGACCCTCTTTTTTGCTATAAATACACCCATATTTCTTCCTTCATCCCCACACCTTCTAAAAATGTCTTCTTATCGCATAAATTCTGATTTTTCTTATGTTGAAACCCGAAATGCTCTGATATCTTCTGAGAATGGTTTGAACTTCGGTGCCTTTAGCGGGCTGGTGCCATCGTCCTGTAGATTTTTCCTTTCTGTTAGGTGCTTTGTATTTCTGGAGTCCTGCGGATCATCTTTTTTGCTTTGGACTAGATGAGCTCTGTCCAACTTATGAGGAGTTCTCCTGGCTGTTGCGTTATGACGTCCGTCTCCTGATGGCAGTTCCTATAGAAGAAATCAATCCTCGAGATATGCTGATTGCCTTGTTAGCCTTCCCCAAGCGGCCTGTGATGGTTTTATTATCGACGGGCTTCTTGACCTCCATAAAATGGTGAGGTTTTTTCATCGTTATGAAGAGAGAGTTTCTTATAGTGTGGGGCGTACTGCGGCGGCCTTGATCTGTCTTGTTTCTAATATGTTACTGGTGACGGGCTCTTCCCGTGTTGATCCGACTATTCTGAGTCTGATTTACCAGGCTAGAAATGGGGAGTCTATAGTGCCGATCGTTCTTGTAGAGACTTTGAATGGCCTAGATGATCTTCAAAGGGGAGCCTCACCTTTCCTCAGGGGAAGCCCGCATTTGCTATATATGTGGCTGCTGGAGCATTTCCGATCGGTGGGTTTTAATGGGGTGCGGCTTGACAACCCGACGCACTTTTTCCGTCGTCCCCTCTTTGGGGCTTTGACCATGTCTTCCTCTGATTGGACGGTGTGGTTTTTGGAGAACTTTCGGGCTATTCGGTGGAACATTCCTTGGTGGAAGCTGAGGGCGATGGTGCTTAGTACAGGTGGTCAGAACTATGTTCGGCTCCTCGGGTTGTGGTTTACCTCCTTTTATCTCCCAGGACGTCTTCTTCGGCAGTTCAACGTTCCTCAGGACATTCCCCTTGGTTTGAACAACTTCTCCTCTGAGTCTAAATTTGTGACCCCGCATGTTTCTTTATCGATAGAGAGGATGTGGCGTGCTCAACTGACTCGTCAGTTCAACTATGCCCGTTTCGGTATTACCAGACCCCTCCGGGCTGACATCATCTATTCTCGTTGGAGGTCTTTGGAAGGGGAGCTAATTGATGATCCCTTTCAAATGGAGTGGTTCCGGTTTATGGATTCTGAGCCTACAGAGGAGAGTATTGTCTTTGCGAACCAGATCCTGGACGAGGCTCGTATTGATTTGGCTACTGAGGACCCAGTGTGGCCAACCCCTAGGGATTAGTTTCTTCTGTATGCTGTATCTCCTTTGTAACTTTCGGTGTTCTGAACCACCTTAATAATATACACGGGACTATTTTATGGGAAATAAATTTCTTTACAAAGTTTAAACTGGGCCTGAAGTCACTTCCCAGGTTGCCTACATTCCCCTTGGGTCTCTGGCTGGCTCTCGAATTTCTTTCAATACGATGTCATTCTCATTGATACCCCGAGTCTTCACTTTCTGGTTAAATGCTCGAGCAATTCTTTTCTGATACCCGTGGTGGTGGTACACGGCTTTTAATCTTTTTTCATCAAGTAGGGCCAGCTCGTTGTAATGTGCCTGGACCCACTCCAATTCATTGACTTGATTCTCTAGCATTACTCTGAGAGAGAGGAATTTTAACTCAACAGGGAGGACTGCTTCCATCCCGTATGTAAGTGAAAACGGGGTGGCCCCGGTGGAGACTCTCTCGGTGGTGCGGTATCCTCACAATGCGTATGGTAATTTCTCTGGCCAGTCCCGGCAGGTGTCGGTCATCTTGCTTAGGATATTCTTCAGATTTTTGTTAGCGGCCTCAACTGCTCCATTGGTTTGTGGTCTATATGGCGAGGATTTGTGCAGGGTGATTCCGTATTCTTCCATGACTGTATTAGCCTCTCCTTCGAAGTGAGTGCCATTGTCCGAGATGATCTCGTGTGGGACCCCATACCGGTAGATGATATTCCGTCTGATGAATCGGGCAACTTTCTTGGCGTCAAGGGTTTGAAAAGACTCGGCCTCTACCCATTTGGTGAAGTAGTCGATGGCCACTAGTATAAATTCATGGCCATTGCTGGCTTTGGGCGAAATCTTCCTAATGACGTCGATTCCCCAGGTTGCGAAAGGCCAGGGAGCAGTCCTATTGTACAACTCTTTCGGAGGAAGTTTCTGAGATTTAGCATAGATTTGGCACTTGTGACAACGGCGTACGTGATTAATGCAGTCGTTCTGCAAGGTAGACCAGTAATAGCCTTGTCTGATGATCTTGCGGGCAAGTATATGGCCGCTCATATGAGGTCCACAATCGCCCCCGTGTATCTAATCTATCACTTTGACGGATTCTTCTTCAATGAGACATTGGAGATGGGTCCCGTTGTAGTTCCTCTTGTATAGCCTCCCGGCGCAAAGTATGAATCTTGATGCTAATCTTCTGAGCATAACCCGGGTTTTATTGTCTGTTTGTTCGGGATATTGGTATTTTTTAACAAGTTCCAGATGTCATAAAACCAAGTGGTTGAGTTCCCATTCTCTTCATTTTCTATTTCAAGGGCCATGCAGTGTGCTGGTTCTGATCTCATTTGTACTGTAAGAGTTATTTCTTCCATCCCCTCCGGGATATCGATCATAGAAGCCAGGGTTGCTAGTGCGTCAGCAAAAATGTTTTGTGACCTGGGGACATAGTAAAACTCTGAGTGTTCAAATCTTTCTGCGACTTCCTCTAGTCGGGTAAGGTAAGGGACTAATTTTCCATCTCTGATCTTCCATTCCTTCATAACTTGGTGGATCACTAATGCTGAATCTCCGTATACCTGTATTCTCTTTATACCCTTTTGGAGTGCGATCTCTAACCCGATTATGCAGGCTTCATACTCGGCCATGTTGTTGGTGCAGGAGAAGTCTAGACGATACGAAACTGGGGAGTGAGTTTGGTCTGGGGAGACTAACAGGATGCCTATCCCGTTTCCATTTCGGTTGGCGGCCCCGTCGAAGTATAATTTCCAGTCTTCATCGATCTCGACATTCATGATGGTTTCGTTCGGGAATTCGGCTTCTTCTAGCATGTCCCCCAATATCGAATTGTGGGCTAGGTAATCAGCTATGATCTTGCCTTTGACTGCCTTCTGGGTCACGTAGGTGATGTCGAATTCAGACAGCAAGAATAACCATTTTGCCATACGGTTCGAGAGTGCTGGTTTCTCGAAGAGGTATTTCAACGAATCAATTCGTGATGCCAGGATGATCGGGAAAGCCAGCATGTAATGCCGTAATTTCTACGTTACCCAGACGAGAACGGTGCATGATTTCTCTAACGGCGTGTAATTTATCTAAAATGAGGATAATTTCTTGCTGATGTAGTAGATGGCCTGTTCTTTTTGTGTGTCGGTCAGATGTTGGGTAAGCATGGTCCTTACAGCCGAATCGATGACGGTCAAGTATAGAATTAGTGGCAATCCGGTCTGTGGTGGGGCTAACACTGGGGGTTTGGAGAGGTAGTCTTTTATTCTATTAAAATTTTCCTGGCACTGATCGTCCCATTTTCCTGGTGAAGACTTTCTCAGGAGTTTGAAGATAGGTTCGCAAGTCTGAGTAAGCTGAGAGATGAACCTGCTGATGTACTGCAGATTACCCAAAAATCCCCGGACTTCTTTCTCGGTACGAGGCTCGGGCATGTCTTGGATAGCTCGAACTTTGGCAGGGTCTACCTCGATTCCCTTTTTACTGATGACATAGCCCAGGAGTTTTCCTTTGGTTACTCTGAACATATATTTCTGCGGATTGAGTCTCATCTGATACTGGCAGAGCCGGTCAAAAAAAGGCTCGCAAGGTTGGTACATGGCTTTCCCTCTCCTTCGACTTGATTATCATGTCGTCCACATACACCTCTACTTTTTTGTGAATTATGTCGTGGAAGATAGCTGTTGCTGCCCTCTGATATGTTGCTCCGACATTCTTCAGCCCGAATGGCATAACGGTGTAGCAGTATGTTCCTCACGATGTGATGAATGTTGTTTTCTCCTGGTGATCCGAGTGCATCTTGATCTGGTTATAACCGGCGAAACCGTCCACGAATGATTTCAAGGCATGTCTAGCGGTATTATCTACTATTAGATCAATGTTGGGTAATGGGAAATCGTCTTTCGGTCAAGCTTTATTGAGATCTCGGTAATTTACGCACATGCGGACTTTCCCATTTGCCTTTGGAACGGGCACAATGTTGGCTAACCATGAAGGGTACTCGATCACCCGTAAGAACCCCACACTCAGTTGTTTTATCACTTCTTCTTTTACTTTCAGGAACCATTCTGGCGTAAGTTTTCTCAACTTCTGCTTGACGGGCCTAAGTTCCGGCTTGGTGTGTATCTCGTGCATGACTATCTGGCTGTTCAAACCCGGCATATCTGCATAGGACCTGACAAAGATATCCACATACTCATTCAGAGTTTGTGTGAATTCCTCTCTTTCTGTCTCACTTAGACTTGCCCCAATACGGACCTCTTTTCTTCTCTCTTCTGTCCCGAGGTTAATCACGAGAGTGTCTCCTTCCTCGCTCTGTATACGCTGCTCCTCCCGTTCAGGGTGTTCGTTCAGTCTTTCCAACTCCATATAAGCAATTACAGAATTAAAATCGACAGGATAACGCAAAACAGAGTTTTCTTCATTGATAATAGTGCTTACAGGTACAAGTTTAAAAAATAAATCTAGGAGTGACTCCTCCTTAGCCTTACCCTCACTCTTATCTCTCACCCTTACAATTTCACTCTTTCCCCCCTTTTCTTGGTAATTCGGATCAGCGTGTATCAAGTGTACAGGGTCGTCTCTTGGCTCGTCATCCCCTAGAGCCATGATGTCGAAGAAATCTCCGATCATTTCTTCCTCTTCATCCTCCTTGTCTTCATTTTCTTCTTTTGGCCCGATCGTTAACTTGGTAGAGAAGTTGTGTATAACGTTTTCCTTGATATAAAGGTCCTTTTCATAGAAGATTTCCCATCCTGGAAGGTTCTCTCCGTCGCTGTTTCTCCAAGGCTCCTGAAAGCCGCAAAAGGGGAAGTCCTCTCCTTCTTTGACGAAAAATCCATTCAGAGAGCTGAAACTCGGATACTGATGCCCTCGACCCTTTTTCTCTTGGTTGTCCTCTTCGGTGTGTTGGTACCCCAACCCTTCTTTTTCGTGCCTTGTTGCTGGTTCTAAGGCCTGAAGTAACCCTGGATGCCCCATTCCTAGACTGGCTCTAGGTAAATATTTCATCATTCTCAGCATATTTGTGATCTTGGTGCTTAGACCGGGGATATTGTCAGGGGGTAGATACTCGATTCTCTGGGTGGTGAGAGCTTGTACTTGAGGCTCGTAAGAAAAGCCTCCCAGCTGTATGCTCTGACTCTCGATGCCCAATACAGGTAACTCTAGATCCGCCAAGGTCCTTTCAGGATCTCCTTGGATGGTGATTATATTCCCTTCGAACGGTATCTTGATCTTCTGGTGTAAGGAGGAGGGGAGTGCTCCTATGTCGTGTAGCCATGCTCTTCCCAACAGGAGGTTAAAACTGGAGGGAATGTCTATGATTTGAAAATCGGCCGAAAAGTTTCCAAGACCGACCATGAGATTGAGCTTTAGAGAGCCCGAGATGGCCCTCCTGGTGTTATCATAGGCCCTGACGGTTACGGCTGACTGAGAGAGTTCTGAATCCAATATACCCAGGCATCTGGTGGTCTTCAGGAGGCAGACGTTTATAGTTGACCAGTTATCGATGAGGACCTGTGGCAGGATTTTTCCTCGAGTCCGGACAGTGATATGGAGGGCCAGGATGTGTTTCCTCCCCAATGGAGATAAGTCTTCATCTGAAAATGACAGACTTCTTTGGACTGTAAGCGACCCAATCATGTTTGGCAGTTGTTCTGGTGTGGAATCTGATGATATGACGGCCTCATCTAGGAGTTTGATGAAGGCGGTCCTGTGAGGTTTTGAGGCAACCAAGAGGCCCCAAATGGTAATGTGTGCCTGGGTTTTCTTCAACTGTTCCAGTACTCGATCTTCTTCTATTTCCTTAGGAGGTAGGGTTTTCTCGGTATTCATTGGCGGTGGCTGGTATACCCTTCCTGAACGGGTGATTTGTTGTATCCAAAGAGATGCTGGGTCTGATCCTTCTGGGATTTCTGATGACTCTGGTTCTGCCGACCAACTGAAAGTTCCGGGGGAGGTTTCTGTTATACAGATTGTCTCCTTGGGGGAGCCTCGAGGCTTCCACGGCTGTTTTTTTCATATCCTAGGTCCATCCTATCCCATATTTTTCGGGATTGGTTTTGATTGTAAGTGGTTGTGGGATCCCCTAATTTGCCTTTTCTAAACCTTACCCGGGTAGGAAGTTCATCTTAGTCATCCATTGGTCAATTATCGGATTGAGGCCTGGGGCAACTTGAGCCTTTGCTGGCAACACAGCGGGTGCCTTATAGGTTGGGTCATCCCGAATGAGTCCTACGGGATCAAAGCCTTCCTCATCAGTGGTCAAAGCGTTAATTCCCGTAGGTGGAGCATGGTTGGGAAGCGAATTGTTGGTAACATTGGGCTCGCCGGGTGCGGGAATGGTTCTGGCTTCAATGAGGTCCTGGATACGATGGCGAAGAGCCAAGCAGCGTTTCGTGTCATGGCCCGCTGCTTGATGGTATGCACAATTCTCGTTCATTCTCCAAGTGCTGGGAATAGGGTTAGGTGGGGGGCGCGGGTTGAGTGGAGTGATCAGTCCAGCCTTTCGGAGTAGTTCCAAGCTTTTAACCAGGGTAGTGGGAAGGATGCAGAAGTTTCTCCTCTTCTTGATCTCGATGCTCGGAGAGTCTCCTTGTGCAGGCCAATTTATCGGAGGGGCTTGTTATGACTGTTGGAATGGATTTTGTTGATATGGGTACGAGCTTAGTTGGTTTATGGTTGGAGTGGCTGTCTTTCTCCCGGTGTATGAGGCTTTCTTGGTATCGGACTCTACCTTCTTGGCCAATTCTTCCTCTACTTGCGACCCCATACTCAACAGGGCCCTGAAGTGTGGGAATACATGTTTTCCCATGCAACTCAGTACAGCTGGAGTGAAATTCTTCTGTATGATATCCAACTGTTCTTCTTCATCGGGCTGTTTGGACATTTGGGAGGCCATCTCTCTCCAACGTGTGACGAAATCGCTGAAGCTTTCTTTCTCGCCTTGCTTGGCCATTTCCAGGTGTTTACGGATAATTTCCAAATCCTCGTTGGACCCGTATTTGGTCATGAATTCCTTGATAATATCTCCCCAAGTCTTTGTGTGGTGTCTCTCCAAATCGAAAAACCATCTCAGGGCGGCCCCCGTGAGAGTCATGTGAAAGGCCTGAGCCAGCTCCGGCTCTCCGCAACTGGACACTTGCATAGATCTGATGTAAGATTGGAGATGAGTTTTCGGGGGTGTGGTTCCTGTGAATTTGGTGATGGAAGGGAGTTTGAATCCCTGAGGTAATCTTGCTTCTGGGTAGAGGGAGCAGGCATTCATATCTGTGATCTCGTCTGCCCCTTTTATTAGCGAGATCCCCCTTTGCAGAACCTTCATCTGCTCTTTCAGCTTATTTATTTCTTCGCTCTTTCTTGACACCTCGTCGGGCTGTTCCCGAGCTATAACCAATTCTGCATACACTGCCCGAAGTCGGTTGATGTCTGGGTACTCATTAGGAGGGGCTACCGGGGCCGGTGGTGGAATAGGTCTTGCGGGGACTTGTGGCCATGGTTGGTATTGGGGATCAAGGCCTTGCTGAGGTTGTGGCCAGATGATGGGTGGCTCTTGTTGTTGGTAAGTGGGGCCTGAATCCGGGGCCCATTGATTTTGGTTATTGGGATCAGTCTGAACGGGACCGGGTGGGATATGACCCGTTTACTGTGGGTTGGTTCCTTGAATCGGGGGAAGTACTTGCGATGATTGCCCTTGATTCTGATCTCGATTTGGTGGTAGTCGTTCAAACCCCGGTGGTGCTGCCTGTCCGGCTGATAACTCTTTTACTCAAACTCGGGTACTCTGTTACTCGTTCGTGAGGTTTGCTAAACTCATGCTGACGGTCATTAGCAAATGATGCATCTCGGCTAAAGTTGGTTGAGGTGCAGACGCCTCGGCTAGGCTCTGATCTGTCTCTTGATTCTCGTGTCCATCGGCCATTTTGGGTGTTCTTGGTTTTACTAGTCTCCGGTATGATCTCGACCGGCCCAACCTTCCAGACTGTCGTTGTTTACGGCTGTAGACGAAACCACGTGGCGAAGATGAAGGAAGACTACGATGCGACTCGATTTTTGCCAAAAGAACCACTAAAAATCGCCGAGAAAAGACTCGGGTTTCAAAAAGGTGTTATAAAGTAAGCCGTAGGGTGGTACATCCCCTACGACTGTTTGACAAGTGTTTTATTTGACTCAATCTTATATGCAGCGCAGGTGTATGAACGGTTAAGGCTTCAGGCTCCCTCCTATTTGGCAAGACCTTGCGATATACCCCAGGGGCGGGTACGTGCAAGAGCCTTTTGATATACTTTCCGGGTACGTGAGTGTTCTCGTCACTCGATATACCTCGGGGGCGTACTTGGCCAAGGAGATTGGAAGTAAATGCTTTCGGTTTATATTGGCCCAAGCAAGCCAACTCCATACTCACTTATAATACTTCCGAAGGTTTGGGGTAAATTCACACTCGTAGAACCAATGCATGATTTGTGAAAGTGCGTGTAAAGTTCGAAAGGTTGATTTCACAAATATCATTATCTTTAGTACGTATTTTTGAAAAACTCCCATTTTTTAGAAAAAGGTTTCTTTTCAATCAATTAACATAAGTAGGGAAAGCAGTAAAAGCAAGTATTCAACAGATAAACAAAAGTCCACATATAAGAGTCTAGTTTTCTAACAGTCCCCAGCGGAGTCGCCACTGTGAGAATTCGCAAATGCGACCCCCAGGTCTCGTCCCCGTTCGTTGGGCGTCTAAAACGTCGGAACTGATTCCGTCGTTCCATTTGCTGGAGTATTTTGATAATTCATATCACATGTCCCTATGTTTTATTTCTAGATGCAAAAGGGTTCGTTCAGAGTCGCCAGTACGTTGTAGGAGAAAACGGACAAAAAGGGTCGTGTAAGAGGAAAGGCTATAGACAAGCCTTTCTTTACACATTTGTCTACGAAACCAGAATTCTATAGGGTTCGAAAACTATATTACGGTTTGGGAAGGTGTTAAGCACCCATTCCGTCCTTTCGGTCTCTAGTGGTCTTTTATATGTTTATTCTATGTTGAAAAACTTGGATGCTTTTACTGATAGTCTATTACTTTCTAAGTGAAAACCCTAATTTTTGGGAAAAGCGGGGAAAGGGATAAAAACCTTTGTGTTCCGAGATCCGATGTTTAGTTTTGAGGGATGCAAGTACAAGTGACAAAAGTGAGTTTTTTCTTTAGAGAGGGAGTTTCCCGTATTATTTCTCAGATAATGACGGTTTTTCTCGGGTTTTAACTTGTTTTGGAAAAAGTTTGGATCTTATATCAGAACTAATTCAATATGGAATTAGAACTCTTGAGGGGAGTTTTACCAGATGCATCACAATCTATGAAACAGATAGGATATACTGGGTTTTTAATTCCTAAGTAAGTTTTACCAGTCCGAGTTTTGAAAACAGGATTTTATCCGGATGGTAATATACTTACTCTTCTGGTTTTGCAAATGATTTTATTAAGGCCTTTTGTTTTGAAAACGGTAGACTATTTATAACTTGGCAATAAGTTTATTCAAATAAAACGTGGACAGAACAACAAAAGTAAAACAAGTACACAGATATCTAATTTAAATACTAGAAGGGACTTTCTTTACCTTCCCGACGAGAATAATAATAATAAGAAAGAAAATATAATACGGCATAGAGATTTTCGGTGATAATAATCTTTTCCTTCTTTAGATATTTTCGAGAATTCGATTCCAGAGACGGGACACGTCAAGTGTCAGGAATAGATTCGATAACTCTTCAAAAATAAGACGATAATAGAGAATGCTTGATGAAATACTATAAAATCAGATTTAAAGCTTAGAATTCTTCAATCCTCAGTTGCTGCCCTTGAACCCTTAGGGGTGTTGGCCTATTTATACTGCTCGGGGAAGATTGTCGCGCGACATATCCCCAGAAAGGGCAAGTGTCACGCGACATAGTGTACAATGTCGCATGACAAACGGCTGAAGTGATGTTTCTGACAGACTGATTTGTCAGAGAGTGGATGGTCGGGGTCAGAGGGGTTTGCCGTGCGACAAAGGAATGATTGTCGCGCGACATACTGATATGTCGTGAGACAATCCCACTTAAAAATAGGTTTGTTGGCCAACAAACCCTTTCGGGGTAGTTTCGGGTGCTCGGGTGGGTGCCGGACCCAAAAATAGTAATTTTCGAAGGTCGTTAGGGTTCTTGCAGGGGTCACGGATCGGGGTGTCTACAGTCAACGCGTTCACCACCATCATGCTAAATATCAACGATATGAATGATGCTGATAGACTATTCTTCTTCATGATCAGATTACAACCGTGGGCCAAAACGGAACTAAATCGAAGCCAGGTGAAGACGTTACCTCAAGCCATATCAGCTGCCGAATGCTTGCAAGATTACACCGCAGGTCCGAAAACAAATGTCCCAAGAAGTGGACAAGCGAAAAATGCAGGGGAGAGAAAACAGAATCATCTGGCAAAACCTTATTGGAGAGGCAACACACCCACCAGGCCATTTACCCAGCAAAATAGTTTCAAGAATGGGAACAAGTTCACAGGGAGCTCCCAAACCGGCAGTAGTGGGAAAAAGCCCTTCAGCCCGGGACCTTGTCATTTGTGTCGCGGTGCCCATTTCATGGCCAATTGCCCCGATAAACAACTCCTAAGTGCTCTCATCGCCAGGGGTGGCGGCATGCTTCCCAAAGCCCCAGCTGCCTCTGGACAATCTTACCGTACTCAGCAAAATGACCATGCCGAGTTTGAAGAAGAAACTGAGGAGTATGAAGGACCATCATTGGGTGCCTATCAGGGGCAGTTAATGCACTCTTGCAATGCAGTAACGGTTGAAGAAAATTCCCAATAAGAAGGGAAGGTGGAACCATCCTCAAAAGGGAAAGCAGTTGTGGGAAAGAGTCCTCAGAGAAATGGTATGATGTATGTTGATATCAAGATCAACAGAAAGCCAATTCAGGCCATGGTGGACACAGGCGCAACGCACAATTACCTGGTGAGCACTGAAGTTGAACAGTTAGGCCTTATCTTAGAAAAAGTAGTGGGTCGTGTGAAGGCCATCAACTTGGCGGCTCAACCTGTCGCCGGAATGGCGAAATCTGTGTTAGTAAAAGTGGGTCTTTATGAAGGAAGAACTAATTTCTCAGTTGTGGTGATGGATGACTTCAAGGTTATCTTGGGGCTAGAGTTTTTGAGAGAAACTAAGGCTAGCGTCATGCCCAGTACAAATAGCCTCATGATGCTAGGTAAGAATCCATGCATTATCCCGGTGATGACCCCGTCAAGCAGTGAAAAGTTTTTATCGGCAATCCAATTGAAGAAGGGCCTCAAGCACGACAATCCCACTTTTGTCGCTGCACTGAAATGGGATAAAATTCAAGATATATCGGGACCTTTGCCGAGATCCATTCGACAAGTGTTAACCGAATTTGAAGATGTGATGCTCGACAATCTTCCAAAGAAGTTACCTCCTCGTAGAGAAATAGATCATCAAATCGAACTTCTGCCAGGTACCAAGCCTCCAATTCGTGCAGCATATTGAATGTCCCAGCCTGAACTAGCAGAACTTTGAAAATAGTTGAAGGAGCTACTGGATGCGGGTTTAGTGTAACCAGCCAAATCGCCTTACGGAGCTCTTGTCCTCTTTTAAAAGAAACAAGACGGTTCCTTAAGAATGTGAGTCGATTATCGAGCTCTCAACAAGGTGACCATAAGGAATAACTATCATATCCCCCTAGTCGCAGATTGCTTCGATCAACTCAGCCAGGCAAAAATATTTACAAAGCTTGATCTCAGATCCGGATATTGGCAGGTTCGTATTGCAGTAGGGGACGAGGGAAAAACCACGTGCTTCACAAGATATGGAGCTTATGAATTTCTAGTTATGCCATTTGGGCTCACTAATGCTCCAGCCACCTTCAGCACTCTGATGAATCAGGTTCTCAGGAATTACTTGGATGATTTTGTAATGGTCTATCTCGACGACATTGTGGTTTTTAGCAAAAGCATGGAGTAACATGAACAACGCCTGAGGAGGGTATTGGAAAGACTTCGAAAGCATGAGTTGTATCTCAAACTATCGAAATGTTCTTTTGTGCAGAAACGTATCAAGTTTTTGGGCCACATCATTGAACAGGGGAAAGTGCAGATGGATCCGGTTAAGGTCAAGGTCATACAGGAGTGGTGAGTGCCCACAAATGTGTCAGAAGTCCGTTCTTTTTTGGGACTAGCCAATTACTATAGGAAGTTCGTGAAGAACTACTCTAATATCGCAATGCCCCTAACAAAACTCTTAAAGAATGTGAAAGTTTGGGATTGGTCGACGAGTTTCCAAGCTACCTTCGATGCTCTGAAAAGGGCCGTGTCTGAAGATCCCGTTCTTACACTGCCAGATGTGACTAAGCCATTCAAAGTGCATACCGATGCATCGGATGTAGCCCTAGGAGGAGTCTTAATGCAAGAAAGTCACCCGGTAGCTTATGAGAGTCGAAAGCTCAATGACACGGAGAAGAGGTACTCTGCCCATGAGAAAGAGTTGCTCGTTGTGGTCTATTTTCTAAGGTTATGGAGGCACTACCTTCTCGGTTCTCGATTTCTAGTGAAAACGGATAACACCGCAGTTAGTCACTTTCTTAGTCAACCGAAATTGAGTTCCGAACAAGCGAGGTGGCAGGAGTTACTAGCCAAATTCAACTTTTGGATGGAGTATAAAGCAGGTTCGACCAATTAAGTGGCGGATGCGTTGAGCCGTATAGTTGAGTTCAACCAACAGGCTAATGCATTCCTCAATGCCATTCTTCGAATCGATAGTCAAGTATCAATTGAATTTCGAGGAAAAATAAAAAATGTGCTACCACAAGATTCGGTTTCTGCTCAACTATTGAAGATGATCGAAAAGGGGAAGACGTGGCAGTTTTGGTTGGACGACGGGTTCGTGTTAACAAAGGGAAATCGAGTCTTTATTCCTCGAGTAGGGGAGTTAAGGCGTACTCTAATCCGAGAGTGTCATGATACTTTATGGGTGGGACATCCTGGTCAAGAAAGGACGCTAGCCCTCCTCAAGCAAGGTTACTACTGGCCCCAAATGGAAGATGAGGTCGAGAGCTATGTTAGAACTTGCCTCATCTATCAACAGGACAAGATCGAATGAAGACAACCAGCAGGGTTATTGGAACCTCTACCCATCCCGGAAAGACCGTGGGAGAGCATTTCGCTCGATTTTATATCAGGCCTACCCAAAGTGGGGGACTTGACAACCATCCTCGTGGTCATTGATCGGTTCTCAAAATATGTCACTTTCATTGCGGTTCCAAAGAACACGTCTGGTGAGGAGACTGCACAGTTATTCTTCAAGTATGTGGTTAAATATTGGGGGATCCCTCGAAGAATCGTCAGTGATAGGGACTCACGATTCACGGGAAATTTTTTGAAGGAACTCTTCAAAGTTCTCGACTCCAAGTTGTGTATGAGTTCCAGTTACCATCCTCAGTCTGATGGACAAACTGAAAGATATAATGCAATGCTCGAGGATTATCTATGCCACTTTGCTAGTGCAACTCAGCGAATTTGGGTTAAATTATTGGATGTGGCTCAATTGTGCTTCAATGCCCAAAAGAACTCAGGGACAGGCAAGAGTGCTTTCAAAATAGTGACGGGACAACAGCCAATCCTTCCTCACACTGCCAACTCGATACCAACGTCGAAATCCCCTAGAGCCCGCAATTTCTCTGAAGAATGGAAGCAGAATATTGAATTGGCTCGTTCACACCTAGAAAAGGCCACCCATCGAATGAAGAAATATGTGGACCAGAAAAGACGACCGCTAGAGTTCTAAGTAGGGGACCTAGTAATGGTTAAGCTTCTCCCGCAAGATAAGAAGTTCTTAAGGGGTCGCAACCCACGTTTTCTATAGAAATAAGAGGGACCGCTCAAAATTGAGAAGAGGATTGGGAAAGTGGCTTATCGGATTAAACCCCCTAGTTGGTTGAAGGTCCACCCAGTGTTTCATGTCAAGATGTTGAAATCGTACTTTGCTGATACTACAGATCCATCCCGAAGCGAGTCTAATCGTCCAGGGTTGAAACAGAAAGCAGAAGGGAAGAGGTCAGTGGAAGCCATGCTTGCTGATCGAGTGGTGACAGCTTCCTGTAAACAACACCAAGAGTTTCTCATCAAATGGGCCGGAAGAGACCCAGAAGAGAACACCTGGGAAAAAGCATCGGACCTATCCACCTTCCAGGACCAGATTACGACATACCTCGACAAGTTGACGAGGGCGTCAACAGCTCTAGTGGGGGAGGATGTCACAGGGTGCCTCCCAATAGCACTCGTGACCGACTACACTTCATCGACACCGTGCACACGCCCGAGCGCAGCATGGCCCAACAGGAGATCCAACACCACTTCATCAACACTGTGCACGCGCCCGAGCGCAGTGCGGCCCAACAAGAGCTCCAGCACCAACGAGACGCCAAGCATCATCTAGTTCTAGAATTGTGTTTAGGCCTCTCATATGTAAATATTGTTTCCATGTAACTAGATTTAGGAATTTTCTTTGTAATTGCATTTCATTTCCTTTGTAATCGTTTTCTTGTAACTTGTAAGACCCAACGTGCACTACTACCACTTTGGTATTTTCATTAAGTGATTATACGTGGGGATAAGACTATCTACCTCACATTCGAGTTGCCTACCAGTGCACGTTGTTCACCACTTTGTTTCAAGCTCTTACTTTCTTTCATATTGTAATAGCTTTCCATGTAATCAAGTTTTACGCAATTAAGTAATTTCCATTTATGCTCAAGCTCTTTTTAAATTACTGTTGTTGCACGTTGATTGTTGATTGTAATTAAAACTCGATCGTACTTGACTGGGCTGTCGATTAGCCCCGGCACTCATGCGGCCTCCTTTGTGCCATCAAAGGACGCCCCGTGACACATCGGCACGGGCATACCCTAGTTTTATAAAAGTGAAAGTGGTCAACTGTCCACCCTCACGTGAACATGCATTCACTGTTGTGGCTGTACAATTATTATATAAACATGAAAAGGCTGGATTATCGAATCATCGCTTGTATCAAGAACCCAGTGGACCTTATCTATTTAAAGGCCAAAACTAATGCAATTTTAGTCTTCTTCCTATTCTATATTGCTAGACTTATTTATTAACCTTTAGATCTTGATTTTGACTTTAGAATAACACTTTTAACATTGTACATACTTTTTAACTGCACTCATAAACAGAAAGTACCTACCTAAAAGCTTCAGATGAATAGATTCTATAAGTTGATTCACATATTTTCAGCTTAATATAGCACCACAGTAATTCATGCCCCTTTTATCTTCTTCTTCTTCTTCTTCTTCTTCTTCTTCTTCTTCTTCTTCTTCTATTTGTGATCTTTCTTTTTAACATGGTGGATACTACTTATATAAATGCAATAACATAAGAGAACTTACCATTATGACCGAATTAAGTACCATTGAAGTTAATACCAATGGTCCTTCAATCGTACCAAGCCTCAATTCGTCAATGTTACATGTGAAGCTCCTTACATAAATGCCGGAAACAAAAACAAGAAGATTGGCGACAAAGTAGAAGCAAGTTGTGGCATGATCGGGTTTGCATAATTTGTGGAGAAAGAGCTAAGCCAAATTTTGAAGTAAAGTAAACCTTAATATTTTTATTATTATTTTTTTCATGGGCATTTTTTTAACTACAAAGATGAAAATCCCCCTAAACGCTCATAAGACTTGAACTTGGAATTTCTAGTAGGTCCGAGTAGGTGCCTTCCCACTATAATCTAAAGCCCGAAGGCACTTGAAACACTATCAAGCTTTTGGAATTTCAATTTTATGCTTGCAGGATTTCTTTCCATAAAAGATATTTGCACTAGAGCAATACGAATAAGTTATTATGGCTCATCACCACTATGCTACTTATCATTTTTTTTTTAGAAAAAAGTTCATTAATTATTTATATTTGAAAAGCATATACATCGTATGTGCACAAAAAAAGCGAGTTTTGGAATATAAGGTTTGACTTTTAATCCAAATGGAATAGTCTCAACAATCCTGAATTTAAAAATGAAGGAACAAGTTCAAGCAACCCAAGTCTATAAAATAATAGTTCATTTAAATATTAGTTCAATAGTAATGAATAACTTTATGATATAGTGATATGCTCACTGGCATAGGGCCGGTATTAATAGGGGTAGGCAAAGGATTCGATTCACCTATGTAACTAAAAAGAATATATATATATATATAGTTAGTAGTAGGTTAAATGCACGATTTCAAGAACATTACATATTTTTTGTATTCGAGAAATTTATTACCATATATATGATGGCAATTTTACTTAAGATGGTCTCAAAAAAAAATTTCTATAATTTATTACAGTCTAGAGTTTATTACTATATATAATTGGCCCAAGTTAGGACCAACTTTTTTATAACCAAATGGAGGTTTTATAGATTATCACTATAAAAAGGTTTTTACAGTAATTTTTTAAAGAATTTATTAATTTTAAAATCCAATGAGTTAATAGAGTGGTAATACCTTCCCTCTATAAGGGTAAGATCTAAAGCTATAACCATGACATCACCCATAGTTCTCCTTCCCTCATGAATCGAACCTTGGTTCTAAAGTCCTTTATGTAAATTTTGTCTAGAGAGATCAATACTAAGTGCATACTCTAGTTATTCAACAAATATAAAATTAGAGTGAATTCTCTTGAATTGTTCAATCTCTATATTTTTACTTGAAATGAGTTATATTAGTTTTAATGAATGAACTTAAATTACTAAATTTACTATTGTTCAATTTTCACAACCAAATACAATTAAATGTGAAAATTGTAACCTGCTTAATTTATAATTTGAAGGGGCAATTAAAAAAAAGGGCTTATTAGAGAAAGATTTTCACACTAAAGCCAAGGAATAATTTTTTTTTTAAATAAAGGCCTATTTTTTTTTTATTGATAATATGACATGTGTCTTTTTTTTTCATTATAAATGACATCCCAACCCTTAAAATAAACTAAAAAATACCAATATGCATTAAAATATGGACTGCAATATGAACTTTGCAGTCTATATTTCACTGCAATATAAACTTTGCAGTCCATATTTCACTGCAATGTGAACTTTGCAGTTGATATTTTTAGTGCAAAGTTCATGTTGCAGTCTATATTTTACTGCAATGTGAACTTTGCAGTCCATATTTTTAGTGCAAAGTTCATATTGCAGTCCATATTTCACTGCAATATGAACTTTGCAGTTCATATTTTACTGCAATATGAACTTTGCAGTCCATATTTTTTGTGTAAAATTCATAAAAATGGGTAATTTAGGTAATACATAACATGTTTTTTATTAATTAAATGATATTTAAATTTATTCAAATACATTCATTTAAAATATAAAACAAAATAGGCCTCTTACACTATTACCAATTAAAAATAGGCCCTTCATTCAAAAAAATATTATTCATTGGATTTTTAGTAAAAATCAATGTATAATAAGCCCTTCTACCTAATTTCTAGTAATTTGAAGGGCAACTAAATGAGCCATAAGTATAACAATGACGCTTTATTAAACTAATCCATGAAATCACACTTTCAGATAAAATGCATGATTGCATTTTGAGTTATAATAAGTTCTTTAATCATGAAGGAACTATATGTTTTCTTAAGATGAAGACAATCTATTTAATTTTAGTACAACTAATTTTAAATTTAATTATATTATGATAATTAGGGATTGTAAAAGGAAAAAAAACTAACTTTTCACAAATAAACAAAAGTATTGGAAAAATAAAAATCCTAATAAAAAAAATTCATCATCACAAACTTTGTTATTTGAAAAAATATTTAAGTTATTAAATATTAATTATTAATTATGAGAAAGTTTAACCATAGCTAAATTCCCAAAATGAAATCAACAAATTTTAAAATATAAATAACATATAATAACAAACAAATTAAAAATATATATATTTAAAAAGACTCAAAATGACATTATTTTGAGAAAAACTAAGATACATGTATTTAGGCATAATTTTCATTCTCATTCTACAAGAAAAAGTGAAAAATAAAATAAAATATTTCATTATATTTTAAAAAAAAAATAGAAGAAGAAGTTGTACTCAATTTTTTTTCCTAAAAGTTTATGAAATTATGAGCAGGATTCTTGAAATGGCTTAAAAATTCACTTTTCAAGTAAGCTAGAGATTTAGTCAAAGGGACGGAAAAGGAAATAAAGATTGGCACCGGATTGGTACTGCCTCTAGTAGGCACGGCTCTTAACCGTGCCAAAGCCATTTCAAGACCTACCAAAATCTGGTACGGCTTAAAATCGTGCCAAACTTGCGTACCACTTAGCGAGTTTTGGTGAAGTGTGTGTTGTGAATACGAGAGCAATTAACCTAACCTTGAATCACAATTATAACCCACGAAACTCCTTTCGGTAATTTCTATAAACACTAGGCGGGAGAATTCTGATTTGCAATAAGGATCAACAACCAAACAAGTAATGCACACGCAATATATACGTAGTTATGAATAAACGATAAAACATACGATAAATAAACAGCAAAATAATCAAGAAAATACACCATGACATAACATACTGCGTACCCAAACCAAGTCTTCCCAGTGAAAGAGGAGAACTTTATTGATGAAGAGAAATTCGGAACTCAACACTCAATCCTTCTCACTGATTAATGAAATAATCCCCCAATTGATATAACCCTCTGAAATCCTATCTAAACCTTCACTAGAAACCATCACAAGAAAAACCCTCTTGTAAGATCACAAAATCCTAGTTTACTTTCTATGCAATCAAATACAAGTTGTACAGTAAAAATATAATAAGATAGATCTATTTATATAAATGTGACAATCGAACTAATGGGCTTAGGCCACTTTGCCACGTGTGCCAGTATGACCTTGTTTAGGTCCATACCGAAATGCCACATAAAGTCGTCTCCAGCCAACCTTGATCGCTATAACCCAGAATTAAACCATTCATCCCTTTTAAAACCATTCTAACACCTTCAAAGATGTTCCCTCGAACTTCACCATAAAGTTAGATTAAGGAGACTTACGCAATGCCTAAACTTCTTCGTGGTAACTGGCTTAGTTAGCATGTCTACCGCCTTTTCATCAGAATGTACCTTTTATAGGACGACCTCACCAGAATTAACTCAATTTTGTACTCTATGGTACAGCACAACAATATATTTTGTGGGGGCATGGTACACTTGGTTCTTAGCCAAATAAACCGCACTTTACCTATCGCACCGAAGAAAAATACCATCTTGCTTCAAACCCAACTCATTCACCAAACCTTTCAACTACACTGCTTCCTTTGATACTTCTGTAAGCGCCATATGTTCCGCATATGTCGTAGACAAAGCACTTATTGCCTGTAATATAAATCTCCACAAAATTGGTCCACTTGCCATAACAAACAC
This sequence comes from Lonicera japonica, assembly GCA_021464415.1. Classification (NCBI taxonomy): domain Eukaryota; kingdom Viridiplantae; phylum Streptophyta; class Magnoliopsida; order Dipsacales; family Caprifoliaceae; genus Lonicera; species Lonicera japonica. Next base: position 83,288,641 of record CM038464.1, on the reverse strand, counting down.
ATAGCCCAAGGTAAACATTCCTTTATCAAGGTCACTTGTGTAATCAGAGTCTACGAATCCCATAGTATAATTGGCCCCATATTTATTCTTGAACACAATACACATGGATTTGGTACCCTGTAAATACAGTAGAACCCATTTCATAGCTTTCCAGTAATCTTTGCTTGGATTTGACATGAATCTACTAACCATTCCAATCGCATGAGTTGGATCCGGTCTTGTACAAACCATGGCATACATAAGACAACCCACCAAGCTAGTAAATAGTATTGTCAACATCTCAGCGCAATCATCAAGTGAGAAAAGACATTACTTTTGCTAACAAAGCAAAATGAGAAGCTAATGGAGTAGACACCGGCTTCACACTCGGCATATTGAATTTCTCAAGAAAATGAGAACTTATAAAGCCTAAAATTTTGTTGGCTTTATTCCTTCAACAAAAACACGTTTGCTTATAAGCTGGTTGAGTCATTCGAAATTACATCTAAAGAAGTACAAGCAAATCAAGCTACCAAATTAATGCATTAAAGATTTCATTAAGAAATATATGATGAGTATTGAGATTTGAATTTAATTTCTTAAGTGGCGTTTTCAAAAGTCTTTTAGGTCAATTTTTTTTTCTATTTTTGTTGGTGTTTTTCTTGTGTACGTAATGTTTCGGCGAACTGAATTGATGAGGAAACTTGTAAATTATGTTCCTATCATATTCCAAGAGTTGCCTCAAAAATTTTGGTCGAATCAGAGTTCAAAAGAATTTGACATAGCGAAAAACAAAAACAAAAGAAAAGATTTATTAAATAAATAAAAGGTTTAATTTTCCAAAAAGTCAAATGCTCAGTCCTCTTTATAAAACTGCATGTGTTTTTGTCTTGTTCTAATTTAAATCAAAGGCAAAAGCCAAGTGTCCTTTTAGCGATGATTACCTTTTAAATGCGTGGCTAGAAAATTTCCATGAATGGGTGGACTGATAAACCACTTCATAATGTGGATTGGTGCTGCACAAATCCGGGGCTGGAAATTAAATTTTTAGTTTTGGACTGATACATTTTTTTGGTGTTGGACAAATTTAGTTTGTAAATTTGGGTAGCATATTTTTATCGCAAAAATTCTGATTTTAAGTATTTTAAATCTTTTTCTAAAAGAAGTTGTTCTCTATATTTTTATATAAAATGACCTATAAGGTAAGGGAATTATACATATGTTTTGAAAGAATTTTTTAAACCTTAAAGAGAGATAACTCAAAACATAAAATCCACCTTAGGATTTCAATTCATGTCAAAGTACAAAACATATCCCAAAGTACATGTGATTTACAAACGGTGATAAACAGATTGGTGCGAAACCGAAGCGTGTGATTCATTGTGACCCAAATCGTGTGATTTGAGGAGGGACTATAAGCGCAGAAGATGGAGACTTTTGCAGTCAGCTTGTGTGATTCAAGTCTTGCAAGTCTGTGTGATTTGTAATTAAGTTTATAAACTTTTATGCATATAATGCATTGTTAAGAATTAGTTCTGCACTGCAGGGATATTTCGTTAATTATGGTTTTTGTTTGACTATTTAATTGCTTTATTAATTGTTACATGCTAGAAAAATTAAACAGGTTTTCCAAAATTAAAATCCCTAGACTTCTGGGATTAACTTTTTAATGCGATTAAAATTGGTTTTTGAGAATCCAACCACCAAATAAAAAACCTATCATTAATTGATTTGCTTCCATATGTGCACACTCGTTAACTTTTTCAGACCTCTTTTGCAAAATCCACAACTTACCGTTTTTCCTATATTTTTAAATATCTATACCAAGGATCTTTTGTTCGGTGCTAAAATCCTTCATGTCAAATTTTCAAACCAATTCTTCTTTGAGCTTTTTAGCTTTTGACATACCACAATATGTTATAAGCATATCATCCGCATAAAGTATCAACAAAATGAACAAGCCATCATTAAAATTTTAAAATAGACACAATGATCACCATCACACTGATGATTATCAATCCGCAACATAAACAGCTTAAATTGTTGGTACCATTGTCTAGGAAACTGTTTAAGCCCATACACATACTTCTTTAGCCGACAGACATACTTTCCCTTACATACATCTTTGAACCCTCTAGTTGTGACATGTAAATCGTATTTTTCAAGTCACCATGAAGAAAATATATTTTCACATCCATTTACTCCAACTCCATATCGAATTGAGCTATCATTGCTAGCAATACCCATTTCGAAGTGTATCATGCCACTTGAGAAAAAATCTTATCATGGCCAATCAGCTCCTTCTAAGAAAACCACTTCGCTACTAACCATGCCTTCTACCTCGAAGCTGCATCTTTGTTGACTGCTTCTTTTTTCTTATATACCCACTTGCAACCAACAATACTTCGGTCTTTGCATCTAAGAACCATCACCCTCACTTGTAAATTGTAATAAGGGCATACTTGACCTTATCTACCCAACCAAGCCAAGAGGGTGGTTTGATTGCCCTTTGTGGTGTATCCCATGCCATTAAGTGTTTTGGCTCTGCCACTTGAGGTTGATCCATCTCACCCAATCTTTCCTCATATTTTTCCTGTAATAACTTAAAAAAATAAAAAAGAAATATCTATATAATAAGAAGAAAATAAAATAGAATAAAATTAAGACAGCTTATAAAAAAGGTATTCTTGGAAAATAGGAATAGTTGTTTGTTTTCAAGGAACAAATATATATAGTAGTAGTAGTAGTAGTAGTAGTAGTAGTAGTAGTCGTAGTAGTCGTCGTCGTAGTAGATAGAAAGTATCTAGATATGAGAAAAGAAACATGTGAGAAATTAGGGTATAGCCAAGTGGACCAATAGGAAAGTGGGGAAATGAATGAACATGGTGTGCTGGCATAAGAAGTGAAGGGGAAGAATCTATCTTTCTATCCTTTTATATCCCATACTTCCTCTTTATATATATATATATATGGGGTAGATGGAGGAAAAGTGACAAGAAGTAAGGAAGAGTGATAGTAAGAGAAAGAAAGATAAAAATAAATTAAAATACTATTATTAGAGTAATCGCCAAGGAATTTTGGAAGAATCAAAAGTGTGTACTCTATGTCTATACTTTTAAAAGTTTTATTCAATTATGATGTGTATATATGCCGGTAAATATAAGGGTATTTACTTAGGTCCAGCTGGCACAGAAAATAAAACACTAATAAATAAACAAATAACCAATGTATGCTTTAAAGAGATGGCAAGTTGGACTAGAGAAATATCCTCATATTGAATTTACTATATATATACACATGTGCACGGGACCTAAGATATATAAACAGATATAGGAGATGGATTAATATATATGCGCGGGTGTATGAGAAAGGAGCACAATGGTGAAAAAAAATTATAATCCGTGCACTCGTGATAGACAGTAAATTAAATATATGATTAGATTAGTTTATATATAAAGAGAATCTGGTGAATGGGTAGTAAGTTGAACATATGATTAAATTAGTTATATATATATAACGAGAATGAAAATGAATTTGTAATACCCCGTACTTTAATTTATTTTAAATTGAGGTATATTAGCTTATTTATACTCCTATGAGTGATTGTTTGGTGATTCAGGTGATCCAAATCGATTTCGGTTGGTAAATAAGAAGTTTTGGTCCTTCGCGATTTGTTAATTGTAGCTATCTTTGAGCTATCGTAATTTCTTCTCTATTTATCCAAATGAGATTCCGTTTGCGAGAGTGTCTAGTTTCCACGCCATTCTACAAGTTTTGTGTTTTGGACGAAGTACAATTCACACTCCTTGTGGGTCAAAACAGGGCACGAAGTAGGCCCATTGCAAAATTCTAGTCATTCGGTAGCGCTTCGGCAGAGCGCTGTCTTTGGCGAATTTCTGGAGATAATATATCCATAATTTGGGAAAACTTCCTATTATGAAGTTATAGATCTTCGAATTAGCTTCCGTAGACATAAAGATCACCTCAATCCGAGTTTCGAGCAAGGAGTTATGACCAAATTACCAAAAGTGGTCAGTACAGCCAAACTAAAGCTTCGACATAATGTTTCTGGGATCGGTCCCAGACCCTTGTGTGACGAATTTTCTAGAGTTTTAACCCCATTTTCTCATCATTTATCACCTTAATTCACCCAAACTCGACCAAAACCCACACTTATCAACTTGAAGGCTTTAGAGAGAGATGGAAGTGGTTCTTTGAAGGATACTTACTCATTCTTCAACATCAATCCGAAATAAAAGGTTCAAATCCTCCAAATCATCCTCTTGGTCACTATTCATCATCTTCTTCGTTGGAATTTCTTCGGATAAGGCTTGAACCTTCATATTTCTTCTTCTTTCTTGTTGATAAGTCGAGGTAGGGGTTATATCTTTTCAAAAATCTCAAATATGGTTTTATTTATCGAAAGGTGAATGATTTTATATATATGTGTCATGTAGAGCACGTATTTTTTGTTTTTGATATACTAGAATGATTTATACTAGTATGGTCTATAACATGATGTTTTACGATTAATAAAGACCAAAAAGGGAGGTTTGAGGCAATAGATGCTATGTACACTTGATGATATGATTTTATTTGACTAGAAATGAATGATTTATACATGTATGTTAAATATGATGATTTTGCCTATTAATATCGATGGTATATGATTAATTGGAGTATGAATTCATGTATTTAAGCAAGATATGCCATCTAAGCTCTATGATTTCATGTTATTGCTTCATAGGGATGTCCTTTGGGTATGTATGTGTTGACTTGACAAGAAAAGGATTTTGTATACACTAAAGGACATGGACATGATTTCGATAGAGTTTATATGGCATATGTAGTATCTACTTTATATTTGATGCATGAAATGGAACAATATATGCCACTTGAACTTGATATATATGGAATATAGACTTGTAAGCGATGTTCCTTGGATATACATGTTTGGTTATATCCAAGTGGATTTGTAAATGGGTTATGTGTGCGCTGAGGAACATGGATACATGATGAATGAAGTTTAAGTGGCATGTATTGTTTTTAGTTGCCATAAAGAGCATGTATGCATGTTGTGCATTACAATTGTGTCAACCGAAATCTTGGAGATCCTTCAACAAGCTTGGATCATTTCTCTGGCCTATCGTATAGGCGTATATCTTTTATCATTATGCCGGGAGCTTCTTATGATTATTGTATCGTTCTGGACGTGACATGATCCTGATATGGATTCGGATATGATTATGTTCTGGACGTGACATGACCCTAATATGGATCCGAAGATGATTCTATTATAGCCCTTCGATGATGAAGGAATTGTGTATTTATTTGGTGCTTACCGGGATGGGAAAATAGGTAGGGCCCGGTGCCCTTGGGTTAAAAAGCCCTAAACCCCTGGGGGAGCAATGTATGGCCGCTTATAAGCCACCGATGTGGAGCCCGGGAACATAGGTAAATTGGCAAGGCACTAATGATTTTGTGGGTGTGATATTATCATTGGACTGGAGGTCTGATTCAGTTATAATCTTATGATACTCTCGGAAACCAATGGGCCAGTTATAATGATCGATGAATGGTTCTATCGGGCGGTCAGGCATCCGATAAAGGTTGGCTCGATGTGGATATATTCATTTTGGCTAGTGGCTTAATGGTTGACACAAGGGAGGTAACCTACATATGCATAAGCACGTATAATTTTTATATGATGATGGTTTTTAAACCGAACCATTTGTTGAAGATGAATTGTTGTTGAATTGTGAATTGTGTTTCCAACATGTTATCCACTGTTTTCCCCCCACTGAGCTTTGAGCTCACCCCGTGTTTTATTTACAATTTCAGGTACTCAAGGGGCGAACAATGGTAACGGGACTATGGGTTCGGGAATGAAATAGATGACTCTAATACATATTCACTTTTTGTTATATATATGTTATTTCGGGAAGCCATGGCTAGCCCGTAGTGTTATGCACTGTATTGCACCTGCTAAGTCTGGCTTTATATATTGGTTATATGTATACAAGATTTTATACAGTACTATCATCTTCTATACTGCTGATTGACATGTGTGATTGTTACTGTTTATATTTCTTTACATAGTTACATATATACCCATTTTAGTCAATCTAAGATAGGTTAGTAGCACACCAGGTCTTAATTACGGGTGTTGTCCTGTAGAATAAGGTGGAGGTGTTACAGAATTGGTAACAGGAACCAATGCTAGACTTTGGTTTTCTAAGTGTTATATATATATATATATATATTTAATAATACATCTATATATATATTTAATAATATATCTATATATATGTTACTACTCATGTAGGCAGCAAAGTGGGTATGCATATATACATATATGTGAGAAATAAACTTATATACAACAGGTGTTGGAGTCCTTTTACCTATATATATTTGATTAATTATAAACATATAGAAATTGATATATATATATATATATATACACAGTTTGTTTCTCATACGCATAGATGCGTATGCAGCTGCCTATTTCTGCTTATTTCCATTGGGCCTCATAATCAATTAACTATGGTTTGTTTTGAGTTGAAATTAAAAAAAACAAAAGGAAAAAAGAAAGCTTTATTTTTTGATCTCTCTCTATAGCCTGGGTGCACAAAACCAACAGAGCTCTATTTCCCTCTCTACCAATTTTCAAGCCTTCTCTCGATCACTAATTTAGAGTTTCTCTCCATCGATTTGGCTTTCTCTCTCTACCAATTTTCAAAATTCCTCTCCACCAATTTGGATCTTTCATTTCTCCACTGATTTTCAGTATTCTCTCTTTACCAATTTTGGAGCTTTCTCCATTAGATTTGTAAGTTTCAAATATTGGATTTCTTATTATAATTTCGAGTTTCGCAAGTATAATGAATGGGTTTGATTGAAAATGGGTTTGTGTCTAATTTCGAGTTTTGATGTGGAGAAGAATGGGTTTGATTGAAAATGGGTTTGTGCCTAATTTCAGTTTTGCTTGATTATACATCTATTAAATGTCGATTTTGTGCACTAAAGGGAAAGAAAATAAACAATATCAGTAATATTCAAAAGCCAGTTTCTGAAATTTGGCAAACATGAGTCTTGAAAACCAAAGGAAAGTTTGGTTTCTTAATTGAGTTGAGTTTGTATCAACACATTATACTTGTGTTGGTTTTATCCCAATTATTAAAGCTTAAATGAGCACCTACGTACGTATATGAAACACCTTTTTTACACAAAACAGAGTAAACCAAAGGAAAACCTCCTAATTGGTGGAGAAAAGAAAGCTCCAAATCGGTGGAGAGAAAGCTTGAAAATCGGTAGAGAGAGAAAGTTCCAAATCGGCAGAGAGAAGGCTTGAAAATCAGTAAAGAGAAAAAGAGAGCTCCGTTGCTTTTATGCACTCAGGCTATAGAGAGAGATCAAAAAAGAAAACTTTCTTTTTCCTTTTGTTTCTTTTAATTTCAACTCTAAACCAACCATAGTTAATTGATTGTGGGGCCTGGTGGAAATAAGCTGAAATAGGCACAGATGCGTACACATCTGTGCGTATGAGAAACAAACTGTATATATGTAACTAAGTTAATTCTTTTAGTAAATATTTATTTATTCTATACATAAATGTCGACCATTTCATTTCTTCTATATATTTAAATGTATTATATATTGGGTGGAGAATTTTTTGAAAGGCTTATAACTCTTTTACTTATATTTGTGGACATTCAATTAAAACTTGATTTTTGACTATTTCCACTTACAAATTTAATTTCTATGTAAATATGTAACATCTTGTATTTATATAAATGTTAATTATGTTATATTAACTCATTTATACATATGTGAATGATCATTTGGTAATTCGGGTGGTCCGAATCGATTTCGGTTGATAAATAGGAAGTTTTGGTTCTTTGCGGTTCGTTAATTCTAGCTAACTTTGGGCTATCGTAATTTCTTCGTTAGTTATCCGATTAAGGTTCCGTTAGCATGAGTGTCTAGTATTTTTACCATTCTACAACTTTCTTGTTTTGACCGAAAGCTAATTCGTACTCCTCGTGGGTCAAAACAGAGCGCAAAGTAGGCCCATTGCAAAATTTTGGTCATTCGGTAATGTTTCGGCAGAACGCTGTCTTCGGTGAATTTCTGGAAAAAATATATCCAGAACTTGGGAAAACTTTATTTTAGAAAGTTTTAGATATTTGAATTACCTTTCCGTGCATATAAAGATCACCTCAATCGGAGTTCCGAGCGAAAAGTTATGGTCAAAATACAAACAGTGCTCCAGGCCCAAAAATGTTAAAGCGCGGACCGGTATGGCATTTTTGGCATACTGGTCCAGCACCAAATTTTGGAAAATTTGTGCCCCGCGGACCAGTATTCGATATTTGGCATACCGGTCTGCCAGTTAACTTTTTCGACCGACTTAAGCTCGTTTTAAGTGCGTTTTAACCCTTTTTTCATCCATTTTTCGACCCAAACTCCCCCACACACTAGGAAAGGTTTTTAGAGGATTCTAGAGAGGGAAGGAAAGATATTTCTACACATAAATCCTTTCAAATCAAAGATTTAAGCTCAAAATCATTTGAATCATCTTCTTCTTCACTATTCATCATCTTCCTCCTTGGGATTCCTTTGGGAGAGCTTGGATTCTCTTCTTTCTTCCTTCTATACAGCCAATAAACACGAGGTAAGGGTTTATTTTCTTTTATAACATGATAATATGACTTTATTACTTAAAAATTATTGTGTTTGATTCATGGTTGGTTGGGAACTAAAATATAAGAAGGATTATAATGTTTTATGATCCATAAGGCTATGATTGCATGATTTAAGACAAGGTATACCATATATACTCAAGATGGAGTGTTATTTGAACAAAACGAAGTATCCTTTGGCGGTATGTATTATAATTGTTGATAAAAGTGGCGTATTGATGAATTTTGTATACCAAAGGATATGTGGTAGAACTTTTGGAGTATATATGGCATAAATTGCCTCATATTTATATTCAACATCATATTATGCACGATACATATAATTGTTGTGTCAACCGATGGTTCGAGAATCATATGACAATATTTTGAACGGACTCGCAACTTATGGATTGGTTGGCTATCTTATGAAAGGCCTTCATCATTTACTATTGGTTCGGAGAGCTTATATTTCTCGGGAACAAATTATTGGTATAGTTGGATAGTGCTTGCCGGGATGGAAAATAAGTGGGGCTCGGTACCTTTGAGTTGAAAATCCATAAACTCCCGGGAGAGCAACGTTTGGCCACCTATAAGCCACCGGTGAGGAGCCCGTGAATCTAGGCAATTGGCAAGGCACTATGACTCATGTCGATATTCGTGTTCTTATAAAAATTGGGATGGTTGATCCCATGGCTCTATTACGATGATAGCCTTATAAGTCTGGCGACTATGGATCATCTCTACAGTTCGTGCTATCTATTATACGGTAAACGGTTGACACAGGAGGTAACCTGCATTAGCACGATCATGCATCTTTTAATGGTTGGCAATGATTCTTGTTTGTATTACTTAAGTAATATATTTTGAAAATAAAATGATAAACTTGTCTGAAACACCCTGCCCTATACTTTCCCCCATACTGATCAAATAGCTCACCCCGTTTTTTTTCTAAAACCCTACAGGTACTTAGGAATCGAAAGAGGGCCAGGAAGCCATGGGCTCAGGAATGAATTAGTGGCTCTGATACTTGTATTTTGATATTTTTTTAATTGTGTATATCTTGGTACGGCAAGTCACGGCTTGCCTATGACACGTCCACTTTTAATTTTGTCTGTAATAAATATATTTATATATAGCTCCCTTTTTGATATCTATACATGTTTATATACGAACTTGACTTGCCCTACATCATTACTATGCTTGTGAAATCTTAACTGCATGGTACATGTTGGAATGTTTTAACATTATTTTCATATTCTATACTCACCAATGCTTGATGTACAGTTTGTTGTTGACTTATATTCTTCTTATATACCTATCTTAGTCATACTAAGATGAGTCAGTAACGTCCCAGGTCTTAATTACAGGTGTTATCCTGTACATTAAGGCGGGGGTGTTATAAAATATATAAAAAACAAAAACAAAAGAAGAAGAAGAAGAAGAAGATCGATGTAACAACCCTTTTTGTTAGTGACCTGTACCATTCCAGGGATAATTAGATGGCGAGCCGAACACCAGCATTGTGCAGAACTAATTCCTCATTGGCCAATCTTTGATTGGAAAATAAAAAGTATGTGGCCCATAACGGGATACAATTTTACTGATTTGAGAAAGGGGTTGCATATAAACAAGATTCTTATTTATATTTATTTCTTATATTTCAAAGAATCTAAATATCGAACAGCATTGGCTACATGTAAATTAATATATGAAAATCTTTGCGGTACTATTTAACATTTAAATTTAGACATTTAGTACTCACGGGCTTGTGAAGCTTATCCTTATTTTATTTTTATATTACAGTTATCCCCTAATGACTCTAATAAGGAACGTCGGAAAGAGAGCAGAACGAATAAAGGGGATGGATAGTAGCACTAAATAAGTATAGAAGTTATTATATATATATATATATATATATAATTTGACTATTATTGAAAAAGACTTGGTATTTTATTATGAAATGTAATACTTTCTAAATTTGAACCTCAGTTATTATGTAATTTTTCTATGATATTTTACGCTATTGAATCTATAAGTAAAAATAAATGTGTAGTGTTAGTGGTACGTTACGCCTCTAATTTAAGCACTTGTAATTAGGGTTGTGACACCTCCCTCTCTAACTTCACCTCAACCATGTCATCATTCGGTTGAACTTCTTGTGATTCATCTCTTGTATCACTTAAATATGCTCCACCATTTGCGGTAACAGACGATCTTGGAACTAAAATTAGAATATTGGATGTAATAACCCTACTGTCATCAATGATCTCTTGATATTCCCATGTCTTTAGCATGCTCCCTCATCGAATGTCACATCCCTACTAAAAAAGCAATTTATTTGCTGTAGTATCCCAGAGTTTGAACCCTTTAACCTCTCCCACAAAATCGAGAAAGATACATTGGTAAGTTTTTTGATCATTCTTAGACCTCTCATCTCTAGGTTTATGTTCATATACCAGGCACCCAAACACTCTAAACTTATAGTAGTCGACTTCTCGTCCTGACCGCATTTCTTCTCGACATTTTAAACCAAGATTAGCATTCAGTGACATGTTAATCAGATAAATGGCATGATTAACACTTGTTGCCCAAAAGGTTTTAAGCAAGCCAACCAAGAAGACGTAAACATCTCGCCTTTTTTATAAATGTTGCGATTCATCCTCTTCCCAACACCATTCTATTGTGGAGTTTTATTCATGGTAAACTACGTCATGATCCCGATTCTTTGCAAAATATCAACAATTCACCATCCTTATACTCATCACCATTGTCACTCTTTAAATACTTTATTTTTTGACATGTTTGATTTAATTTTAACTCAAAAAAACCCTTTCGATAATTTCCATGAACATTAGGAAGTTTTTGACTATCAATAAGGATCAACCAACCAAGCAGGCAAACAAGCAATCCACACATAATATATACGCAATTATGAATAATCGATAAAGCGGACGATAAATAAATAGTAAGATAATCAAGAAAATATACCAGGATGTAACGTGGGAACCCAAACAAGGTCTTCCACGTGAAGTGTGGAACTTTATTGATGAAGAGAAATTCGAAACTCAATATTCACTCCGTTTCATTGATTAATGAAACAATCCTCTAATTGCTCCAACCCTCTCAAACCCTAGCTAAACCATAGTTAGGAACCCTCACCAGAAAAACCCTCTTGTAAAATCCCAAAACCTTGTTTTCTGTTTATACATTATGATATAAATTGTACAACAAAAATATAATAAGACTTATCTATTTATACAAGCATGACAATCGAACTAACGGACTTGAGCCACGTCATTTTGCGTAGTGGTATGACCTTATTTAGGTTCATAACGGAATGGCCCATGACAGAACTTACTCCACTGAAAAGAATCATTCGTATCGGTAATTAGACCAACCAATACCTGTACATTACAAGCTAGCACTAACTTAGAACCTCTGTCTCTTTGCGTACCGTATGCCACGCCTTGGAGCACAGTACAAGTACATCCATCATCCAATGATGCGCCGAACACAACATATTACACCTTCTGTGACGCCCCGAATCCCGTTCTGAGACTTTCACCTCCGGGACCCGGTTAATTACGGATGCCGTGCGCGACGGCGGGTGTAAAATATAAAAAAATCACGACTTTTTTAAAACTTTTCTCAAATAAATGTCCCATTTTACAAATGCTCGGTATGTGGAGTTTCTTTAAATAAAAACCAAACTCGTGAGGTTTACAAGGCACATTCACACAAGCACAACTACATTCAACTCCACATGTATATATATATATATAAATATCGTTTATACAAATCCATAGTCCATTACATAATAATAAGGAGTTTAACACAACAAAAGGTTATATACCACTAAGTCCTTGGTTCAAGGACTTCAAAAGTTATAAGACATCAGAGGCCACTAGACTCGTAGACTACGCGCCAATCCCGATGCTTGACCTGCAAAACTGTTTGGAAAACGGGGTGAGCCAAATCCGGGCTCAGTGGGAACTATATAGGTTTTATATAGAAAATAGTTGTTTTACATCAATGCAGTAGCTTGAAAACCATGAAGTGCAATGCAACTCACACACCCGTGTGTGCAAAACCCACTAGGAATCCTATCCTAGTCACCAGGAAGCTGACTATCCGATCAACCTATTTCATCCTTAGATTTCCCTTGGAATACCCTAAGTCGATCTCACAGTACTAGGGAATCGAGGGTATAAACCTACTTGAATCCGTTCTCAAGTGTAACTCAAGGATATACTATGCTATTCCGTACCTGTACTGTAAGTCGTGACAGTTGGCCAATTATCTATTATTTTCTCTTTTAGTTATAGTATGTTATGGATTCCATACTTGGCCACCTACAAGGCATTACCACTAGCTCGTCCTCACAACCAAACCACGTTCTCACGCTCATATATCATGTTCCTATGGCCATCAGCTAACAATACATTTCACTTTATGTGTTAATACGTTATGAGTGGCCAACACTGTCCTATGTATATTATGTTCATTTACGATAGTGTCTGTGTCAATGTTCTCACCAAAGGTACACTCGTCCGAGGCAATATATAATCAACCATGCCATACAAGATATGATACAATACAATAGTAATGATAATATAAACAATTCACATCCACAACACAACAATCCGTATCATATCTCCAGTATAGTGCCTCAGTTTCTCCTCGCGATCGTCTAGGCCCAAAGCAACAGATCCCGAAGGCTCTGAAGCTTTTGTCCATGTCTCCTCCGAGTGGGGAGTGGTTCAGGGACTTGGTTCTCCAAGTAAGTCATTCGGAGATAACCCTCAAGACATTTTCCCGAGAATAACACTCCGAATAGTTAACGAGGAGAACGCCTCATACAAACCACATCGACACTCTGGAAGGAACTACACCAGGCGATACCCTAGCAGGGTGATGACCATTAGTAGCCCAACTACTTCCCGGGAAACTCACCATTTGGGTAAGTAGTGGCACACGAGACCTACTCCGCTTGCCGGGGAAACTCATCGAACCCAGAACACATAGTCCTGTGGGAAAGCAAAATACAAAGAGTGGGCTCTCCTTTGTGGACACACACAACCACCGGCGGAGTCACCGACTTCATTTTCCCGTGCACGGTTTAGGGTCTTTTCACCCACGGGCAGCAATAGGCGGCCCTCCTTCGAGTCACGGGGAGCTACCCGGTGCTCGGTAAATCATCATATCCAGCCCATATGTGTGATCACAGTAACATACATCACATTTATTCATTTCCCACAATGAATATCGTCATCATCAATAATCAAACATCACACATATGGCTCATCGTCATACATATAATCATATAATCGCCCACTATCCATTTATCATCATTAACATCATCGTTGATCATTTCTACAAGAGTATCATCGTCACTCATATACTCCATATGTTTATCGTCAAGTGATTATTCTCACTATAAGGCCAATTGGTTCGGTAATCGCGTTATACACCTCATCATATGATACGTGTATTATACTAAGGCCGTATGTGTTCCATAAGGATTCACTAGCTATATCATTAAGCCAACTATCTATTATCATATCTCTAATTCACCCGGCATATTAATACAACTCACCTAGATGTTCATATACATGACCGAGGCAATCCACGCCCCACCAAAGTATATTCTCTACGCGGCTAGAGTGTACAAGGGTTGTACGTTCATTGCTAGTGATAACCATACTCTATACAAGGTGCTAAGCTTAGGGGTTATTGCGTATTAATCCGCCCTAGCGGGTTTTATGTACAAACACTACCATCAATAACCCATAATCATCCATTTATAAGCACAAGACCTAAAAATCCCAATTCATAAGTCATACGAATAGCTACGGAGTTGGTTTCACATGAATCTCTAGGGACACTTGCTAAATCGTGAAACTAGAAGATCAATCACGTTGTAGGAGTGATAATCTATCAATATTTGTCACTAATCTAAGAATTATCTAGCCCAATCCCCAAGAGATGCAAACAACACATGATTTTGCTCAAAATCCCCAAGTTGAGTGTAAGACTTTAATTCACCAATCAAACATTGAAAAACAAGTTTTAGTACTAGTGTCCCCACCTTGGACAAGCCGAATCCGCAAGTTGATGAAGCGTAGAAGTCGTATCGCCCAAGCCCTAGCTCCAATGCAAGCTCCAACGAAAGAAGAGAGCGGGAAGGATGATGAATAGTGAAGAAGAAACGATTCGAAACTCAAATCTTGGATGGGAGATGAGAGGTGTGTATGATATCTTCTCTCTCTCTCTAGAGCTCTCTAGAATCTCCCTTATTCCCTCTCTGCGTTGGATGCACGAAAGTGGGGTTGTGGGGGTGTTAAACGACTTAAAAACGGGTTAAAAACGCTCAAAACCGACTTACAGGTGAACCATGATCGATCATAGGTGAACCATGATCGATCATGGGTCCCCCATGATCGATCATGAACCGTTCTGAAACTCTCTGGAGGACCATGATCGATCATGGCACTTCCATGATCGATCATGGAAGTCACTACAACAGCAAATGACTTTCTGAGCCCGAAACGGACCTCGAAACGGCCGAATCTCGATTCGTCCAAAACACGAAAGTTGTAGAGGGAAAAGAAATGAAGACATGTCCGCAAATGGGGAGTGGTTTGGACATCGGATGAAGAAGTTATGGCCTCTTAAAGTTGGCAAAAAATTGACGAATCTCGAAAAGTTGAAATACGCGATTATCGCCTCGGTTTCGATCCGAACCACTCGAGTCACTAAAGGAACACTCACATGAGTGGAAGGAGGCTAATGTGACCAATACGGAGTGCTAGAACATTACGAGGCTCTCCGAATAATAATTTCACCACCCGAGGTGAAATGAGCGGATGAACGAAGGCAACTACGAGGAAACGAAAGAACGGGGTGTTACACCTTCAACCGTACTTATACGACTAGCGTATATATAAATGGAATAAATATTTTTATAATAATTATAAGTTTTCCGGTACTTAAACATGAAGTTGTATTGTTTAAGGGTGAATGCTCAATTTTTAATGCAAATAAGTTTTTAATTAAGAAGAACAACTTAAGGGTAAATTTTTGTTGCAAGCAAGGGATATTATTTATTTATTTTTAAAGGGGCATTGGAAACAAAAAATATGACTATTGACTAAGCTTCGAGCGAAATTCGGGCATAGATCAACCTACCTTCTTTATTTATGAAACAAAAATATCCTAATTAACAAATTCAATTTAAGATGATAAATTACTCAGAAGACTAGACCATGAACTTTTTTGCTACAATTTTATATTACTATTTTTTTAGGAGCCCTAATGGAACAACCTTTTCGCTTTTTAGGGCCTTTTATAAGGGGGCCCAGTATGTACAACTCGTCCGTATAAGTACTAACCTTTTAACAGCAAATGTTTATCGCTAGAAACATTTTTTTAGCATTTGTACTTCATAAATAGTATAATTTGAGTTAAAGCAAAAAGGTAAAAGAGAATTTCCTTCTAAAAAAATTCAAATCCCACTACTATAAATACTTATATATTAAATATATATTTTTAATAATTTAATAATCAGAAACAACTTATTTGTAAACTCTTAGGCTCCGTTTGATAACATGAAAAAAGAAAATAAAATACTTGATTTGGGTAAAATGTTGGAAAATAAGTTGAATCATGTAATGAGTTACTCTCTATCTCGTGCTCATTTTATAAGTAAATGTCCTATATTCTTAATAATTTTTTATGGAAAATTTTTGTTCCTCAGCCACCAAAGAAAATTTCTTCATGGAAAAAGTAACTAAGTAAGAAAACATCTCCTTGTATGGCTTAACTTATTTTTCAACTTCTCACAAAAATCAATTATTTTTATTTTCCTTTTTCATGTTGTTATCCAAGGGACCCTTAATGTGAACACTTCAAAAATTTAATAAATAATCTCTCAATATAGAACCTTGTATTTGATGTAATATCAAGCGAGTTGACCGATTGTACACCGTAGTCTATTAATTAAATTGGAATAAATGGCACTAATGTTCTCATGATAGAGTAGTCATCATATATACACCGCAGTCTATGGATTAGATCGCATATATAGTGATTGTTAATTCCTTCGCAAAACAATATCGCTTATCTGAAACTTTGTAAAAGCAGAAAGATAATAATGCTATTTTTGGAATTGGATTAGGGTTTGTAATATACCTTTGGTTTTGGAAAACAATTTAAAAAGAAGTTTTGGAAAGCTATCCAATGATAGTAATTATGCAGAAAAGAGTTTGAATTACAGGACTAATAAATAAAAAAATGGAGAGAGAAAATTATACATGTGCTGTCTAGGAGGGAGAGAATATGGATATCCTAATGTGTACCACGAAATTCCAGTGATTATTGATGATCAATACCAGAGGGGGGGTCAATATAGAGCTGTACAATCCTTATTGAACCAAAAAAAGAGCTCGTAACCTAGAAAAGGGACCATTTGTCGTACGACAAGCTCTCCTACCACCTGTCACTGCTTGATTGGCTAGTTTGGCTAGAGCTTGTAACTTGACTTCTGATAAGTCGAAAAGTGCCATTTCACGTTCAGAATATGCTCGATTTGGCTTGATATGATCGTGGACTTGCGTAGAATGCCGAGATGTTATAGATCCTTGACCAAGATTGCAACATGGGGTTGGTTGGGTCACCAGAAAGTTCCATTTGTTACTTGGTTGCTGCCAATTTTGCTCCAATCCTCCTATAAACTGAATCAAGGATGCACAAGATCTCGATTTCCCTAATAGATTTCCATAATGCATGAATAAATCTTTTGGGAGCTTTCTAACATCCTAGTGAGTATAGGACTCGATGCACATGTGGTACATTTTCTAAAAAAATCAAAAAATGGGGTGTTCACACCAGTCAATACCGGTACGCTGCAAGCCAACACCAACCTAGAACCTTTGTCTCTCTGTACCGGTATGCCTCCTTGGAGCGCAGTACCAATACGCCCATTATCAGATGATGAGCCAAACATAACATATGCACCTTCAACCATACTTATACAACTCGTATATATATATATATATATGGAATAAAATATTTTAATAACAATGATAAATTGTCCGATAGTTAAACGTAAAGTTATATTGTTTAGGATGGAAAGTTCAATTTTTGTTGCAAATAAGTTTTTTATTAAGAAGAACAATGTAGGGGTAAATTCTTGTTGTAAGCGAGGATTTTTTTTAAACGAACATTTTAGTGGGATTGGAAACGAAAAATATGACTAAACTTCGAGCGAAATTGGGACATAGATCGACCTACTTTCCTTGTTTAAGAAAGAAAAATATCCTAATTAACAAATGCAATTAAAGATGATAAATTACTCAGAAAACTAGCCCATGCACTTTTTGCTATAATTTTATATTACTTTGTCTTTTTCTGGAGCCCTAATGGAACAATTTTTTCGCTTTTTTTGGGCCTTTTTTGCATAAAGAGCCCCATAGTTCGTATAAGTACCGACCTTTAACAGGGAATGTTTGTCATTAAAAACATTTTTTTGGCATTTGTACTTTATAAATGGTATAATTTGAGTTAAAACAAAAGGGTAAAAGAGAATTTTCTTGTAACAACAAAAAAATAAAATTCAAATCACATTTTAATTGTATATATTTATTTTTGATCAAATTCACAATTGCCAAACTACTTAGAACATCTCCAACAACGCTCTCTACTCTAGAGAGCATATTATCTAAAATATAGAGTAATTTTTGAAATAGAGGGCACAATTTAATGTCCAACTCCAAAGACGCTCTCTACTTGCAATAGTTCGCCAATTTTGTATAGGTTTTTCTTTTTCAAAAAAATTATTTAGAGGAGCAAAATTAGATGAGGAAAAATAGGAACCAAAAATATATTATTAATTTATTAAGTAAAAAACCAAAGAAGCTAGCTAAATTTGGAGAGCCAATTGAAGATCTCTATTTTTATTAGTCATTATAGCTAATTTCTTGGATCACTAATTTAATTATCTCACTCTTTATGACAGAGAGTATGGGGGCAATAGAGAGTTTTTTAGAGATTCTCTTATTAATGTGAATCAACAGAGCCACCTTGGGTATAGGTGATCCTGGCCATCGCCTAGACCCCCTGCTATGCTAGGGTCCTCGATTTTTCTAGGCCCATTTATATATATATGTTACTTAGTTAAAATAAATTTGCGCAGAATTATAGTATTACTATGTTTCTTCAGCCTAGTAGTTGGCTTTTCAAAATTTAGTGTTTTACACACTAGTCATGTCAATTCTTGCGGCTAGCAATTATAATTTAGTTTTTTGCTATGGGCGATTAGACCTTAGGCCCTATTTGATAAGAAGTAGTATGCTTTTCCTTTTAAATACTTGAGCTCAATTACTAATTAATAATTAAGCTAACTATCAATTAATATGTGTATAATCATACACATTAGATCCCTTAACCTTGACAAATTTAAAGAACAAGCATCCACTTCCAACCCATGAAAATTTAGTATTAAATTATTTTATTTTCAATGAGGTCTTTCACTTCATTGAATGAATTTTTTAATATTTTTTTTAAATTTTTTATCAACGTAATATTTCATGCGTACTTCTATATTCATAAGTTTTCAACACAAACATTTTCTTTGATTTTCTTTATTTGGTCTTTCTCCATCTTTCATTTTCTTTTGTTTATGGTGATAATTAGACTCAGCGATTTTGTCTCACAGCCTCCTATCATGAAAACTTCACAATTCTTAGCAATTTTCAAATATTAAGATTTGTTTCTCTCTCTACATATCAGTATATTAGTATTACAATTCCACTATGTTAATTACTTGACTTTTAGAAAAAATCTATTTTTTTAAAATTTAGTTTTTGTTCTATTTTTTTTTCTAACCTGAGTTTATAAGTTTTTAAGGACTGTGATTTTTGATTAGTTATGATGAGTTTTAAAAAGAAATTTTATTTATTCTATATTTTTAAAATAAATTTCAAGTGCCACCATTGTAATATATATATATATATATATATATTTACACACACATGATTGCAAATTTATTAATATATACACCTATCCATAAATATACAAATGGGCCTCGAGATAAAATTTTGCTTAGAGCCCCTCAAAATTCAGGGCCGGCCCTGTGTATCAAACAAAAGTCACGAAACCATTGACTTATGTGAAAATAGTCGAAAATTAGGCATTTCCATGTCAACCGTGCACGGTTGAAATTCAAATCTTATAAATAAATTAATTAAAAAACAAAAAACCCATAAATCAGAGGGAAAAAAAAAACATGGATCATAAATCAAAGTATGATGTTTTGTGTGAAAACTACTTTATATATAGTTTACGCATTATAATTGCATGTAAATGGACCAAATCTTTGCATAATTGCTGCTCTATTTTTTTTCCCACTATTTACTGCCTCTTCCTTTCCCATCACAAACTTTTTGTTTATTTTAATTAATATATTCACATTTTTTTTTATTTCTTTACATGCAAATGGGTGTATTTGTTTCTGTGTGCATTTTTCAAATATTTTTCATAGTATTAAATTTTTTAATGTAATTTTTTTTATCATAGTTGCACAATTTTACGTGTAAATGAAAGCATGTGTGGGTGATTTTGCTTCAGTTTACGATTTCTCTGAGTTTTATGTGTGAATTGTTTCAATTCTTTTATATTTACTTTTTTCTCTTTCCGCTTATCCACCACCCAAAATCTCTTGTATATGGGCATATTTGCTTCAAGTCGTCACAATTTTCAAATATAGTATATTTGCTTTAAGTTGTCATTTCTTCGAGTTCCGTTTATGATTTGTTTCAATCTTTTCTTTTTCACTCCACTGTTTTTTCTTTACCACTTGTGAATTTTTGTTTCTTTTCAATTTTTATTAATTCCTATACAGAAATAAAAACTGGCTCAATTTATTGGACCCTTATACTACGACGACATATTTAGGATACAATTTATTGATTAAAAACATGTGACGACCTTTGGTCAAGCGGTATATGTATATCACTTCTTTATGCACGAGTGGATATGTTGCAATCCTAGTTTTAGTATTTTCCTTTCGAGAACAATTGCTAATTTAGAAAATAACCCTCAGGAACAAAGGGAAAGAGCTTTGTTTGAAGGGTATTTATGTAATTAAACAAGGAGGAGCCAAAAAGGAGGAGTCATTCTCTTTCTTATTTTTATATTACATATGTAAACATATATATCCTTCCTATAACTACAAGTATGTTTGTATCAAAATTTATCTAATTTATATCTAAGTTACAAATAACTGAAAATACGCTAAATTCGGGTTATATAAGCCGGTAACAAGGGTAGAATAGAAATTTAACATAATATTACAATTATTTTTCATAATATTAAAACTCTTTTGTTTAAACCTAGAAAAACAACTAGACCTACAACAAAAACTTTGCTTTATCAAATGTTGGGACTTAATACAATAGCTACAAAATGTGTGTCCTTTAATCAATTAGGTTAATGTACGTAGGAACTATAACTAATTTTCTATTGATTAAGTTGGTATGAATTCAATCACGTAACTGCTCGCTGAGTCTTCTCACATACCATATCCTTAAATTGAGCGATCTCCCTTCATCTAAACTTTTTTTGTGACAAATTTTATTTTTTTGTTTCCATTTTTCCCTTCTTAAAGCATCCCTATCTGATGTGTAGAAATTGTTGTGCAAATCCTATGTATTAAGATACTTTTGCACAAAACTTAAATTCTTAAAAAATCTCCAATGGCACTTTTGTTTAAATTTTGAATAAACCAATAAGATACTAGTGCATCTTGGATGTTATTTTGTGCAATTTTTAATATTTTTTTAATTGTATTTTGGTATACAAAATCTTATATTAATGATAATAGATCTTGAATTATTGGACTTGATGAGTGGATTTCAGATGTGTAATTTTTATTAAAATATATATTATGTATTAAAAAAATTACATTTTATGTTTTATTAAAAAAAATTAAGGAAAGAAAAAGATGGCGTGTTAGTGTAAACTTGTGGTGTATTTTCTTGTTTTTTTGAAAATAAACTTTTGGTGTATTTTACATATCCACTTTATACAAAAGTTAAATTTAAAAGACCACTGGAGACAAAAAAATTACAAGTTTTATATATTTTACACAAAAAAAATTACAAGTTTTATATATATTACATAAAAACTAAATATACACTACTGTTAGAGATATTAATAATCTTCGGCCTATAATTTTGCAAGGTTCTTATCATTCAATTAACTGATATCTGAGTTATATATCATATCCGATGCATATTTGAGTCCAAAGTATGTTCGATATAGTGCTTAACTTAAAACGTTTTGTAATACTTCATTTCTCTTCTTAAGATTTGTTAAACGTTTTTGTCTTAATAAACAATTATATAGTCAACTATATTTTTAAAAGTTGAACTAATTTTTAAATTAATAAAATATTAGTTAACATGTCTATACTTAAAAAGAAAATGAATATATAAATTATTGAATCAGAAAGAATAAAGATAAAAAAAATTGAGCATACTATTCGAAAGGGATAATAAATTTAAAAAAAGAATACCAACAATGAATAATATGTTATCCGCTTAGCATCTCATCTGTTTACGCGCCGATGACCTAAGCATCAATGGCACAACAAATCTCGGAGATGTGCTACTTTTCCGGCCAATTCAAATTGCCACATGCAGTGGCCCCCATTCAAATTGTGGCCACTTATTCTCATCCTCTGAATCACTTTCACCACTAAAAATAGGGTGATGTTATAAGCACACATACGTTGTAACTAAAATATCATTGTAGCATTAACACCATAATTTTAAAATTAATTATCATGGCACCTATACGGTAACACCTCAAATTTAAGCATCAATTTGAGCACCGAGTCGGTATCTCGTTGCCGAACTTTGACATTCGATTCGGTAACTTTTCACATACTTAACATTCAACAAACTTTGCCGAGTCAATTTTTAAAAATAGTTCCCTGACATTTGATCTCGGTAAAAGGTTACCGAATTTTAACTTCTCACATAGTAAATTGTCACCGAATGTTAACTTTTAAGTTGGTAACTTGCCACCAACTTGTATTTTAGGTATGGGTAACCAACCCTTAGTTTGTAGCCATAACACCAAATAATTAATAATTTGTTGGCCCTAAAAAAAATACTGAACAAACCAACCTTGTTTCTATTCTTTGTTCTAGCCATAAAAGAATGGTGTATATAACATCACCCCAAAAATTCAAAGGGGAAAATACACTAAACCCCATATGATTTGTTGGGTTAACAGATCACCCTCTTAAATTATTTTACCCAAGTCTAAACTCTCCCTATATTATTTCTTTTTTTCACTTTACCCTGACCTAGATAAAAACCGTGAGATTTTCAAATTGAGGGCGTGACATTATTAATAATAAAATCACAATAATGCAATTTTTTAGGATAAAGCAGAAGCTCATTTGCAATGAATTAAGATATTTATTTTAAAACAATAATGCAATATTATTAATTATAAACTTACAATATTCTAACGATTAAGACTATATCAAGGATCTTATGACATAATCTAACATATTAAAAACACATAAAAATTATTTTAGTAGTATTTCTTTGGAGAGAATAAAGTAATCTTTTATTTTTAACAAGCTTTGACTATGTTGACAAAATTTAAATGGCGCTATTAAAAGATACATGCTGAAATATAATTGTAAAAATTTATTTGAGATGGATGAACTAAAACTTCAATTTAGAGTATGACAAAATAACTCTTTTCTAGTATTCCATATAAATATGCACCTTGTGATAACCTTGATTATTACTCTATCTTTAGCAAAAACTTAATTAACCAAAAGATGTTGAGTAGCCTAATGGTAATATATATTATGTTTTAAGCTCATTTTATTTAATAAAAAATATAAGGACAAATTTAAAAATATGTAAAAAAATTTAATGGGTGTAAATATCAAAATTTTTGAAAATCTGACAATTTCTAAATAGGTCGGGGTAAAGTAAAATGCGGCAATAGTACAAGAGGATTTAGTTTCGAATTAAATAGTTTATGAACACGACCCGTTAACCCAATAAATCACATGGGTTTAATTTATGTTCCCCAAATACAAATTCTCTCTCCGTTATTCCTTACAATTCAAATCAACTCACATTACCACTATCCCTCCCTCTATATTTGAAATTTTAAAAAATTTATGGTGAGTCAACCCCATAAATTGATAGACAATGTTTGTCTTTTTAGTTACATAGGTAAATTGAACCCCTGGCTTAGTAGTCAGTAGTTCAATTAGTGGGCAAAATTTAAAGTAAACTAAAACATAAATTTAAAACCGTAAAAATTTTACGCAAAAATAACAGCATTAGTACATACGCAAATATAAAATTTTAACGCAAACATAATAACATCAGTGCGCAAACATAAAATTCTAACTCTCTTCCTATTTAAGGTTAATTAAAATTGGGGGTTTAGGCCTAATATTATGCAACTAATCAATTATTCAAGAAATACACATTATATTATGCAATTAATCAATAATAGAATTGATGTCATACAATTATTCAAGAATTATAAGTAATATTAATAAATAGATCTAATATTAATCATGAAATACACTTACATATAGTATATGGAAGACGGCGGCGAAAGCCGCGAAAGTGCAAAAGCACTAAATCAACTAAGAAGTGAAGAAAAACAGAGAATAAAAGAAAAGAGAAGAGAAGGAAAACGCATATGAGCAGTGAACAATGAAAATGTGTGTATTATGTGAGTTTAAAAGATATTTAAAGTTTTAAATAGCCTTTGAAGTTTAAACTCTTATATTTACATACATTGAAGTATACAGTTATGCACATAGGTCCCTATATATATTCCAAAAAATTACCTCATATGTAATATAAAAAATAGAAATTAAAGGGGAGTCAATTGCCACCCGTTTCCCTACCCATCGTCACCCCCTACCCCTACCCCTCTCAATCCATATTTCTACCCCTGTGCTAGCTAATATTATTGTTATACTACAAGACTATTGACAACATATAATATGTGAAGTTATCAGAATTTGTAATTAAGAGTTGATGGAATTATTAATTAATAGAAGATTTGAAATAGATCTGACAAAATGATACCAACCTGATACGAATCGACACAAAATTAGAATTTTAAGGTGGTTTTTGTTGATATTTTAAGTCGAGTTTTTGAGTTAAGTTTCTAGAAAGCGTAAAAGTAGTTTGAAAAGTGATTTTAATTTTTGTTAAAGTTTTTTTCAACCAATTCTAAAAAACTCAAAAAATAGTCACAATGAATTTTATTTTATAAATTTTGATGAGTATATTTCAAATATATATATATATTTATCTAATTTTAATTTTTGTATTAAAGTTATAATATTTTAAAAAAATTATGAGAAATAAAGTAAAATAAAATAAATTTTAAAAAATATAAAATAAAATTAACTTTTGAATAAAAAATTAAAAAAATAAATTTTAAAACATGAATCAAACGGTACGTAAGTTATCAAGATATTTTTTTGAAAAGATTGACGAAACTAATAAAAGATCTTAAAAGTTGAATGACCTTTAAGCGGCAAAGAACTGTTCAGGGAATGAAAATGATAAAGAAATTATGTAATTATATCCTAATTCTTGTCCCATCAATACAATTCCCAACTTCTGACCAAAGAAGACAAAACAGTGGGCATGCAATCATCGTTTTTTGACTTTAAATTTGGTGGGCACTATTTGTCAGTTGGACATTGCTACGGTAAGAGACCTCTGGAAGTTTTATGCCTTAACAATCTTAATTAGTAGGGTGAGCCTATTACAACTTGTATTTCTCTCACTAACATTTTTTATCTCATAAATATTTTTTAAATATAATTTTTTGATCACTAATATCTCTTATTTATCTCTCTTATTTATTTTAAGTAATTTATATAAAGTATGTAATTAAAAATATAATTAACTTTAATTAAAATTAATCACACACTTTAAAAATATAATTAATCTTAACTAAAAAAATTAATCTATCAATTTATCCATGAGTAATAAATTAATCTTAAACTCTCTTGATGTGGGAAGAACATATGATATTTACTCTCCTGATGTGGGGAGAGTAAATGGAATAAATTCGACTGAAGTGAGGATGCTGGCTTTTAAACCCACTGAAATTTTTTAAAGTTAAACTCTCCTCATGTGGAAAGAACATATATTATTTACTCTCCTGATGTGGGGAGAGTAAATGAAATAAATTCAGCCAAAGTTGGGAGATAGTGAGATATAAGGGATGTGTTTTAAAATGTGTGATTAATTTATTACCTATGGATAAATTGATAGATTAATTTTTTTACCTTAGAGTAAATATGTTAATTGAGGGGGGGGGTGTTTGTGAGATATATGGGGAGTGTTTAAAAGTAGATCTATTCAAAATTAAATGGAAGGTGTTAGTGAGATAAATGGAGGTTGTAAATAGTCTCACTCATTAGTCACAAACAACAGAATCCTCGTTGAATTAGGAAAGAGAAACTAGAATATCAACGCAAATCTTTGTGTATTTATACAAAGTCACATCAATAATAGTCACAAACAACAAATCACTTGTTCATCTAATAAATGTAGTTTTATTAAAAAAATTAATAACTAATTAATAGGTCTAACGGTAACTCGAATTCAATAAAGATAAACCCATATATATTGTTTCAAATGGATTGATCTAATGATAATCTGAATTCGTTAAGGGTCTACTTATTAACTTATAATTTCATGTTGATTCGTGTCGTGTTATCGTGTAACGTATAATTCTGTTAGGTCTAGTCGAGGTACAAAGATGATGGTGATAGATTTAAAAAAAACTAAACTTTTTGGTCCAAAAAAGATTTAAACTAACGTTAAAAGAAAAACTAAATGAGTTTTTTCTTAGACTAACTTAAAAAATATAATTAAAATATTTTAAAATAAAATGACAAAAATGCCCTCATTTTAATCAAATTTAACTGAAAATTTAAACAGAATTAAAGTGATACTTCCAATAGTTTAATGATTAAAGTGAATCATTTTTTAGTTCAAGGACCAAAATAATACTAGGTCAATAGTTGAAGGTAGGTCATTATACACACTCTCTCATCTTTCACCTCCGTCCGTCGCTCTGCTACTGCTTCTTTTTTTAAAGTGGACCTAGGATTCTTCCGAATCGTGTAAGTAATAGATAAAAAAATATAAAAAAAAATAAAAAGTGAATTATATGAATTTAAGAAAGTTATATAAACTAGTGGGCTTATAATATTTGAGCTGGGCTAAGGAGTAGCTAAAATTTAACAAAGGGGTAGATTTATATTAATTTTTTTAATTTCTTTTAACAATACTAGTAGGTTTTTCAAAATTTTGCCAACCCACTCTGTTCCCCTTGTTCCGCCCCTGTCTTTTTCCCTAGGGTGATGTGGGGTGGGGGTGGGGGGACGTGAAGGTGAAAGTGAAAGTGGGTGGTTGTTTGACGTGGTGGTGCATTTGCCCATGCTGTCTGGGTAGCCATGAGTTTGCTGCAAATATCAAAGATCGGCAGAGTAAGAGTAGCCGGAGGAGTGGGGGGTAGTGGCAGGGGATGGAAGCGAAGGAGGGATGGTGGTGGTTGTTAAAGATTATTCTTTTCTATGTTCTTTGTCTCCTTTAATGGGATTATTCCCCTTTCTATGTCATTTATTCTCTTTAATTATGTAATTGTATTTATTATGTTTTCTTGTCCCCTTAGATCTAGGTTTTCCCCTTCTCTATATTCTTGTATATATAGGTGATCTATTCTAATAAGAATAAAGAACTATAATACAAAACATACACAGAATATATACATTCTTTCTTTATTTCTCTAAATTTGTCATGGTATCAGAGCTTCAATCCTGATATTTTTTTTTTCTTCCAGCACATCACATCCACAGCTATCTCCTCTGCTCAAACCAACTGCTATCTCACCACCAAACAAAATGCCCACACTTTCACTATTCTCGAAAACTATCTAAACCACTGCCAAAATTCATCAACACACCACCACTGCCATCGTCTCATCGAGACGAACCCAACCCCGAAAGAATCATCCAAAAATTCCCATAAACGTGCCTTCACGCGCTAGGAGATTGATCTCCATCCTGCCTCGAACACTCATGCGCGTATCCCACGCGCACTTAGACACTCTCTGCACGCGCTCTCGCGCGCGTAACTTCCATTCTCCTACGCACGTCCTTGCCCAATCCACGCGCCCTCGAGGTCAACAGCGCGTTTCCTACACGCGCACCCACGCGCCATCCTTTCTTCACGCGCGCCGTTACCGTCTGCTGACACCGTTAGTTTTAACGGCCGTTTACTAACGCCGTTAGTTCACTGTTTACTAACGCCTTCTCCTAACACCGTTAGTTTTAACGGCGGTTTACTAACGCCATTAGTTCACTGTTCATAAAAAAAAAAAACTTGTTCCCAAGATTTTTCAGCCTTCTGGACTCAACCGTGGCTTCCGTTCTTGCCAATTCCATTCCTACAATACCAATCTCAGGTTTCATCTCTGTTATTTCTCTGTTCCTTTTTTACCATGTCTTCCAATTTTGAAATACCTATTACCATTAAACTTGATGGGAACAATTATAGTCATTGGTCCATGTTGTTTCGCAATTTTCTGAAAGCAAAAGGTCTCTGGAATTATGTTTCTGGCAAAAAAAAATGTCCTGCTGATACTGATCCCAAGTTTTCTAAATGGGATATTAATAATAACAAAATCTTGACTTGGCTTACCAATACCATAATACCATCCATTAGCATACAGCTCGGCAAATATGATACTACACAAAAAGCCTGGAATTTTTTGGCAAACCGATATGTTCAAACGAATTTTGCCAAAAAGTACAAGCTTGAACAAGATATACGGACCCTACAGCAATAAGCGGGACAATCTGTTTCCGATTTTCACTCTAGTATATCCGTTATCTAGGATCAGTTGAAACTTATGAAACCACGATGGACCACTGATATGCAATTATGGGAAACATTTCGTGAGGAGACTCGTCTTGTCTAGTTTCTTATGGCTCTCAGAGAAGAGTTTGAACCACTACGGGCTGCCATGCTCCACCATAAACCTCTGCCTACCGTCGAAGTGGCTTTAACTGAATTAATCACTGAAGAAATCCACCGAGGCATATCTTCATCTTTGTCCTTAGTATTCATTGCGACCCCTCGCCCTCAGCAACAATCTTACAAACCTCCCACATATCACCCTTCCCAGCGCCCTCCTCATTCCTCGACATATTCCCAACACCTTTCCCCTAGGCCACCCAGAGGTTTATCACAGGTCAAATGTAACTACTGCAAGGAATTTGGTCACACAGTTAAGTACTGCCCCTTTCCTACTTCTCGTTACATGCGAGGCCTACAAAACTCCTCCCACTCTACTGCTGCCTTCACATCATCTGATCCATTAAGTATCAGCTATGCACCTCCACCTAGTTTTTGTCCGTCAACCACTCTTGAGGCCTCCACTAATCCTTCCCAACTCAGTCATACTGTTGCATCTGCCTTCTCTACTCCTACTGGAACACCCGCCTCTTCATGGTTCCTCGATTCTGGAGCTTTAAACCACATGACATTTGACTCTACGCACTTTGCCACTTCTAGTCCAATAAACACCTCTCCCCCGATTCATACAGTTAATGGGTCCACTATCTCTGCTAGCCACATTGGTTCTATCAATACCACCAACGGTTTGTCTGTTCATGATGTTCTTCTTGTCCTTCAACTATCTATGCAACTTTTATCTGTTGGCCAATTATGTGACCTTGGGCTAATTATTTCATTTGATTCTTATGGCTTTGTTGTGCAGAACCGTTCGACGGGGACATCAGTTGGGACAGGCCATGGAGTTAGACGCCTATATGTGATAGACAGATTACAGATTACAGATTCCCTCTCCCGGCGGTTCCTCCTTCGCGACATTTACCCCCAATCCCTCCTCATTTATTTCCTGGCATTCTAGATTAGGTCATGTTTCTTTCTCTCGTCTTCAATTTATGGTTAATAAAGAATTGTTAGGACCAGCCACATTAGATAAAGATTCCTCTTGTATTGCTTGTAAACTGGCTAAACAACCTGATGGAAACTAAGTTCCAGGATCGTTTAATATTGCGTATAGACCGAATAAAATTTTTATGTAAAACCCTAGTGTGGAATCGGATTTTACCTTCGAGATCTCTCTGATTTGATCTCGTCTCAGCACGAACAGGGATTGGTGGAGACAAATCGAGAACACGAGCTCGATAGAACCTCAAGATCTTCTATCGTATTCCTTTCGCCGTGCAATCCTGTACCGAGTGTGGGCTGCGGTATCACCAAGATCTCCTCCTCTACTCTCTACGACACAAACCCTAAATTCAAGAGAATTATTGTTTCGAGAGAAGAGGCAAGGCTAGCATATATAAAAGGCTACGATAGGGACCCTAAGGAGAAATAAGTGTTTAGGCTTACTATGGAAAACTGGAATCCTAATTCGATTAAGAATTGATTCCTTCCATAAATTATAATTCACACCACTAAAGAATTATAATTGCACTCCCGTCCTTATCTCAAAATTATATTTCGAGCTCCTTATTATTAAATACTTATTATTCTCCCCACGTTAAGATTACAGATAACCGTCATTTAAATTAAATTACTGACAATTATATTTAAATGACTTCTTAATCCTTGAGCCTACCACTTAACTTATTTGACATGTCGGATTAACATAATCCACCTGCAAGGTTTGACATGATCAAAACTTATAAGCTTCTCAAAGGGTTATCATCAATCCCTATACCGGAACGCGGATTCCGTCAATAATTAATATTCATCATACATATAGTGTCGCCATCCAATTCACGAAGATTATTGATCCATAAATGAATCTCACTTTTAATGAGTCAAAACAACAAACACTACATATATATGTCTATTAATTATTTCAAGATTAAGAGCATAAGTAATCATAATAACCATGGGATTTTAAATTGTTTTATATAGTCAGTATAAAAACAATTAACCCAAACTGGTTCTGTTCAATACACATAAAGTGTACTAGCACAACGAGTTAAAACTACACCATTTTCTGTAGTCAAGATAAACTACTAAAACTTATGCTACAATCCTACCGATGGTTGTCCAATTCCATCTAAGATCGTGAACCAATAAACTTATATTTCACAAGAATCGATGATATGATCCTCTGTGTGTAAGCTATACTCTACACACCAAATCATCTACTATATGGAATAAAAGACACACACATGCACAATATTTAAATAAATAATATCATGTAACCATTGCCCATAAAGATTCTCATTAAAATAGCAAAACCGAGTCTATATAACAAACCAATAATAATAAAATCATGGCTTTTAGTATATCACTCTAACAATCTCCCACTTAGACTCAAAGCCATGTAGCTATGCACCTCACCCCCATTCCCTCAACGTGACTATCAAAAGTCTTGGCTGGTAAGCTCTTCGTAAAAGGATCAGCTAGGTTGTCTCCTGATGCAATCTTAGTCACTATGACATCACCTCTCTGCACAATATCTCTGATTAGATGATACTTGCACTCTATATGTTTTCCCGTCTTATGAGTCCGTGGCTCCTTCGAATTTGCAACTGCTCCACTATTATCACAATAAAGTTTAATAGCTGAATGCGCTGAAGGTACCACATCTAGATCCATAAGAAAGTTCCTGAGCCAAACTGCCTCTTTAGCCGCTTCTGAAGCAGCCACATATTCAGCTTCCATGGTGGAGTCAGCAATACAAGACTGCTTAATACTCCTCCAACTAATGGCCCCACCTCCTAGAGTAAACACATATCCTGAAGTTGACTTTCTAGAATCCCTATCTGACTGAAAATCTGAGTCTGTGTACCCAATGGGCACTAGACTATCTGCCTGGTAAACCAACATAAGATCTCGAGTCCTTTTAAGGTACTTGAGTATATGTTTTACCGCAATCCAGTGTTCTTGCCCTGGATTAGACTGATATCTGCTAACCATGCCAACAGCAAAGCAGATGTCTGGTCTAGTACACAGCATAGCATACATTAGGCTTCCTACTGCCGAGGCATAAGGAACTGCCTTCATTTTCTCTATCTCATCAGGTGTCTTAGGACACTGATCCTTGGATAGAGTGATTCCATGCCTGAAAGGGAGAAACCCTTTCTTGGAATCCTGCATACTAAATCTGGAAAGAATTGTATTAATATAAGTAGCTTGTGACAAGCCCAACATCCTATTTTTTCGATCTCGCATAAGCTTAATACCAAGGATGTGACTAGCTTCTCCCAAGTCCTTCATATCGAATTGACTTGATAACCATACCCTCACTGAAGATAATAACCCCATATCGTTCCCAATAAGTAAGATATCATCTACGTACAATACCAAAAATACCACTGCGTTTTCGTTGCACCTTTTGTACACACAAGACTCATCCGGACATTAATTAAAACCAAAAGACTTGATTGCCTGATCAAAACGGATGTTCCAAGATCTAGACGCTTGCTTAAGCCCATAAATAGACTTCTTAAGCTTGCACAACATGTGCTCTTGGCCCTTTGCTATGAATCCATCTGGCTGCATCATATAGATGCTTTCAACAAGACTTCCATTAAGGAAAGTTGTCTTGACATCCATTTGCCAAATCTCGTAATCAAGATGAGCCGCAATGGATAAGAGAATCCGAATAGACTTTAGCATGGCAACCGGTGAAAAGGTTTCATCATAATAGATTCTTCTTTCTGAGTGAACCCTTTTGCAACAAGCCTTGCTTTAAAGGTTTCCACCTTCCCATCTGCTCCTCTCTTTCTCTTATATACCCACTTGCATCCGATGGGTTTTATCCCTTCGGGTGGTTCTACAAGATCCCAGACTTTATTAGAGTACATGGACTCCATTTCAGATTTCATAGCCGTTTGCCATTTTTCTACATTTTTATCTTGAAGTGCTTCATTGTAGTTAAATGGATCCATTTCGTGTTCATCAGGGACCTTGTCATAAGACTCTCCCAAGAACATAAAACGGTCGGGTTTACGTATAACCCTCCCACTACGACGAAGCACTACTTGTGTTTGTGTACCTTGTGCAGGTACTGAACTTCCCAACTCACTATCCACACACTGTGCTGGTTCGGGAATTTGCGCTGGTTCAAGAACCTGTGCTAGTTCCGGAACCTGCGTGTTAGTGGTTCGTTCAGGATGTGCACGAGCATCAATAATTCTCCCACTATGACGAGGTAATGGGATAATATCTATCTCTTGTGGTACTTCTTCTTGTACTGAAGGTACAGACAAATTATGCCCTACTTTTTCTCCTCTTATTTCCTCTAGAACAACACTACTTCTGGGCTTGTGGTCCATGATATAATCCTCTTCTAAGAATTTGGCATTGGTGCTAACAATAACCTTTCGTTCTCAGGGATTATAAAATAGGCCACCCTTGGTTCCTTTAGGATATCCAACAAAGAAACACACTTCTGTTCTTGACTCCAATTTATCCGCATTACCTTTCAGCATGTGTACTGGACTACCCCATATCCGAATATGCCGTAAACTAGGCTTACGCCCAGTCCACAATTCTATGGGTGTAGTAGGTATTGACTTTGATAGCACAAAATTAAGAATATATGCTGCTGTTTCTAAAGCATATCCCCAAAAGGAATCAGGTAGGTCTGAATAACTCATCATAGATCTTACCATTTTCATAAGAGTCATATTCCTTCTTTCTGCTACACCATTCTGCTGTGGCATACCCGGTGCAGACAACTGGGATGTAATCCCATTTTCTGACAAATATTCCATAAACTCTCCTAAGAGATATTCACCACCACGATCTGATCTTAGTGTTTTTATACATTTTCCTAGACGCTTCTCCATTTCTGCCTTGAATACTTTGAATTTCTCAAAGGCTTCAGACTTTCGTCGCATTAAGTAAATGTATCCATACCTTGAGTAATCATCAGTGAATGTGATGAAATACTCAAAGCCACCTCTAGCCTGGACAGTTATGGGACCACACAAATCAGAATGAACTAGTTATAATTGTTCTTTAGCCCTATAGCCTTTTGCCGAGAATGGTCTCTTAGTCATTTTACCTTCTAAACAGGATTCACAGACTGGAAGTGCCTCCACTTCCAATGAACCTAATGGCCCATTTTCGACCAGTCTTTAAATTCTTTTTAGATTAATATGACCAAGGCGTAAGTGCCAAAGATATGTTTGATTCATCTTTGAAGGTTCCTTTCTCTTAATTGGTAAACTATTAGTGTTATTCAATTCATATAGTTGCAATGTAGACAAGTCAGGATTTATTATATAAAGATCATTCACTAATGTACCAGAACAAATAAATTGTTTATTTTTTCTAATAATAACCGATTTATCATTAAAATGAACAAAATATTTTTCCTCAACCAATCTAGAAACAGAAATTAAATTCCTTCTAATGGAAGGTACATATAGACAATCCTTAATTACTAAAATCCTATCCTGACTAAACTGAAGATAAACATCTCCTACTGCAACTGCTGCCACCTTCGTAGCATTACCTATGTGCAGATAAATTTCTCCATTCCTAAGTTGCCTGGTTTCCTAGAACCCCTGCAAAGTATTGCAGACATGATTAGTGGCTCCCGAATCTACACACCAGGTACTGGTAGATCGGACCGCTAAACAAGTTTCAATAACTAATAAATGAAATTTACCTCCATTGTTCTGGCGGTTTAGGAAACGGGGACAATCCTTCTTCTAGTGCCCTTTCTGCTTACAGTGAAAACATTTGCCTACAGGCTTTTTCACTCCTCCTTGAGGTCCAGCGACTGCTGCACGTGCTGCTCCTTGTGGGACTGCAGGTTGTGCGTTATTCTTCTTCTTCTTTTTCTTGCTTTTAGGCTTAGAAGTAGAAGCTTTCTTAGCCACCAGAGCACTAGCTGACTTACCAATGAGTCCCTCAGCTGCTTGGAGTTCTTTAAGAAGTTCCGACAATGAATATTTAAACTTGTTCATGTTGTAATTTAGTCGGAATCCCTTAAATGAATCCGGCAACGACTGGAGAATGATATCGACCTGAGTTTCCCCAACGATTTCAGCTCCAAGGATCTCTAGTTCATTCAGAAGACCAATCATCTTCAAAACATGATCCCTAACTCGGGTTCCTTCAGCCATTGTTGTGTTCATGAGGTCCTTCATCACAACCTGCCTTGCGGCACGATCCTGATCCCCAAACATATCTTTGAGGTTTAACATTATGTCGTAGGCAGTGGCTAAAGACTCATGCTGATGTTGCAGTACATTTGACATATAAGCCAAAATGTAACACCGCGCCATCTCATCAACCTTTTTCCACTTTCGGTAAGCCTGGGTTTCCTCTTCGGTCGCCCCCTCACCAGGTTCTTCTGGATAAACCTTAGTGAGCACAAACTTGTACTCTTCAGCAGTAAGCACAATATTCAAGTTCCTTTTCCAGTCAATAATTAGGTCCAGTCAATTTGTTTTGGTTGAGTATAATAGAAAGTGGGTTGAAAGAGTTTGCCATTTTAAATCCTGAGAATCACATAATAATACAAATTATAATGGGCAATAACAACTTTGAACACTATATTTAACTATGGTACCCTCTACCATTTTAAAAAGTATTCGCCAGCAGCCTAAACTTTGAAAAATATGCCTCGTTAGTGAGGTCGTCTATTATTCATTATTTTTAGACAGGTCCAAACCTATTAAATTTTATTATCTAGACAATCTTTTATTGTCAAGTAACATATACTATCTAGACAATTCTTTATTGTCAAATAAAATTCAAATAGCTGACTTCATTCAGTCCTATAAATAATAGTAAAGACTCAGTTGGAGAGCATGCTATTATTTATATCTAAGTGTACACCATCATTTAATTTAATCCAATGATTCTGTAATTTATTCTTTCCGATATGGAGGTGGGTACTAAAACCCACACGAAAAATAAATCACATCATTTAAATTATTTTTCAAAGAAATTTGTACAATGATTTCACAATATATTCTTTCCGATATGGAGGTGAGCACTATAACTCACACGTAGAATAAACTATCTCATCTACAAATCAATGATGGAGACCGTGGGATATTTATGTGAAAAAATCCCTCACCCACTTAGTATTTAAAACATTATTATATGAGGGTTATAAAAAATATGTTCAATTCTAGTCAACTAGAATACAAGGGTATGAAACATAAGACCTATGTGCAATAAAATTATTTTACCGCTTTTTTAAAAAAAACTTAAATTTTGTAATTGCACAATACTTATATTTATATACCTAATTATTAATTGACAAGTATTAAACAAAACGTGATCTAGGTGTGGTCATGTATCCATGTTGTCCAAAATTATAAGGAAACCTAATAATTAAACATATACTACCAAACACACAATCACACAAAGCATCAAACCATTCAATAATAAGAAAAGAATAAATCCCTGCTATTATGGTCTAAGCTTCTCCCTAGTCCGTTAGGAAACTGCCACGACCAATGTTGCCACTTCGCTGACTATGACAAGGATCGACCTGAATCGATCCGATTAATTTCTGATTAATTTTTGAATTGATCTCCGTGGTAAAAACGCATTCTTCAGCTTTCTGCCCCCATCTTCGTTAAAGAGACAACAATCTTTAGATACAAAGTCCTATGCCTCCACGTAAGGAGTTCACACATGAACTATTCTATCTAAATCGAAATCGAAATTAATTACATGGATCCTATGCCTCTGTTTAAGGAGTTCACATAACTGATCTAAATTAAATTTACGATTACAACCATGAATAAAACCAAATCATCACGCACATTAAAGTAACCACGAATAAAACCATCGTGGGATCCAATCACATAAAACAGAATTACGTGACCATAATAGCGGGACAAGAACACTGCAAAACAAGGGTTAGCGAGTTCTACATTCTACCCATTATCAATATGCATGAATCGATTTAAACTGGACAACATGGTTAGTTCAATCCGTACGCATTATTAAATAAAAACCAATCGCTCTAATACCAATTGATGGAAACTAAGTTTCAGGATCGTTTAATATTGCGTATAGACCGAACAAAATTTTTATGTAAAACCCTAGTGTGGAATCGGATTTTACCTTCGAGATCTCTCTGATTTGATCTTGTCTCAGCACGAACAGGGATTGGTGGAGACAAATCGAGAACACGAGCTCGATAGAACCTCAAGATCTTCTATCGTATTCCTTTCACCGTGCAATCCTGTACCGAGTGTGGGCTGCGGTATCACCAAGATCTCCTCCTCTACTTTCTACGACACAAACCCTAAATTCGAGAGAATTATTGTTTCGAGAGAAGAGGCAAGGCTAGCATATATAAAAGGCTACGATAGGGACCCTAAGGAGAAATAAGTGTTTGGGCTTACTATGGAAAACTGGAATCCTAATTCGATTAAGAATTGATTCCTTCCATAAATTATAATTCACACCACTAAAGAATTATAATTGCACTCCCGTCCTTATCTCAAAATTATATTTCGAGCTCCTTATTATTAAATACTTATTATTCTCCCCACGTTAAGATTACAGATAACCGTCATTTAAATTAAATTACTGACAATTATATTTAAATGACTTCTTAATCCTTGAGCCTACCACTTAACTTATTTGACATGTCGGATTAACATAATCCACCTACAGGGTTTGACATGATCAAAACTTATAAGCTTCTCAAGGGGTTATCATCAATCCCTATACCGGGACGCGGATTCCGTCAATAATTAATATTCATCATACATATAGTGTCGCCATCCAATTCACGAAGATTATTGATCCATAAATGAATCTCACTTTTAATGAGTCAAAACAACAAACACTACATATATATGTCTATTAATTATTTCAAGATTAAGAGCATAAGTAATCATAATAACCATGGAATTTTAAATTGTTTTATATAGTCAGTATAAAAACAATTAACCCAAATTGGTTCTGTTCAATACACATAAAGTGTACTAGCATAACGAGTTAAAACTACACCATTTTCTATAGTCAAGATAAACTACTAAAACTTGTGCTACAATCCTACCGATGGTTGTCCAATTCCATCTAAGATCGTGAACCAATAAACTTATATTTCACAAGAACCGATGATATGATCCTATGTGTGTAAGCTATACTCTACACACCAAATCATTTACTATATGGAATAAAAGACACACACATGCACAATATTTAAATAAATAATATCATGTAACCATTGCCCATAAAGATTCTCATTAAAATAGCAAAATCGAGTCTATATAACAAACCAATAATAATAAAATCATGGCTTTTAGTATATCACTTTAACACAACCAGCTCTTCCTTTTAATAATAGTACTACTGTTTCAGACTCTCTTTTTGATCTTGTGCATTCTGATGTCTGGGGTAAAGCTCCGGCTACCTCTATGGGTGGGGCTGCCTATTATGTTGTATTCATTGATAATTACTCCCGTTATACCTAGAATTATTTACTTCGTTCATGTTCAAATTTTTTGAAAGTTTACATTGAATTTTCCACTATGATCAAAACCCAATTTTTAAAAATCATTAAAGTTTTTCGATCCGACTCCGGAGGTGAATATCTGTCTAAATCATTTCTTGAATTTCTTAAATCTCAAAGGACCATTTCTCAACTTTCTTGCCCCAACACCCCTCAACAAAATGGGGTTGCCGAACGCAAACACCGTCATCTTGTTGAAATAGCTCGAACTTTACTTGTCTCGTCATCTGTCCCTTCCGTTTTTTGGGGGGAAGCCATCCATACATCTGCACTCCTTATTAATCGCATTCCTTCCGTGGTCACCGGTAGTATCTCTCCCTTTGAACGTTTCTTTGGTACCAGACCTGATTATTCCTATCTTCGTGTTTTTGGCGCCACCTATTTTGTGCTTCTTCCTAAACGGGAACGCACAAAACTCACACAAAAAATGGTTATGTGCGTCTTCTTAGGGTATGGCATTCAACAAAAGGGCTATCGTTGTTATGATCCTACCACAAAAAGACTCCGTATTTCTCGACATG
Organism: Lonicera japonica; assembly: GCA_021464415.1. Lineage (NCBI taxonomy): Eukaryota > Viridiplantae > Streptophyta > Magnoliopsida > Dipsacales > Caprifoliaceae > Lonicera > Lonicera japonica. Next base: position 83,249,877 of record CM038464.1, on the reverse strand, counting down.
TCACATTCTAGGAAAATACCCCATACTACACCTTGTTTAAGGATTTCGTGTCTTCCACTAAGCCCTCCCTACCGGTTGATCCATTCCCTGACCTCTCTACCACTGATTCATTTACTCCTCCACCCACTCCTCAACCCACTCCTCTCCCTATTTCTGATCCTGCACCTTTACAGGCTCTTGCCACTGATCTTGTATCTGGATGTACACCTACTGCTGACTATACGTCCTGTCCTGACTCTATCTGTCCCATCGACAGTTTTGTGCCACGTCCAACTCGTGATCGTCACTCACCAGTCAAGCTATCAGATTATCATTGTTTTCTCTCTGCCGTGCTGTCTCTCCATAAACCCACCTTCTACCGCACTGCTTCTTCCTATCCTCTTTGGCAACAGGCTATGACTGAGGAACTTACTGCTCTCCAACAGACCAATACGTGGGATCTTACCCCCTTACTTGCCGGTCACCCTGTTGTTGGTTGCAAATGGGTTTACAAAATTAAAACTAAGGCTAATGGTTCTGTTGATCGATACAAAGCTCGTCTAGTTGCCAAGGGTTTTACTCAAGAATATGGTATTGATTATGAGGAAACTTTTGCTCCTGTCGCTCGTATGACTACTGTTCAAACTTTAATTTCAGTTGCCTCTATTCGCCGGTGGACGATTCATCAAATGGATGTCAAGAACGCTTTTCTTCATGGTGATCTCTCTGAAGTGGTTTATATGCAATCTCCCCCCGGCCTTCCTCATTCCCTTTGGCAAGTATGCAAACTATGACGTGCTCTCTATGGTCTCAAACAGGCACCCCGAGTCTAGTTTGAAATTTTTTTCTACTGCTATCCTTAACCATGGATTTTCTCAGAGTACACATGATTCGGTTATGTTCACCTCTTCATCATCACTGGGCATTGTTGTTCTTCTGATATATGTTGATGATATGATTATTACTGGGGATGATTTAGACGGTATAACTCGACTCCAAAAATATCTGTGTTCATGCTTTGAAATGAAAGATCTGGGTACTCTTCGCTACTTCTTGGGCATTGAGGTTGATCATTCCTCTACTGGATACTTCTTTTCTCAGATGAAATATGCTTCTGATATTGTTGACCGAGCTGGTCTGACGGACAACAAGGTTGCAGACACTCCGCTTGAAATGAATGTCAAGTTTTATCCTTCCGATGGTACTCCTCTGGCTAATCCTACATTATACCGACAGCTTGTGGGTAGTCTGTCCACATTGTGAGTCAGCCAGGTCGGATATCAGCTATGCTGTCCACATTGTGAGTCAGTTCATGTCTGCACCTCGATCTATCCACTTTGCTGCTGTCCTTCGTATCATACGTTACATAAAATGGACCATATACCAAGGCCTACATTTCTCGTCAGCCTCTAGTCTTACACTACAGGGGTACTCAGATTCTGACTGGACAGGTGATATTACTGATCGGCGATCCACCACCGGCTTCTTCATTTTTCTGGGCAACTCTCTCATTTCGTGGAAAAGTAAGAAGCAAACTGTTGTTGCTCGATCCAGTGCTGAGGCTGAATATCGTGCTCTCGCTCATACTACCGCGAAAATTGTTTGGCTTCGCTGGCTCCTCCAAGATATGGGAATCTCTATTCCGGATCCCACACCTCTATTTTGTGACAATCGAAGTGCTATCCAAATAGCCCATAACGATGTTTTTCATGAGCGCACCAAATATATTGAAGTGGACTGTCACTTTACTCGTCATCATCTATCTTAAGGACACATTCAGTTACCCCACATCTCTTCCGCTCTTTAACCAGCTGATTTCTTCACCAAATCTCATGTGACTGCTCGCTTTCGATTTCTGGTGTCCATGCTCCGCATGCTTTTCAAGTCATCCTGAGCTTGAGGGGGGGTGTTAAAGATTATTCCTCTCTATGTTCTTTGTCTCCTTTAATGGGGTTATTCCCCTTTCTATGTCCTTTATTCTCTTTAATTATGTAATTGTATTTATTATGTTTTCTTGTCCCCTTAGATCTAGGTTTTCCCCTTCTCTATATTCTTGTATATATAGGTGATCTATTCTAGTAAGAATAAAGAACAATAATACAAAACATACACAGAATATATACATTCTTTCTTTATTTCTCTAAATTTGTCAGTGGTTTGGTGAAGGAAGAAGGAAGAAATGGAGTGGTCATGTGGGACGTATTCTTCTTCTCACTTGCCGAAAAATTCCTCCCTCCAGCGACTTCTTCCTCTTCGTCGAAATGCTCCACCAAGCTAAGAAAATGTATGCGTACAAGTAGTGAAAAAGGATGCATTTTACATGTGGTAGGTGCAAATAGTGCCGACATAAAATTTCCCCCTTTTATTTTTTTTCAAATATGGATTTTCCCATTTTTTTCCTTAATTAATTTGGAAAGTGTTAAGACTTAAAATCCATTTGAAAACGATGTACAAAACAAAAACAAAAACAATTAATTTAATGAGAAGATAAAAAATAAGTTAACACGTGATAAGATGTGTTCTTACTTTGTAAATTTTTTTCATAAACAAATTTTCTTTGGAAGAAATTTTTTTCACAAAATTAATGAAAGATATATAACATTTACTTATAAAAATGAATAGGAGATAGAGTGTATTTCATTACATATTTGAATTTATTTATTTTTCTTTTTCATGTTATTATTAAATATAATCAAATTCTATACAATTTTTCTGTACAGCGGATGTGACATTAATTTGATGAACCGGTAAAGTCACATATTTAATTTGTTATCCATCATTATTTTTACTTAATTGATGCCGCAACTATTTATATAAAAAACATTGACAAGGGTGGTGATAGTCGCACTAAAAAAACACTTAATAATATTTTTATTTTCATTCAGTTTTTTCACAATTAAATAACTAACATTTTACACCGAATGAAAGTAGTAATGTTACTTTTTTTTGGTGCCAATGTATCCACCCCGTTTACAATGTGCTAAAATGTTTAGCACTACTCTTTGCCTTCCTCTGCTCAGTTTTTGAGGCAACAATATCTCTTCCACCAAACATTTCCACGAATACAATGGATGGGAGAGAAATGTCAAATGCAGCAAAGGAATTTGACACTCTGGTTTTTGCAGTTAATGGTGAGAGATTTGAGCTCTCTGATGTTGATCCTTCCACCACTTTGCTCGAATTCTTGCGCTCTCAAACTCGTTTCAAGGGCGTCAAACTTAGCTGTGGTGAAGCTCTCTACTCTCTCTCCCTCTCATTCCATGTATAGGTTACTACTACTTACTAGTTGTGTACACGCAATCCGCACACTATATTAGTGAGAATTCAAATATGTAACGTTTTCTATTAATGCTTTTATGGGTTGTCTTGTTCTTGGGTAGGTCTATGTCTTTTTGTAGATGTGTATGTTCCTATTGCTAGTTGGAATTGTAGCATTGTATAATGAGGTCTTTTTATATTAGTTGGTTGATGGTTATTTTTTTTCTTGTTAAAATTGGCTACACTAGCCTATAATGTTACAATGGAATTCAAATATGTTCCTTCTCCATTAAAGCTTTGATGTGTTCTCTTGTGTGGTGTTTATCTTTTGTAGATTTGTATGTTCATAGATGCGGGTAGGATTTGTAGCATTGTACAATGTGGTCTTATTATATTGATGGGTTGATGGTTGATCATTTTTCTTGGTGAAAGTTTGGCTCCGTCTTTCTTTATTATTTAATTTTGACTGTGTTTTATATGATTTCTTTCTCCGACTTCGATGGTTGTAAGTGTAATTCAACCAATTCAGATGGATTTGTTGATTTTGACTGCGTTTTAGATGCTAAAATAGAATGTTATCCAAGTGGGTTAATGATTGTTTTGTTGATTTTCCTCTTTAGTCTAGTGTTCATTGTAAGGGAAAATAAAAACGAACTGAAGCGCGAAACACAAGAAGATGATGTTCATGTGGTTCAGAGAAGCATGGCCTAAGTATAAAATATGCATGTTTGAGCATTTAATTTACCGGAGACTATTTGGTTGGGGTCTATACTATTAAACTATAATGTTTTATTAAACTAAAATATTTCTGCATCAATGTTTTTTATGGTCGCAGGTGGTTGTGGTGCTTGTGATGTTCTACTGTCAAAGTATGACCCCGTGCTAAAACAAGTCAAGAATGACAAAGTGAATTCATGCCTTACATTTCTTTGCAGCATAAATGGGTGTTCAGTTACTACATCTGAAGGCCTTGGAAACAGCAAAGATGGGTTACACCCGATTCATAAAAGGATGGCTGGTTTTCATGCTTCTCAATGCGGCTTTTGTACTCCTGCAATGCGTATTTCACTCTTCTCGGCGCTTGTCAATGCCAAAAATGCAAATCGACCAGAGCCCCCTCCAGGATTTTCCAAACTTACGGTTTGGAGGCTGAAAAAGCTATTGTAGGAAATCTCTGTCGATGTACTGGCTGTCGACCCATTGCTGATACCTGCAAAAGTTTTGCTGCTGATGTCGATATTGAGGACTTAGGGATCAATTCATTCTGGAAAAAGGGGGATAGTATTCAAGATAAAATTAGTAAATTACCTTTCTATGATCCCAATAACGAAATTTGTACATATCCCGAATTCTTGAAAAATGAATCTAAGCCACGGAACTTGAAAAGTCAATCTTGGTCTACTCCTCTTACTATTGAGGAGCTTTAGAGCTTGTTGGAAGTAAATTTGGCAGGAAATGGTACGAAGATAAAGTTAGTCGTCGGTAACACATCGACAGGTTATTATATGGATCTGGAGCACTATGACAAAGACATTGACTTGAGGTATATCCCTGAGCTCTCATTGATTCGAAGGGATCACACAGGGATTGAAATTGGTGCAGCTGTACCGATTTCAAAAGCTATTTTAGCTCTACGGGAAGAACACGAAGGCAATTTATGCTCTGAAGCCGAGTTGGTGTTTCAAAAAATTGCTAACCACATGGAGAAGGTTGCTTCAGGGTCCATCCGAAATTTCGCTAGTGTAGGGGGGAATCTGGTGATTGCACAAAGGAGATATTTTCCTTCGGATATTGCGACAATATTTCTTGCAGTAGACTCAATAGTTAATATAATCACGGGTCAGAAGCACGAAAAGCTTACGTTTGAGGAGATTTTGGGGACGCCACCTTTGGACTCCAAAAGTGTGCTTTTGAGTGTCAAAATTCCATGTTGAAAACCAGAAAGAAAGGGTTTATCTTCGGAAACAGAGACCAAGTTGCTTTTTGAAACCTATCGTGCTGCTCCTCGGCCCCTTGGAAATGCATTGCCCTTTTTAAATGCTGCTTTCTTGGCTGATATTTCATCTTCTAAAACTGGAGTTTTAGTAAATAACATTCACCTGGCTTTCGGTGCTTGTGGGACTAAACTTGCAGTAAGGGCAAGAAAGGTTGAAGAATATCTAGTTGGGAAGGTGCTAAGTTTTGGTGTTCTTTATGAAGCTGTTAAATTAGTTAAGGCTGCTGTAGTACCCGAACATGGTACTTCGGACCCTGCCTACCGGTCAAGCTTGGCTGTTGGGTTTTGTTTTGAATTTCTTCTTCCATTGGTTGATCCTGATTATTCTGTAACTTCTGATCCTTACGAGTTTGATGATGTTGGAAACCCGGGATTGGTTTCATCTGCAAAGCAGGTGGTTGAACCAAGCAGAGAGTACTATCCAGTGGGTAAACCGATCATGAAATCTGGTTCTGCCCTCCAAGCTTCTGGTTTGTTGTGCCTTCCTTGGTATATTAGTTCATACCGAATATTTACTACCTTATTGCCTTGACTTTCTCCTGTCCACCCTCTATTAATTTCCACCAATATTGATAAGAGCTTTTTTGATTCCCCCCATTTTATATGTGAAGTAGACTTTCCCCTTCGTTTTCGCAATCATTAGAGTTTGCCCCCTGCTTGTGGGGAGCAGGGTGTAGAGTAAAAAAAAGCCGTATTGATAATTGGAGATACTATCTTATTCAAAGCTAGAGCTGATTTCCGAATGCCCAAGACATTACTAGTGTGGTACCTCACTAATGGTTGAATTTAGACAATGGAACCTACTTTTTGAGAAAGTAGAAGTTACTACTTCCGTTAGAGCCCGTTAAAATAGGATGTGCCTTGTTGACTACGACAGTTACCACTATGCACCTGATTTTTATATTTTAGATTTAGATGCTTTCTGTAAATGCATTATTAGACTTGGGTACCTTCTATAATATGTTATTTACACGGAGGTACTTCGTGAACAATTGAGAAAAAGCAACACCTAGTTGACCTTACCTTTTCATATCTAGTAAGTGTGATGAACAAGAACGCTCTAGTGTGAAAAATATTTCCAGCATGAAGAAGAAACTCAAGTAACATTGGGAGAAGGATTGAAATCAGTAAAAGCCATAGTTAGGGTTATCAAATTCCTTTTTTTTTTTTAAGTCCTCTTTGCCCAATGAAGGGCATTAGAGTGAAAGCATAAATAACAGAAAATATACAAAAGGAGGGGGATACAAAAGGGCATCCCCAAGACCAAAAACACAAAGAAATGCAATTGTTACAAGCAAAAGGAAATTGCAACATGGACTAAAAACCTAAGCACTAAAGTTCACATTATCAAATTCTTTTATGTCTTTAAGTTTTTTATAAAACCACTAGCCTACAAGGAGGACTAGAGCCATGCCATGAATAACCAAAAAGGTGCATAAATAGGGGGATACAATAAGGCCATCCTCAGGACCGAAAAAACACTAATGAAAAGAGAAAAAATTACGAGATGGACTAAAGGACAAGACCGAAAGTCCACCAAGCAATTCAAAATAGGAAGATAAAAGTCTAAACAGATTGATCCACTACATCTCTTCTCTTTTCTTCTTGTCCTGCAATTGGACCTGCCATTGATACAGTGGCTGGGAAGAAAAAAATGAATTAGAATTTCTTCTCCATTCTTTGAAGATTATTCATGTTGGAACTTTCTTCGTGGCATTCACTTGTTACAATGTTCTGTGTTCAATTTGGTTGTTTTTCTTGTTTTGGTTTGGAAAAAAGGTTGAAGTATATCTAGTTAGCCTCCCCGTCCCCTTTACTGTGTTGCTTGCTATCTTGGTTAGCCAGAATCTCTTGGAGGCTTTGCTTTAGTGACTGAAGTTACGTCCAACTATTCAAAGCATCTCAATACTTCTGATTCCTTTTCTTGTTGTGGGGAGAAAGTTTTTAAAAATGTTAGATAATGACTAATATTTCATCAATATGATCTCTAAAATTGCAAATGAAAGGTTGAATTGAAGCTTGTGACTTGTTCATAGTTTCAACTAAAATGGGTAGGTCTTTGAATACTATTTGGTATACTATTTGGTGTGATCTTTTGCCCACAAATGCAGCAAAGATTTTAGAGGTGAACTTCAATATTGAGGAAAACATCCGTTATTTTAAGGATGACAAGCCTATTGAGTAAGTTAATAATCAAAGTTACACTCAACGAGACAAATGGAAAGATTAACCATTATTACACCACAAGGCTCCGTTTGATAGCAACATGGAAAATGGTAGGAACAACAATTGATTTGTGTGAAAAGTCAAAAAATAAGTTGAGGCTGTGGTGAGATTAACTCTTACTTATGGAATTTTTTTCTTTGTGGGGTATACTCATAAAAATGAACATGAGATGGAAAGCATTTTTCCATACGCCTCAACTAATTTTCCTACATCTCACACAAATCAATTGTTTTTCTTACCATTTTCCATGATGCAATGAGATGGAGCCTAAAGATCCATTTTAACCCAAACCTGAACCTGAGGAAGTAATGGGGAAAGCTGAGAAAAAAGAAAATAGCTCAAATTCATTATCAAAATCCGTTGGAAGTTGTGCTTGGCAAGCTGTGAACACAATGAATCATCTTTTCAAATCCATTTTCTTTAAAAATCCAAAATTTTCTGCTAATCGGAAAACTCGACTTTTTTTGTCAAACTGCAGGAATCGCAGTTCACTCAATGAGACAAATGCAAAGATGTACCATTATTAAACCATAAGGCTCTGATTGGTAGCAACATGAAAAATGGTAGGAAAAACAATTGATTTGTGTGAGAAGTTGGAAATAAGTTGAGGCATTTGGTAAGATTAACTCTTACCTTTTGGATTTTTCCATGGAAATTTTTTCTTTGGGGGTGAGTAAGGAAAAATTTCCATAAAATATAAACAAGGATGGAGGACATATATACTCATAAAAATGAGCATGAAATTGAGAGCATCTCACCATATGCCTCTCAACTTATTTTCCAAATTCTCACGCAAATCAATTGTTTTTCCTACCATTTTCCATGTTGCTCTTAGAAGGAGCCTAAATGATCCATTTTAACCGAAATCTGAAACCGAGGAAGTAAAAGAGAAAGCTGGGAAAAACAAAAATAGCTCAAATTCATGATCGAAATCCAATGGAAGTTGTGCTTGGCGAGCTGTGAACACATTGAATCATCTTTTCAAATCCATTTTCTTTAAAAATCCAAATTTTTCTGCTAATCAGAAATCTTGATTATTTTTTCTGTCAAACTGCAGCCTTGTGTCGGTGATACATTTTTTCCTCTTTCTTCTCTATGTTCACTTGTAGAAGAGGTTTCTGGAACTTTCCCTACATCAATAAAATGTTTTCTGTGTTTATTAAATTAATCTATTTTTTTTCCCTGGTGAATACGTGAAGCTATTTATGTGGATGATATTCCTTCGCTGGAAAATTGCCTTCACGGAGCATTTATTCACAGCACCAAGCCTTTGGCATGGGTAAAGGATGTCAAATTCGAGTCCAAGTCTCTACCAAATGGAGTAACTGATATTATCTTGTTTAAAGATATCCCAAAAGGAGGAGAGAACATAGGAAGCAAAACCCAATTTGGTGATGAACCTTTATTTGCTGATGATATTACAAGCTATGCTGGCCAGCCTGTTTCTTTTGTGGTAAATACATTTTACATGTTGAAGAGCATGATATATATTGTTGGCCCACTACCTAACAGCTTAAGCTTTTGGGTGAGATGGTTTCTAACATTACATAACTACCGTGCACATAAAATCAAATACATTCTATATTTGTATTCCTAATATAACTATGTAAGTGAATGGGATTGCCTTCTGTAGGTGGCAGATACGCAAAAGCGTGCAGATGTGGGTGCTGCAATGGCCATCGTCAATTATGACACTCTGATACCATGTTAGATTTCGGAGCATCCAACCTAAAACCAATTGGCAATAGGTAGAGTAGCCCCTAGATCTTATATATTGAATTATGATTATCCACTCTTCTGATGTGGGATTGATAATCTCAACAAGGACCACCTATTTTAACGGTTGAAGAGGCTTTTGAGAGATCAAGCTTTTTTGAGGTCCCTTCTTATATGTATCCAGCACAGGTTGGTGATTTCTCAAAAAGAATGTCTGAAGCGGATCACAAAATTCTCTCTGCTGAGGTACTTCTGATATTTTTCTCTTCTTCGATTTGTATTTTTCGTTCTTTTTTCACTCGTATTGAACCACTAGATTTCCAAAAGCCTACACTCTTTTTTGGTGATATGGTCACACTGATTTAGAGACCTTCCAGTATCAGTAACTTATTTAAGTGAAGTAGAATTACAAAGAAAATCAGCTCTGAGGGCTGAAACACTTTATATTTGTTGTTAGTGAATTTGTTTCTTTAATGTGATGTGCAGATTAGACTTGGGTCACAGTACTTTTTCTATATGGAGACTCCAACTGCCCTTGCCATTCCAGATGAAGACAACTGCATGGTGGTTTACAGTTCAAGTCAGTGCCCCGAGAACGTGCATACTGTTATTGCAAGGTGTCTTGGTATACCAGAACATAATGTTCGTGTTATTACGAGAAGGGTTGGAGGAGGCTTTGGTGGAAAGGGCATGAAATCTATGCCTGTGAGTATCATTTCTTGATTCTATAAACCTATACCTTTCATAAAGATATTTACTCCATGGGATTTATGCCTTTAAGAGTTTTTTATGTGTGAGAATTACTTAAGAAGTGAATTCAGTTTTTCCAATTTCGGTAACAACATAACATCCTAGAATGAAATATTTCGAATTTCCAGTTCTAGTTTTCTTGAATAGCCCGGACACAGTGTTTGATACTCTACATCAATTAAAAACATATTTTCATTAATTCTATTTATTAACTTATAACCAGTTACCAAAGAGGATAGTGTAATTGGAATCTTTCAATCATGTATTGTTGGAATATGAGGAAAAGTTAGATTGTATGACTAGGGTGATTGGAAATGACTGTCGTGAAAACCCAGCTTTCTTTTCTCATCTTTTAAGAGACTAAATAAAATTGTCTAATTCCTAAAGTCTACTCTACTTATTCATGTTTTGCTCTTCCTAATTCGACATGTGCATATTTGTTTAGATTTTCCTCCAATTGATGAAGGATTACAGTCCCCTAATTGCGAGACTATGATTTGAACCCTCATCAGCTGTTGTGTATTCAGGCACCCCATACTACTAAACCAGCAAGTCAGAGGTTTATGTGTCAACATTATTTGAATATGTTGTTTCCGTGCCAAAAGTTTAGAAAAACAGTTGGATTGTGCTCAATTTGCATTACTGTCTATATTGTCAGATAAAATCAAATCTCAATTTATTTATTTTTTTTCCATTTTTTTTAACGTAAGGCCTTTTGGACCATTTTGACCGTCGGTTTGGTTGAAAACCTAATTGGGTTTTGGCGTACTCAAATAGAGGGCAAGAGCATATATTTATATATAAAATCAGGGTTGCAAAGCAGAGGCAAAAGTAAATAAAAAGGTCAAAATCGGACATAGAAATCTAGGTAATTAAACCCTAATAAAAGACTACAATCAAAATATCCCTTATTTATGGGAAGTACAAATGTACAAGCACACAATTTAACTCCTATACTTTTAACTTCTGATTAATATGCTTGTATGTGATTACTTTAGATTGCTGCAGCATCTGCACTTGCAGCACACAAATTACGGCGCCCTGTCCGTATAAATGTCAATAGGAAAACCGATATGATAATGGCAGGAGGAAGACATCCTATGAAGATAACATACAGTGTTGGGTTCAAATCTAATGGGAAGATCACGGCCTTACACCTTGAAATTTTAATCAATGTGGGGATAGCTATAGATGTAAGCCCCATACTGCCAGGGAACATTATAGGTTCACTTAAGAAGTACGATTGGGGTGCTTTATCTTTCGATATAAAGTTATGCAAAACAAATCATTGCACTAAAACTGCTATGCGCGGCCCTGGGGAGGTAAATGCAACTTTTATTGCAGAAGCAATAATGGAACGTGTGGCATCTGCTCTTTCAATGGAAGTAGATGTCATTAGAACGAAAAATCTTCACACATATGAAAGCCTCAACTTTTTTTATAAGGACAGCATAGGGGAGCCTCAGGAGTATACTTTGCCTTCCATAATGGATAAGTTGGCAAGTACATCAAGCTTTGAAAAACGGATTGAAACAACAAAAGAGTATAATTTGTGCAATAAATGGTGAAAAAAAGGTATTTCCCGGGTACCCATTATTCATCAATGTTCATTGCTACCAGTTCCGGGGAAAGTAAGCATTCTTTGGGATGGATCTGTTGCAGTAGAAGTTGGTGGAATTGAGCTAGGCCAGGGGCTGTGGACTAAGGTAAAACAGATGACTACATATGCTCTTAGTTTGATTCAATATGATGAAACTGAAGACCTCTTGGATAAAGTATGGGTCATACAAGCAGACAGTTTGAGCTTAGTACAAGGTGGGATTACTTCTGGGAGCACTACATCCGAATCAAGCTGTGGGGCAGTTAGAGTTTGCTGCGACATTTTGGTTGGAAGACTAGCCCCTCTAAAGGAAAAATTGCAGAAGCAAATGGGTTCTGTTACATGGGACGACATTATTCTTCAGGTATCTGCAGTCTTAACTATATGAAATTTCTTGTTCCCAATTCCTTTTTCAACTACCTTTAAGGACACGAACCCTTTGGTGAAGTCAAACACTTGATGTTCTATCTAGTCTTGGGCCCTTTCTTTACAGTCTTATAGAAAATCTATAAATGAATGCGCACACACTAACTAGCTAAGTTCACCCATTTATTTTGTTCATACTATTATAAAATTGCAATAGGGAATTTAAAGCCTGGCAGGAACATATATAAGACTCTTGGGTTAGTTCTCCCGTTGTCAATTGATTTTGGGTTTGATGCTCCAAGTCTAATGTGATGAAGGAACTATTTATTGGTTTGATGTTGGAAGATAGTATTTTTAGACATTGCATCTTCTGATGTCATTAGTAGTTAAATTATGTTAATTATGAGTGTTAGTTATAAGTTCTTGTCCCACATCAGGAATTTTATCATTACGTACCCTTGCTTTATGCATAAATAAAACTACTGGCTATGGCTATTTTGCTGTCTTTAAAGCAACCTCTATGTACGGGGTCGACACTACTCAACGAACTTCTTTTTTCTCTTAATAGCATCACTACTCAGTGGACTTTGAATAATTTTATTAGAATGAACCATTAGTTCTTCCATATTAAATTCCAAAATGTATCTAAGCTATCTCGGATGAAGTCTGTATATTTTCTGCATAAGCTGCATTGTGGCTTATATCCGCCTTCAAAAATTCAAATATAAATTTCAAGTTAATTATATTAATCAAGTCTAGGTAAGTGCACAATTTGTTGTACTACTCATATTATTATTGTTGTTCTCTTTGTTGTCAAACTATCTGGTACATTTAAGAGAGTTGTCATTATGTAGCATATTCCATCATTTCGTTAATTTCAAATTCTTTATTCATTTTCCAATGCACGCACATTCTGAAAATGTAAATTTATCAGCAAGTACTTACCTTGTACCTGACTCAAATTCAATGCATTACCTGAATTATGGTGCTGCTGTGAGTGAGGTAGGTTTTGTCCTTTACAGGCCTGTTTGTTTATGCTTGAAGCAGCCTTTGCTTAACGCTCAATGATTCAAAAACGATACTTCATTTAAATTGTTTGTGAGATAGCTGTCGTGCTAGCTGCAGCACCATATTGATTTCTATTGTTCTAATTACTAAGAATAAAGCTGTGAGTTTTGTAGGTGGAAGTAAATATTCTTACTGGAGAAACCAGAATTTTGCGATCAGATATTATTTATGACTGCGGACAAAGCCTTAACCCTGCTGTGGATTTAGGACAGGTTGACCCTCTTAACATTGAATTGTATTTGAAGTTCTTATCTCCTAGAAAGTAAGGACACTTCTCGGAAGGTAACTTGACCGTGTTGGACACACTCAAACATGCGTCCAACATTTTTTCATGTCTACAGCTTTAAAAAAAAAAAATCATTTGTGGCTCGTGTATAATAACTTCCCGAACCCCAAATGTGACCCAAACAAAGGAAAACGAGGGGGGGGGGGGAGGAACTACTTTAGACGTAGAGAGATATTAATTATTTTTTGAAAGAAATTTGGTTGTTACAAGAAACTAATTAAGACGTGGAGGTTTTTTTGAATGGGCATGAGAAGATAATGATATTTGTTGTTGCTCGTGTGTAAATTGTCTCATATGTCTATATATGTACACACACGTACAATTATTGATCTCTAATTCTCTAGGACTCACAAGTTACAAGTTGCACGACACAGTCATTTAAATTTGCATTTACGTACCTTGAGAAATTATTTTTTATTTAGATTTGTCTATAAAATATTTTTTTTATTGATGCCTCCTCCGAGTGTTCAGGTCATTTCTAGGATTTCACGTAGACATTTGTGCCCGTGTTAGTTCTTCATAGCTTGTCCCATTGCCCTATTTTTGGGTTGGTTTGAGGCATCTGTCTTCATGGGGTCCTTGATAAGAAAAGAAGAAGTTTTATTGAAATAGACCCACTTGAGGGGGACAACCCTTCTCTTACAATAAGAACAATGAGAGAATCACAAAAACAGCTTGCCTAACTCAATAGGTATCATCATCTATTTATTCTACTAATAGCATTTAAACTTCTGCTGAATTATTTCCTAAAAATCTGATGTCTAATTTATTTTATTCCGTATATCTTGCTATCAGTTATCATGCTACTTGAATGAAGATAACCTCCTGATATAGGCACATAACAGTCCTCTAATTATATAGTATGTCATCATACTTGAAACATTTTCAGTATTAAATTTCTCAATAGGGATTCGTATTTCTCCATCGAGAATCTACGATCATAAGCAAGGATTCTACACATCGGCCCTTTCTGATGTGCAAGAGGTTTGGATTTTTGGTTATGTAGCACTTTTTACCGAGTTATTGTAATTGTGCCGTTGGAGTCTTGTAGATGCTCTAAAACGAGAATTTATATTCTTAACAGATTGAAGGGGCTTTTGTACAAGGCATTGGATTCTTTATGTCCGAAGAGTACCTTGCGAATTCAGATGGAATGGTGGTTACAGAGGGCACATGGACATACAAAATACCAACAATCGACACCATTCCTAAACAGTTCAATGTTGAGGTACTAAATAGCGGACATCACAAAAAACGCGTTCTCTCCTCTAAAGGTATGTTTAGTTCCTTCAGTTCTGTCACAAATTCAAACAGCTTTCTGTTCATATTGTCGTAATGGATTCGGTCCTTTTCTTGGGGTGTTCAGAACCATTAGCGTCTCCCCATTTTTGGGCCAAACTGTGAACTGTCAATAGTTTATCCATCCTCTCCACTAAATGAATGCCAAAATGCTTGCATTAGCCTTTTTTGTATAATAATCTATTATCTCGATGATGATCATGTCATTGTTAGTGCATTTAAATAGTAAGAATCTATCTGGACATAACAAAATACTACTTCATCTACAGTTATAATGATTAAAGAGTTCGCGATGATTTTGTACTTCACTAAGGAGAATATTATTTCAACGTAAACTATGGTCAAGAATAAAGCTGATTTACTACAATAAGATATGGTTATATCCAAAAAAGAAAGTGTGACTCTTAATTCGAGATGTCCCAAAAAGGAACGAGGGATCTTAATTTGAGACGTTATACTTCACTTTTGCAGAATCACTCACTTTAGCCTAATCAATGCTCATGAATACAGTACAACTTACTTACTATTGCAAGATATGACATGCTGACTTTGTCCCAAAAAGGAATTAATTGTGCCTATGGCACCATAAACACTAGTAGAGAATTTGCACCTATACCAACATTATCTATACAACTGTCTGATAAAGTTGACAGATATATGTATAAATGCGCAACTAAAACAGCAATGTACCTTGGCCTATAAAAGTTACAACGGAAATTCTACACGGTTTTCACAATTTTCAGCCTCAAAGATTGAAGCTAAAACTCGAACTGGGTAATTTCATTTATTAATTTATGTATCATTTTTATTTGCAGCATCTGGTGAGCCACCGTTACTTCTGGCAGTCTCAGTTCACTGTGCAACAAGAGCAGCCATTAAAGAAGCAAGAAAGCAGCTTCGTTCTTGGGGCAGATTTGAGGGTTCTGATTCCGAATCGACATTATTCGACTTAGAGGTTCCTGCTACTATGCCTGTTGTCAAGGAACTTTGTGGGCTCAACAGTGTGGAGAAGTACTTGCAGTTTTGCGCTTCTCTAGCAGACTTCAGCACAGGTGGATTATATGTGTGTTAAAAGTTAATATGATTTGCGCCTTTGTTTTCAGTATAGTTTTTCTGATTGCTAGCCTAAATGTATTTAGATGCTGAGGAATACATGCTGAAGATTTGAAAGATAGGTTTTCAATAATAAATTGTTCTTGCCCTTGTTTCAACTCTTTCCAATTTCAATAATAAAGATAGTATCAGATTGCTAATGGATCCGATTGGTTAGTCAAAATTCTTCACATATTTGGTTTGGATTCGGATAAACAGATCAAGTATTCCTTACCATATCCATCAAATCAGACCGGATTCAGATTGGATTCAAGTAGAAGTTCGATCCATTGACGAGCATAGTTGGCAAGTCTTGCCATTTTCGGGCTTGCATGAAGAAATGAGTAACCCTCATTTAGTTAATGGTCACATGCTAGCTTTGAGTCTGTTAACATGTCAATAAAAATTGCCACCCTTTTAGTTAGGGTCATTTTGGAGCTAAGTAGTTGATATATTTTATGCAAAACCGTAAAGATGATCACATCTACGAAATTTTATCAAAAATTTCAATCTAGAAGCAGGTGAAATGACCATCAAAACTTTAATAACAAAAAGTGAAGATACATATCAAGTTGTCATTACAACCACTTATAGATTGAGTTTTTCGATAATTTAGTGGATGTGATCATCTTTACAAAAATTCACAAAAATTCATCTATTTACTTATCCAAATGGATAAAAAGAAAAAATTCTGCATGTGTTTTTCCCGCAATAACTCAAGAATTAATATATTATCACTTGTAAAACTTATTTAGGAGAACCTAATTAATTAGCATGTACAATCTTATAAACAATAATACTAGTAATAGTGATGATTTCTCAAATATGCACGTACTCCTAATCAGCCAAGATTCGGAAGCCTCGCATGTTGGTACTTTACCTTCACTGAAGCTGGTGGATATTGCCAACGAGTTTGTGTCCTAGTAGGCATCCTCCTTAATCTCATAACAAGGATGTCACTTGTTTGATAGGACTCTTTGTTTTATTCAATTGTTGTGGTGGTTGTAGTCCATCGGTTTGTGATAGTTATGTCCACCCTTTGTTGCGATAGTCATAGAATTATATAGATATGAAAAGACAATATTATTGAATTATCACTTGTATCAAGAAGCTAGTGGACCATCTCAATTTGATGGCCACATAATAGTACAGTTCTAGTCTTCTTCCTATTCTATATTGCTAGACTTGTTTATGAAGCTTTAGAGCTTGGTTTTGAGTTTGGACTAACACTTTGAACTGGTGATTTATGAAGCTTTAGAGCTTGGTTTTGAGTTTGGACTAACACTTTGAACTGATGATTAAGCACTCAGTGTTGATTACTTTGATAAAAAGGATTTGTATGATGAGCTAGTCGTGTATGTATCATGTCAACAATAATATGAAAATGCCGAGAAATGTGCCAAAAGACAAAAGGGATTATAAAAGAAGTTCAATCCCTGCAAAAGAGTCTACTATATCTTTGTGAATGAACTCAAAGCTCATAGAACTTTTATAAATGATAATAGTATAGAGAGCAAACTCTAGTTGCAAATAGATTGCAACTCTCAGCTAGCTTAACTATCTCGATTCGTATATAATGTATTTAACTACACTATTTATCTAATACTAGACAAGTTTGTAAGCTTTAGTGTACTTAACATACCTATGAATAAAAGATAAAAGATATTCTAAGTGTAAATCTCTTTTTTATTTTAACTTAATCACTTGTATTTAATGCTAAAAAATTTATCATTGCGAAAAAGTTAAATACTCCTTATATATAATAAATAAGCTTAGTTCATGATAGCAGTTGACAATCGCAACTCTTTCATCGTTTGTAGTGGTTGTTCAGACATGCCTAAAACTTGATCTTGCTTCCCCCAACCACCGCCCCACCCCGGCCCTCCCCCCCCCCCCCCGGCCACACACACGTCAATGTGGTTGGTGATATCACGTTCACCCACTATGGAAGTGGTATTGTTCATCTACATTATTGGTCCCCGAGCCTATACTCTGTCTGAGAAGGGAGTTAGGTCTGCAATAGGCAGCCTTAAGGTCTGCTGCACTCAGAATTCAGACCTATGCTTAGTCTTAATCTCTTACGAGTCTAGGTCTATTAGTAGCTCTGTGTGATGGGGTTCATTGAGATTAGCCTGTTACATTGACTACCAGGTGAATCTGACGTGACACTTCCATGCAAGATGCCATGTATCATCTTGTGGTCCACTTAGCTGGCAAATTAGTAGATCCACAGGGTAATTTACTAATTGCCTTCATCACTATTTATCTTCTTCACAAAAGTCCTAATCCTTTGTTTTCTCTTTCTAATTCTACAATAAATTCACGCATTTTTAAAACATTGGAAAATTTTGGATAAGTGTCTGTCCGTATGAACTGATCCTTTTTATAACGCTTTTGTATCATCAAAACACACCTCAAGTGTTTTTATGACGCAAAAGTGTCGTAAAAAGAATCAGTCCGTGCGGACTGATCCTTACCATAAATGCTCTTGCTAAAACGTAATCCATCTTCTTAAATAATCTCACTCATCTAAACTTCTCATCACTTAGGCTCCGTTTGATTGCAAAGATGGAAAAAGAAAATAAATTTAGTTTGTTTGTATAAAAAAATAGAAAATAAGATAAGAGATGTTACTCATTTTATGAGTATATCCCCCATTTTTCAATATTTTTGATGAAAAATTTTTACTCACCACCAAGTAAAGAAAATTTCTTCATGGAAAAACTTAAAAATAAAGAGGGTATCACCTCTATCACTCAACTTATTTTCCATATTTTCACCAAAACTAATTCAATTTATTTTTCTTTTCCACCTTACAATTAAACGGAGCCTTAAAACACTGCCACGTACTGCCACCAGTTGCCGCTACTAGCAAACCGCCACCACCATTTACTTTTTCTCTCTTCCCCCATCTTTTTTCCATTCTCTCTCTAATTCTAAACTTGCAACAAATCATTTTCTCTCTCCCCCTTTAAAGTCCAAAATCAAAATATGCACAAGATATATATAAACGCGTAATACTAGAACATTACTTTCTCTCTATATATATTAAATTTCCCTGTTCCTTTGTTTGGATGGAGCAAAAAAACTTGGGATTTGAGCAAAAGTCAAGATTTATAGCACGGAAAAGTGGAAATCCACTATTTTATAAAATTAATGAAGAATTTATAATTTCACACATGGTAAATTTGCTAGATTTTGGCTTTTAAAAGTTGCCACTTAAAATTTCATGGCATCAAGCGTTATGTTTCAAATTACGAATTAAAACAAGTGCAAACATGTAAAATTACAATCTAAGGAAATTTAAATAATGGACTTTTAAGTTCTATCATTTGCAATTTCGATAGATTTTATAATTATCTTATCCAAATACAAAGGTGGGTATATTGATGACACAATTTGGGATTCAAGCAACTAGTATGTAAAAGGTCTATTGCTATATACAATTTTCGATTAAAAAAACTATTACTCCTTCTGTCCCAATTTAATTGTCCACTATTTCATTTTTGAATGTCCCAAAATAGTTGTCCACTTTCTATATTTAGTAAGTCATTAATTAGAACACTTTTTATTATTTCTAATATTACCCTTTAAGCTATCACTACTTTTTTATTGTAGGTCTCACCACCTTTTTTTATTAGGGAAAAAGTAAAAGTCATTTTTGGAAATAAGCATTTTCTCTAAGAGTAATCATTATATCTCCTTAAGTTTTAGTTTTTTAAAGTTGGACAATTAAATTGAGACAAAGGGAGTATTAAAACAGGTCAATTTGGTGGGTCAATAAGATTACCCTTCGTATTTTAAAATGAAAATAAAAAGTTACGCATAAACATAGACGTAAACCTCTAATTTTAAGTATGATGAACATGAATTATTAGCACTTCACCAAAAACCACTAGATGTGTTTAATTATTTTGTCATAAAAAGTTCATACATAATACTCGTATAAAATACAAAATATCAAATTAAACACGAATCAAGTGTGCTACCGAGTGTAATAACTAAATCTATACTATCTAAGATAGCCCCTATATATCGGCTCCCTTGGTTGCCACCTAGCATGAACAACTGCACAATTTGAATTTTACTCTCTTCCCTTTCTCCTATCAAAATTTTCAATTTAACCGTCCAACAATTAAACTATAAGTATTTATTTCTTTTAAGTTGGATAATTATTTGTGTTGATGATAATTAGTACCTGGTCTATTTTTGTTTTAAGTGTTTAATTTATTTTAATTCATGCTTTTTAATATTCTTTGTGTTAACTTTTTAAACTATTGAAACTTAAAAATAATTGGACATCAAAATGACTTTAATTTATGATTATTTATAATTATTAGAGTTCAAAATGATTTTAGCTTATAATTCTAGTTTATATTTTTTTCAAGTACCATGGATAAATTTTTGACAAAGAAAATCCCCAATATCCCACGATCAAGATGCGTCTAATATACGATAATCTCGTGCTAGTGATCGTTACATCTAACATTCTTCTATATAAAGCGTATTGACTTGAAAAGTCTTTCCGCGTTTTCTAGATTATAAAAAAGAATATTTTAATACCATCCTAATGATCAAGATGAAATTAGAAGAGCATACTAACAAACGGGTCTGTGTCAACCTCTTGACCACAAATTCTCACAAAAAAATATTGGTGGGGGCATTGCGACGATTTAATCCCGCATGTTTTACGAAATATAAGAATTGGTTGGAGTATTGTATAGAAAAAGATGCAATATTTTGTTTGGACCAGCTAATGAAAGGGCAATTTCCTCATAAAGTTATGTATCGGTCCTTTGGCGATTCTTCTAAATACTAATTTGCTGTATTATTATCTTCATTTTCCGATTTTCATGTGATATTTTACTTTTATTTATATTTCATAATTATTTTGTACGAAAATTATTGAATATAATTTTTGCAGCTATCTCCAGAAATGGATCTTGATTTGAAATTCTTTTTGTGTTCTAAATTAAATATTCATCAAATGTTATTTTATAAATTAAAAAAAGAAATGAAATTTCACCTATTCCAGGTAAAATAGTTTAGACTGATAAGTAGTGAAAGTGAATAAAATGCCGTTTTAAGAATTTTAAAAAGGTAATTTTACTTACTAAATTAATCTTTTCACTTACTTTTAGTTTTTAAGTTTAATTTGAAATATATGCGCGTTACATCATCACAAAATTTCTTTTTGAAATATATCCAGAGATTAATTAGTGTTGGGTGTTGGGCTCTCCACACTAGTATGCATAGTCCATTTTTGGCCTAACTTCACATGGAATTGCTTTTGGACTCTACCCAAAAGACCTCATTTCCATTAATTTCATTTTTTCATTGAATTGACATATTATAAATGTTATTTTAAATAGGATTGGAGAGAACTAATTAAGCTCGGTAACTTCTATAGATATGTATATTCTTAGCATAACTGGTCGAATCAAGAAAAAGATGAGGACATTGCATCTAGTGAGTATCAGAATTGAGAGATACTAGTTGCACTATCTACTATAAATATTATGAGATAAGTACTGTGAAACAATATCTCACTAGAACTGCATCTTTTAAAATATTCGTCTCAGTGACCGGATTTACTTTTATCCTATTTTTCTACTTTCTATGTCTTGGGTAAAAAAATATGTATATCAAAACTAAACATGGCCTAAAAGATCATCAAATTAATTGTTTTGAGCAATGTTAAACTCTATCGATAAAACACTTATTTTGGAATAATAGAAGCTTGGAAATTTTGAATTTGCCCTTCACTGTTGCTAGTTTAGGATGAGGCACCCAAGTCTCCATGATTGGGAAAGATAAGCAGTTGGATGTGACATTATCACTAGGCTTCTCCATTACTCAAATGTACTTATGAATATAGACATTTTTGTTAACTAAAGTAGTGCTAAACAAGGTAATAAGTTGTAAAAAAATATAAAAAATTATAGAAATAATAATGGCACAAACCAGATAACAAGAAAGGTAGACAACACATTAAATTTGTTGCTCCAATCTACCATTCTAGTTCACTAGAATGGTGCCACATTGATTTGTTAAAAAAAGTAAATAAATAAAATAAACATAGTATTTTTCTGTTGTTAATCATGTAAAATATAAATATCAGGCGTAGATCTAAAGAAAAAAAAAACCCAAATATAATAAAATTCTGAAGGGGATATGGGGAATTTGGGAATAACTGAGATAGACTGTGAATCATTCTAACCTAGGGTCCAATTGTTTTTCTTTTTTTTTTGATATTCCTATTGTTGGTTTGCTTGTCATCTTTGAATAGCGATATAGGACTAATATACTAGTTTTTAGCCCTGCGCGATGCGAAAGCTATTGACAAATCGTATATGATTTATAAATTATGAAGTATGTAGTATCGTGTGAAATTCTGTCATAGCAAATTCATTGATGTAGATGAAATATAATGAAGTTTAATTTAATGGGTTGAGATCTAATTAAGTAATTGAAGAGTGAGTAACAGAAACCTGCTCTTTGCTTTGTGATGACGTCAAAATCTAGCTAGTGAAGATAATGATTTTCGAGCAGGTTAACCATAAACAAGCAACAAGAGTGATATAGAGAGGTGGTTCGACCCTTTTTTTAGCGGATAAATTTTATCATGAATGAACAAGTAACAAAGGAATATAACTCACAACTATTCTCTCACTCAATTAATGAATATAAAGATTTTCGCAAATACAACTCTTTTATTCGCTCAAATGATCCACAAGCTTTACTAAATGCTTGGATGATAAATGATCGATGATAAATGACTTTCAATTGATTGATTCACCGACTTTTTTTCTCAACATTTTTGAAAGTTATTGTTGCTGGGTATTTATAATTGAGAAAGAGCAGCTCTTCACTAATAAACATTGCTTGAGATTTACGACATAAAGGAAGCAGCTCAATGGCTCTAGAGGGCTTGGTGACAATCATTGTGCATAAGGATGTTTTTAATTTCAGTTGGGTTGAAAATTAGGAGACCCAAACTAAATTTGAAAATTCAGTTTTACTTCCGTTCAATTTTAGTTTCTAAATCTCCCAAATTCACATATTCATCCAAACCATAAATTATCTTTTGTTTATTTTTTTCATCTACCTTTTAAAAGAAACATTCCTAACTCAAAGAACTATACTTCTTTCCCGTAAATCGACCTCATACTTATTGAGTATTTATTACTTCACCAACCCTTGGGTGTTGTTACTCGATCGCATTGTTTTAGCTAAGTCACAAGTTACACGCCTCAAACTCTCTCCAATATGATGGTCGCTCCAATCTCCTTCGATTAACGCTCAAAGAAGATGTTGGGATCTGAATTGATTGTTTCTCTGAAGAATAATCTATGTCAAAATGTATACTTGTGCAATGGGAACTGGGATTCGATGAACTGTGGTTCAGCGACTGATATCCAAGGTTTCATTCCAAAAATTCTGGAAATGTGCAACATAATGCGTCTATAATTGATTATATGCCATGCATAAAATGTTATAAGGTGCATTCGTTATGCGGATTTCCAAAAGATTTGGGAAGGACTTTTGAAATGCGCTGAACCTGCTCAAACTCAAACAAACAAGTCTGGGGGTAGTCGCGGAATAGGGTGCCTACAATACAGTTGAAGAACTTTTGCTTTATGACAAACACAATTAAAAAGCAGTTACATAACAAAAATGCTAAATAGTTTCTCATGAACACTGATACAAAAATAATCTTACTTCAAACAATCCTTAAAACTAAATCATAAATATCCTCTTAGTCAAAATGACAATTTCTCCACTGGGATTCTCTCTTGCAAGAACCTCTCTTAAATAACAAAAATGCTATAAATTTAGCAAGGTTTCCATCTCTTCTACTTAGTTCTGCTTCACAGGTTTAGTAGTAAGACCAAATCCAAAAGGAAAAAGAGGGTCATAATGCGCATCACCTACATTCATCGGCAACTGGTCCACCGACTTGAACCAAGTCCGAGCTAGCTTCCCGGTGAACCCATAGTCACCGAAAAGTAAATCGGCTACACCTTGGCCTTCTGTTCCAGGGAGCCAAGCAGCAACAAGTGCATCGATTTTTGAAACATAAGGCTCGACCACAAGGGGTCGGCCCGAGACTATGACAACCACGCACTTGATGGCTCCACATACATTGGTGATGGTGGTCGGGCCCGGTTCGGGTATTGTTAAGTTGGTGCTGTCGCCATTTATCTCGGAGTAGGGGGGTTCACCCACTACGACAATGGCGTAAGAGAATTTGTTGGACTTCACGAAATTGGCATCAGGATTCTCGTTGAAGACAACTTGTGTTGAGGGATCGACGGCGTTTTTTATGGCGGTTAAGATTGTGGTACCTGTGAAATCCAATGATTCGATGGTTAATAAAGTGAGCTATTCCGAGCAACTAATAGCTTGAGCTTATGACCCTAAGAATCAGACACTTCTAATAGAGAGACGAGATAAAGTTCTCAACATTCAACTATGTTTTCATCTAATAGCTTGGAATTTTGACCACAAGAATCATGGACACTTCTAGAAGGTAACTTGTTTGTGTCCCGCACGTTTCCAACAATAACAATTCATGGACACTCTCATGCACGAGTCTGACACTCATTTTGGTACATATGATATACGATTGCTAGAAATAAACCAAAGACCCCCCATTTGGATGGGCAAATGTATGAATTTTTCGACAATTGTTGGAGATAATTTTCATGATGAGCAAAATATCTCCACAAGTTGTCATTAAAAAATTCAATATATGAATGGGTAATACTGAAAAATTGATATATAATTATGAGCGTTTTCAGATGTTGAAATTTTTTATGATCATCTCACTCACTTTAGGTTGAATTATTTAATGAAATTTGTTCAATGTTATCTATCCTAATCATACAAATCATCTCCACAAAGTTTACATTTACACTCCAAATAGAGGATTCCTCATTCCTCTTAAATATAGGACCATCCGGGTTAATAAATATATATATGTGTGTGTTCCTACATATCTCCTCCTTCCTCTTAAAGATAGGACAATCCTGGCTAATATATATAAACATATTCCTACATATATCCATAATACTCACATTAGCTTACACATTCATTTCCCATTTCACTGTTCCCATAATGTAGCTAATTATCATTTAGGGTAAATTACCAAAAAATACAATGTACTTTACCCGTTTTTACAATTTGGGTAATATACAATTTTCTCGACATTAGAAACATTGTAGTTTATTTATTTTTTCATTTTGGGTAATATTTTGGGGGTTATTATTACCCAAATTGTCGAGAAAATTAAAGTACAATGTTTCTAATGTCGAGAAAATTGTATATTACCCAAATTGTAAAAACGGGTAAAGTACATTGTATTTTTTGGTAATTTACCCTATCATTTATTATGATCTATAAGTTACATATTTTATATTTCAACCATATAATATTCAATTTACTTTGTCCTAAGAAATCACTAAATCGTTGAAACTTTATTATGCATTGCATAGTTGTGTACCATGTGTCGTCTCCTATTCATGTCCGGAATTCGTATACTCTGACTCTGAGTAAACAGACATATGGCCTATTGGTTGACTAAACATTACATTCAGAAATTTCTGATTAAATAACATACCAACTGTAATGTCGCCACTACGACCTTGCCATTCGATTGTCCATCCTCCACATTGATTACCCATGTTATGGGCATTAGATCCAGCAACAAGAATTTTCCCCGCTTTCTTGGGAAGAGGAACCAATGGCTTATTAGCAATCTTACCATTCTTCAGAAGAACAAGAGATTTTCTCACAGCTTCCCTTGCTAATTCCCTATGCTCCTGCTCAAGGGACAAAAATTGATCAAGGGGGCAATTCCATCATTAAAACAAGTGTAAGCAGAATCATGTATTCAAGTTTTTGTTTGAAAATAAAATGAAGTGAAAAATTATTGATGACAGACCGGGCTTCCAAGATGTTTGACAAAGCTAAGGTCAGCCAGTGGATTCTCAAAGAGACCCATGACAAACTTGACCCTCAAGATTCTTTTTACAGCATCGTCAATCCTGCTCATAGGGATAATATTGTTCTTCACTTGGAAGATAAGATCATCAATGAACTCGGTGAAATTCTCGGGAAGCATGATCTGCAATAGAATGTTAATCACTTTAGGGAACTGTTATTGGCGGGTGAAGTTTTGGCTTTTGTCAAAGCAAATGACGCACTAAATATGTATAAACTGTAAAATTATGCAATATAAAAAGGAACAGAATTATGTTAAGCCAATTAACACTAAAAGGCTTAGGGGGACCCACAAATTTTGATCCAATTTGTTTGAAAATTTCGCATTTTAGCCTAAGATTTTGGTAGAGTGACTTACAACGTGGCACCCAGCATGTCCATGCATGTCAGAAAATAATGCAAAAAATAAAATAAATAAAATTGGACACTGCTTTGCTGAGTCCAACACATTTTCCAGTGCACCAAAGCATGTACAGACACTATACGAGACACCTCGAAGAGAATCGGTTGTTTCATAGGCTACTAATGGAACTATTCCTATTGCGAATAGCAATACTACTTGGGCTAGTGATAGATCGATATTATTCAGTATTCCATTCTTTCAATATAAACTAATTTGATCTAGACCATTGTATGCTGATAGTTAAAGCGACACTTCATAATGACCAATCTGTGTATCATAATGCATTTGTTTGCATACCATGTCTATCCCTGCTTCAATTCCAGCTTGAACCGAATAAGAATAGTTAGAATGGGGAGGGGTAGTGATCTTGTCAATACCTTGCCAATCTGATATAACAAAACCCTGAAGAAAAAGCAGCAAAAACCCAATTAGACTTCTGCATTCATTTCGTTTCATTTAAAATTAAATTAGACCAAGATTACTGCTAATTTAGTCAAAGGACTTCATTACCCTAAACTTGAGTTTGCCCTTAAGAAAGCCTGTGACAAGATCACGGTTAGCATGCATCTTCTTCCCGTTCACGCTCGAGTAGGACACCATTACAGTGGCAACACCCTTGCTAATGGAGTTGAAGTATGCAGGCATGTGGATGCTCATCAACTTTTTATAGTCAATCACCGTGTTGTCCTCATCAATGCCATTAACCGTACCACCATCACCCACAAAGTGCTTAGCACAGGCTGCCACTTTTGTCCTTTAAGACACAATTGAGAATGGTATTATTATACAGGCTAGTAAATATAACAATCATCCAAAGTTGCAAACCATCTTTCTACAAAATGGGAAATTAAGTATTCCGCACATTTTTAATTAAGAGTCCATGTTTTGACTCTCACAATTTTTTAAGAATGTACTAATTTCATCACAGTCAATGGCTTGGAACAAAGCTTGTTTCCTATCGTGAGTTTGGGTAAGTCAAATTATGATTCAAAAAGGAGAGTTTACTCTTAATTTGGGACATAGGGAGTATATCATTATTCAGTTGATGAAAACAAATTCCCAAGTAATGTCAGAAGCTAGCAGCGTGAGTGGAACAAAACAAATACCCTGATTCATGGGTTTCTAAGCAGCAATAGAAATATGTAGAAAGAGTAACATAAGAGAGAAAGCAAGTGTAAATAATGTGTATAATTTGAAATCAGAAATGTAGACCAAATGAGACGGTAAAGATTTCATCACACTTAAATTCTGTGGACCCTTTTCAAATTCTTTCCTTTTTTCGGTTCACATATCTTGATATGAGTCGAGTATCTTGTTTGGTAGATCTAGACAAGTAGTTTTCAATAATATGAATTTTATCAGAAACAAAATGTCAGAGGGTCCGCACCCTAGAGTAAAGTCTTAAATCTGGAATGTTCACTTTAATCGGATGACTTGGATTTTGATACATAATGTTTGCCTTCAGGAGCCTGATTTTAAACTACCTGGCAAAATTTGAACCATCTAATTTTAAACTAACGGTCCAGATTTCTTCATCTCTCCTCTAGAGTAGACGGGCCTGATACCAGAATGTGGCAGCTGCATAAAACGATAGTGTGAAATTCTTTTGACACGAGACACACTTGTAGACTCCATTAAAGATTCCCCAAGGGCACATATTAAGACCGGTAGAATACCCAAAACGGCGTGGTGCTTGAAAGGACCTTATCCCTTTCTATTATGACCTTATCCTTTTCTATTATGACCTTATCCTTTACAACTAAGGTTTTTAACATATGTTCAAGATCTAGACGAATAGGTACAGGCCTACCATGTGCCTGCAGCAACAACCTTATTAAATGCATTTATACTTACATCAGGTGAAACAGAAGTGGGGGATCCACAAATCAAATCAACCTTTTCCAAATGCGAACAAACTACTAAAAAATATTAAATTGCTAACTTATCTTAAAAACCTGGGCATCTATTAGCAAGTGACAGGGCATGTGTAAAGAGAAGTGACATAAAATTAAGGAATCAAGATGTAGTATAGCAATTAAAACTTTTAAGACAACACCGACAAACACATGTGGCCTTTCACTTGATCATATTCAGAGTGAATCAAGATAGATCAAAGTCCTTTTATTAGGACAATTGCTAGGTTGATGTTAGATCATATAACGAGATGTTATAACACTAATCCATGTCCGAATTTGTTTGGATTCAGATTCAAATTCAATTATACCCAATCCTATCAGTAATACTTACATGTAAGTATAACAAGCAACAATGAGGTTACTAATGAAGCTAAGACTTCTAACAATGATGGTCCGTTTGTTAAAAAGTTAAAAAATGATTGGAAAACAATTGATTTTGGTGAGATATTTACCATCTTTTTCTTATTTCTCAAGGAAACAATTCTTAACCACCACCCTAAGAATTTTATTCTAATGGAAAACCAAAAAAAAAAAAAACTGAGAGAACATCTAAACAAATCTCTCATCTCTTTTTCCAACTTTGTATCAGACGGGCCCTGAATTTCGTTTTTTTCTTCAACAAAATAAGATTTAATAAAATAAATATGCAGTATGATCCATCTGTCCATAACGGCATGATAAATCTAAACACGTGGTAGAAAAGGCCATCTGTAACCAAACAGAAAGGTTGGGTTTGGACTAAAATCCAATTCATTGACAAGCCTAAAACACATGTATCATCGACGGTGGTGACTTAATAGAGTTATGTATGTGTTCAGCTTAAACCACCATTCAGATTACCAGTGCCACTAGTTCAAAAAATTACCAAACAGGCGAAAAGAACAAAGTACAAGGAGATAAAATTTCATACTTTCCACCAACAAAGGGAACTCCTTTTCGAGAGTTGGCCGGCATATCTCCCTGTAAGCCCGGTATGATCTCGGTCAGTGCTTGAACAATCTTATGATCTTCGCTATAGCTTTCATAGCAACGGCCCCATCTCGGGTCCCTACACACCTGAAGCAAAAAAACTGAATTATCAGACTTGAAACAAATTAGAGCTACTAAAATGGAATTTTGTTGTAATGTTTTCTTTACCGCGATACATGGAGCAAAAGTATAAGGGATTCCTGTAGCTCTAACTTCAAGAGCAGTTGCCACCCCTATCCTCTTCAAAAGATCAGGATCCCTGATAGAAAGTTGACATGAAATTGAAATTTTGAACATAAAAAGGTTGTACAAGTATAACAACAAATTAGGCCAAATTTTATTCATATGCTAAGCAATATCCAGAGACCAGAGACGCGTATCCACTATTTGAAATTTATATGAACAAAAATTTTCCAAATCCAAATCGTAAACAAAATTCCAACACAGTTCACATATGACATTATATTTCTAAATTTTTGTTAAAGTAGAAGTTAAATGTACTCTGACGGCACTCTAAATCATCAGAAGGTTCAAATGCTCAGAATATGTTAGAAAGTCAGAATTGCTTTCAACATTCCGAAATTTCACCTTTGAATGTAGTACCATTTCTGAAATAATTTCTTCTTCAAATGAAAAAGATTATAAGTATATCAATGTGCCATACTGTTTCACTGTTATCTGATTGGGCATGGATATTAAACAAACAGAAATCAATTAGTTTGTCTGTCTCTCAGGAATCCAAAACCTCAAGAAGAACAGAACTCTTCACAAATGTTTAAAACAATTATAAGTATATAATTGTTCTCTTGATCATGCAAATGCAGTAGAAAAGTGCTACACCAAAAAACGAATTTAAAACATGTATCGCTCTTAAATGTTGTTTATACCTTGTCACTCCAAGCCCGACGTTGTGAGGGAAAATCGTTGCATTGTAGACATTGTTGTTGCCATGAATGGCATCAATTCCATAAATCATCGGAATCCCAAGACGGGTAGAAAGAGAACCCTTTTGAAAATCATTCACCATATTAACCCAAGTTTCAGCGGATGCTTTTGGAGCTGGTACACTCCCTCCTCCACTCAAAACACTCCCTGCCCAAATCATTTCTTCTTTAGTACAACCCAACACCAAAATATAGACGTAGTAATGCATATTTTGAAAAGCCTGGGAGGGGTATCACTTGGCTTATACGCAATTTCGGGCTTTCGGCTATGACCCTTAGCGCATGTTTGATTGGTTTACACAGAAAAGAAGGTGTTTTGTAACAAGAAACTTTAAATGGATTACATGGGAAGGGGATAAATAAAGCGAACACAAGTTGTACTCTGAATGATGAGTCCGCAAATATATAATACACTCAAACACCACCGAATATCCAAAATTCAAAAATTTCGTTGGCACTTTCATGAAAAATAAGTACAATCAAACACACCCTTACAGATAAATTGTTCTATCATTCGGACTATGCAAATAAATATAGAAAAAATCAACATAAATTGGGCTTTCCATTCTAATTGGCTTACTTACTCTTTCTTAAAACAATTAAACTAATCAATTGGATATGAAATATGTGTGTGTGAAAAATAAACAAGGCACTTTAAAAATATTTTTAATCCATAGATGATTGATAGTATACCAATGAAGTACTTCTTCATCACATCGCGCGAACTAAGCTTCCGCTCGATCTGAGTCATCTGGCCAACCTTTTCTTCGAGGGTCATTCGGCCCATCAGGTCTTTGATTCTAGTATTTAATGGCTGTTTTGGGTCTTTGTATTTCATGTACTCTGCTTCTGAAACAGCTACCCAGAAGCATAACAACACAAGCCCTACCCCTCTCATTGCTATTTCAAGCTTCCCCATTTTGGTCACAGCAAAACCTGAAATAACAATAATATTACCAATTGAATCAAATTACCTCAAATGTAATAGTTGAAAACAGAGAAAAGGGTACTAATTAACATTTTGGCTGTGCTTTGATTACGCGTAAATGCACAACCCATGTAATGTTTTTCTTATTGGGTATTCTCACCGCCTATTCTTACCGGGTGCATGTGGCTAAGAACATCCCTGAATATGAATAAATGTACAACCCATGATTGCTTTTCTTACCGGCTTTCTCGCCTTCTATTCTTACCATGTGCATCACATTACCTCGCAAAGGTACGACCCTAGTAATGCTCAATTACAGAGTTGTACCTGACGAATGTACAATCATATAATGCACGCCGATAAGAATATCCAGTAAAATTACAAGTCTTACTCAATAAAAATCATCAAAGAAAATATAGATGTAATGCATATTCGACAAACTAAACCTAAAACAAACGCAAAACTCATGATAGCCTGAACATTTAAGAATATATATATATAGAGAGAGAAAGATCAAATACCAAACAGAGAGATTGAGAAAATAAAGTAACACAGTGACTCAGTATTCAGTAACAAGAGTTTATGCAAGAAAGCTAGAATATTGAGGGATTGGATAAAAAGAAATGAAAAATGTATAAGAGAGAGTATAAATGGTGGGAGCTTACTTTGTCAGAGAGAGAAAGAGATTGATTGATTATGTAGTAGTAGTAGTGTACACTAGTGTGGTTTATATTAGAAGAGAGATTAGCAAAAAAACAGAGAGAGAGAGAGAGAGAGAGAGAGATTTCTTTCTCTCTCTAAAACGAGAGATTGTTGTTTCTCTCTCTAACGGCAGATCCTTCTATTTTGAGAGAAATCCGGCGCAACCCAAACATACGCCAGGAAGTAACTGGTTTTAACTCTGCTAAGGTCTAGTTTGGTTAACATATTTTAGCACTTGAAAAAGAAAAGTTGGTTTTTTTTTTTATTTGATAAGCATAAATTTCAAAAACACTTTTTCGAAAGAGGAGAAAATATGAGGTAAAATCATTCATCCCAAAACACATGGGATTAATTGTCCCATGTGATTTTCAAGCATTTATTACACAAATTTTAGACAATAATACTCTTACTTAAATATTTTCCATAGTTTACCAAACACAAGAAAGGAAATTTGACAGAAAATTTATAATCCGTTCGGTAGCGTTTTTAGAGACCCATTTTTGTTTTTTGAGTTCAAAAACAGATAAAAAATGCGTTCGATAGGATATTGACAAAAACACGAAAAACGTTTTCGAAAAACGAATTCAAGTTTAAAGCATAAAACGCAAAAACGCCAAAATGATATTTTCACCATTTTCAGTCTTGCAATCTTTATTTTCACTGTTTTCGTTCTCGGAAAATGTTTTCACTATTTTCGTTCTCAGAAAATTCATTTTCTCATTTTCATTTTCTAAAAACATTCTCCGAAAACGTTACCGAACGGGCCCTTACTTTCCCACCTCCATAGAAAAGATAAGAGAATTGATTTCCTTTCTGTGAACCAAACGAGGCTTAAGAGTAGGAGCTTTCACTTCAATTCTTGCAGCTCTAAAAATATTATCTAATCATTAATAAATATAATTTAAGTTAAAAAAAAATTAATCTAGATACATTAGTCTGACCATCCTTCGATATAAATTAATAGATAAATTAGTTTGTAGCCTGCTTCATGTGCCGGTGTTGTATTATTTATTTATTTTATAATTGCTTTATAAATTATTATTAAATCAAAATTTAAAAAAAATATATTATTATGTTAGAACTAATCATGGATACTTAAACTTGATTTAATCAAAAGTATTAACGCAAATACTAATTTTCCTACAAACTTATTATAAATGTCTTATTTATATGTTCGATGTATTTTTAATGGTAATTTTAGGAAACAAATAAGTAATGTTAGGAGAAACCGAAGAATCAAATTATACAATTAAATTAATTAGTACATTTAATGTGAATATTATACTTCAAATTTTTGATTTGTGGAATGGAATGATCGCAGCTTTAAAAATAATAAGAAGAGGAGAAAAATGAAAAATGACTAACAATTAATTAATTAAAGGAAGAAATTAAATTTATGATAATTAATGTAGTAATTATGGAGGAACTTCCTTCGTTTTACTATTATGTAATAGATGAATATTATACTTTAAACTTTTGATTTATGGAAGGGAAGGATCGCAACATTAAAAATAATAAGAAGAGGGGGAAGATGAAAAATGTCTAACAATTAATTAATTAAAGGAGGAAATAAAATTTACAATAATTAATGACATAATTAATGCATTAAATTTATTATTGTGAGGATCAAGCGCTTACCACGGAGAGGAGCGCAATTGTAAATGGCGCGCCCCAGGTATCGAACCCGTGACCTCCTCTGATACCAATTGTGAGGATCAAGCGCTTACCACTGCGCCAAAAGTTATAGCTGTTAGCGAAGGCGCAACCTTATTTCCTTGTACCCAACGACCATTAGAGCGCCATGGCATTAGATAACCTGCACACCGGATATACCCTCCGGATTCACCACGAAAGGAGCGCAATTGTGGATTTACCTCCAACAATTATAATTAATAACATAATTAATTTAGTAATTATGGAGGAACTTTTTCCATATTACTATTATGTAATAGATATGAATCTTATATTTGTATTAAAAAAAATTAATAGAAAAAATAATAAGTATTAATTGATACTCACTTTTAAATTATGCTTTTAAAATTCTGTCTGAATTGAATGACATAACTTTTTTTTTCCTACACAAAACTTCCTCCAAATGTGAAGCTAATTATTGCTCGCGAATCAAACATACGATATCATAATAAATAAGGAGCAGTATTATTTACATCTCTTAATTCTGTTACAAATATTTTTTTCTAAAATTTAACTAAAAACACATTTAACACCCCCTTATATATTACAAGCACTTTGTCCATTACCCGATATTAAGTGATTGTTTAACAAAATATTCTCCCCTTTTGAGCCTATTTTATATTAATATACTCACCTCTCATTATGCAGACTTTATTTGAAAAACATTTCAGCATTCCATCTCCTGATCTTAAGTGAGTTTTTACCACAAACTTTTAAGAAATGAGTTGAATATATGTGACTGAACTCATTTCTCATTGGACAAACTTTAGGGAAAATATTAGTGATAATAAATTTACTTTCTAAAGATGTCTGGAACAAATATAAAAGTGTAAACGACATCAGTCGTATTAAATATAAGACTAGTTATTACTCACAAATCGGACATACAACATCCTACTAAATAAATCAATTATCATTAAAATTTGGTGGGTTATTAACACACTTTAAAGTTCTCTATAACACTACTTCCATTAACTCGATGCAATAAGACTAAATAATTGTTGAAAAAAAAAAAGATACATTAATTTTATTGCACCAAATAATGTGCACATATTCAATCCTATTGTCCAAAGTCAATGTACATATATTTAACTTTATTATACTAAGTCAATATAAAAATGGGTAGTGATACCATATGCCCTTAAGGTACATATTAAAGACCTAAATATAGAAATAATAAAAATCCAACATGCATAAAAACCCAAAATCAGTGTAACATTAAATGCATGTTGGGTTTTATTATTTCTATATTTAGGTCTTTAACATGTGCCCCATGTTATCACTACCCTATAAAAATAATAAAAAAAAATTAATATGTGTCAATAGTCCTACTCTAAGACTTCGTTTGATTCACGAAAAGAAAATTAATTCCCTTATCTTTTTCATGGAGTTGGAAAACTAATTTTTTTTTCAAGTTTTCTTTCTTTGTTTGGTAAAACATAGAAATTATGTAGGTAAGGGTATTGTTGTCCAAAATTTTTGTAATTAATGCTTGAAAATCACATGAAAAAATCAATCACATTTGTTTTGAGAAGAATGATTTTACCCTCTACTTTTTTTTCTACCAGAAAAGTGTTTCCGAAATTTGTGTTTATCAAATAAAAAAAAAAATTTCTTTCTTGAATCTTTAAATTTATGAATCAAACGAGACTTAAAAATTTATGAGCGTGGACTGGTTCGTATATCGAAAGCAACTTTAATTTGAAAGCGCGAGCCGACAGAAGAAAGAAGTAAAATTGGGAGTGCGTGGGTGGATGGATAAGTTAATACTAGTAATGGTACCGATCAGTAGTGGTAGGGGACTACTACTCGTATTCACAGTAGCAGTAGTAGTATTATTTTTCCAATTTCAAAAGTAATCATGTGGTTGGTGGGTAAGGGAATCGTGTTGCTTTTGCCATTCAAATTTCAAATTAATCTCTTGGTAACATCACTCTGCTTTTGTCGGTTTTGGAATTAGAATTTTTCTTGATTTTCGTATATTTAATGCTATTTAATTAATTGTTATTGTCTTTTATTAATAATAAATATTTACACGTATGGGTTTTTAATTGTTTGATAACTAGATTACAATAAACAACGAACAACGGTTAGTTTAAGAGGAACATAATTAAAATGTGACTTAAATTTTGAATATTAAAATATAAAAAAATAAGACTTTAAAGATCAAATTGGGAAAACTGGATAAATTTCAAGAGTGTAAAATAATTGGTTAATAAAACTCCACTTTAATGGATTAATAAAATAAAATTAAGATAATTAAAAATTATTAATTATTTTGATACATTAATCACTCAAACTAAGTTGAGCAAACACAAATTTGAAGATAAGGTTGAGATGGCGTAGTTGGTCTAAGGTAGCGTCTCTTTTTCTAGTTCATGCCACATCTAAAGTAAATAGATTTTTTTGTTATATATGGTACAAAAAAGACGGTGTTGTTTATATTCTTTATATCTGTTACAAATATTTTTTTTTATCATAAAGACTTTTAAAGGTAAATTTTTAATTATTAACAACTCTCTAAGACTCATCTAATAATCAGAAGTGAGTGTAGATGCATACTCATCCCACTTGGGAAGAATTTGTTTGTAATAACTCATTTAATATCATGCAGTTGATTATTGGAACATTTTTCAAATAAAGTCCACTTAATAAGAAGTGAGTGCATTTACATAAACTTGATTTACATGAGGAGAGTGTGTTGCTAAGCACTCACCTAACATCAGCCAATAGAAGGGAGTGCTTGTGACAAATAAGGCAGTGTTAAAATATATTTTTAGTTAAATTTTGAAAAGAGTATTTGTGATAGATTTAGAGGTGTAAATAATATCACCCTAAGAAAAAAGATATTTAAAATTTTAAATATATATATATATATATATTAAAAAAAAAAAAAAAAAGCTAACTCGAAGAGAATCAAGACTCACTTTTTTGTATTGATATACATGATTAATAAAATTTGACTTTAGCACTTGGAATGATTATATATTTGAGTTTTGTATTATTAAATCTGAACGAATTCAACCAAGGTGAGAAAAATAAAGTTGGTATAAAATAGGGTTTTTTTTTTTTTTTTAAAGGTATAAAATAGGCTTGGCTGTTCACATTTCAAATAAGTGTTTTAATTAAAGCTAAAAATTTATTATAAATATAAATAAAAATATCTCTTAAATACAAGAAAATATCACTAAAAATTATATTAAAGTGCTACAAATTCATATAAAATTCTAATAATTGACTAATTAATTGTACCCTATACTTTGTCTTATTCGTATCTATGGTAAAATCTAAGAGAATTTTTACTCAAATTCTAATTTTAAAATTCGGAATTAGATTCTCTAGTACACCGTAATTTCTTTTCATCAATTTCTTTCTCTCTCCATTCAAATATTACAAAACACGAAAGTCAAAAGTAGAACACCATGCAACACTTACGAAACTTATGAAACCTATTTTTATCAGTTTTTTTCATCACGTTTCAGAATCTAACATTGAACTTGAAATTTCTTTCCACAAAATCTATGTTTTGTTCTTTATTTCCTTTCTGGAGTTCAGATTTTATTTAGAAAAATCAGGTTTTTAAAAAATAAAAAATTTAAAACTTGGAAAACTACGAAATTAACTTTTTTTACAAATTCGTTTTAATTTCCAAAAAATAGCTGTTTTTTTTTTTTTTGGAAAAAAGAGGCTTTTCAAAAACTGTGTCATTCAAAGATGATTTTGAATTAAAGCTGCAATGAGTGGCATTCATGGTATCGGCGCAAGTTGGATGTAACATATAAATGCAATTTACTTGGGATAAAGGTTGTGAGTGTAAGGAGAATATAAAATTTAATTGGGATAAAGGTAATGGATGTGAGG
The DNA here is from genome assembly GCA_021464415.1 of Lonicera japonica. Classification (NCBI taxonomy): domain Eukaryota; kingdom Viridiplantae; phylum Streptophyta; class Magnoliopsida; order Dipsacales; family Caprifoliaceae; genus Lonicera; species Lonicera japonica. Next base: position 83,212,821 of record CM038464.1, on the reverse strand, counting down.
AGAGAATATCATGCTTAATACATAATGATAGTGAAGAGACAAAATGTGGATAAGACAAGGTTTAAACTTTAGATTTTTTAAAGAACTAGGTTATGATATAATGTTATAATTTATCTCTCTTAAAAGTTTAAGTTCAAAAATAATTGCAATAAAATATCATGATTAACAGTGGAAAAGGTAAATTAGCTACAAACGATGTATTGAGTATCGACTATGGGAAAAAATCTATAGATGATTCGGCTGTGGGTATTTTACTTTTCTCACAGACAATAACAATACAATGTTCATCATCTATGACTTTCTTAAAAAATAAAAATAAATAGCGAATGCACATTACATGTATTGGCCATGCATAGCCGATACAAATGTGTCTCAGGTAAGTTATGTTCTTGTCATGTGTTAAATTTAGCAACCCTTGATGCATTTTTAGCATTTTTACAGTCTTAATGTGAGTTAAAAAAAGCTATACACATTTAGCTCACCGGTGGAGAAAGTCTCATAGGGTTGGTGATGCTAACATTCAAAGTAGACTTATCTATAAAAAGGTTATTTACTTGGTAATTGTATTTTGTGAAAGAACAATTTATATAATATATATCGATAAGAATATTAGGTAAATGTATTATTACTTTTTTTTCCAAAATAAATTTAAGGATGTCCTTCGAATTATATGGGAGATTGAGAGTTATGGGAGGGTTAAACATCTTTAATGTTAACATGAATTGATATACTTGATTAAAATTTAAGGATGTTTCACAACTTTTTTTCCCAAGACTCACTTTTTTGTATTGATACACTTGATTAATAAAATTTGACTTTAGCACTTGAAATGATTATATATTTAAGTTTTGTATTATTAACTTTGAACGAATTCAACCTATGTCCGAAAATTAAAGTTGTTATAAAATAGGCAATACTGTTTACTGTTCAAATAAGTGTTTTAATTAAAGCTTCGAAATTTATTACAAATATAAATAAAAATATCTCTAAATTAAATTTTTTTTTACTAAAAATCGTATTAGAATGCTACTATTTCATATAAAATTCTAATAAATGGCTAATTAATTGTACTTATATAGTATTGTCTTATTCGTATCTATAATAAAATTCTAAGAGTGGACTAATTTTTACTTTAATTTTAAGTATAAAATTCGGAATTAGATTATCTAATACAACATATGTGTGTTTGGCAACCTCAATTCTATACTATAGAATTGGAATTGGAGGGTGGTTTTAGAATTTTATTGTTTGGATATGTTAAAATGTATAGTTTTAGAATTCTACTATAATTCTAAAATTACAAATTATAAATGATTGAATTCCATAAAAATAGTAGAGTTTTCTAATTCTAATTTTTATTGAATTGTAAAAAAAATATTAATAAATAAATAATAATAATTCACCATCACCACTCATATCCCCCCCCCCCCCCCCCCCCCCCCCCCCCCCCCGGGGCAGCTCTTCACATCTACCTTGTTTGGGAAAAATAATAATAACAAAGAGAGGAAGAAATAGCTATACACTCATATCACCCTAGCGCAACCCCAGCAGCAGCAGCAAACACACCAACCCCCAAAACACCCACCACGCACACAAAGTAAGCCTTCACAGCACCTACTGTTTCGAGGGAAAAAAAAAAAAAGAAGTAGCTACACATACATATACATATACATATATAAATTATATATATGTACACTTGCAACCCCTACTTATTTAATCTTTCTTGTCATAAAAGACTTATGCATATACTAGTGTTTATATATATCACATATATGTATATATACATTAAATATATTATATATATATATATGAACAATTTAAACTTAAGTACTTTTATAATAGGCGAAATTAAACTTAAGTACTATTTTATTTCAAAATTAGACTTTGATACAATTCCGTTTATCTCATTTAAAATTTAAATGGAATCTAACTGTTTAAAATTTAATTTAACTTAACCATAGTTTAATAATATCATATCCTTAAAAAAAGGAAAAAGAAAGTGAAAAACAGAGAGGGGAAATCGAAACACACAACGCCCCATCGGAACCCATGCCCAGCCCACCAAATCCCTCAAAAGAGCCATCTTGTTTTGATTGAATACAAATTAAGCAGCCAATGCCAGAGCTCTGTGATCTTCAAATCCATATTAATGGGCAACAAACATTCTTTCTGAATGAGGTAAGCCAATCCAAACCATTCATTTCCTTCACTTGTAAACAATTTCTCTTAATCTTTTACGTAAAAAAAAAAAAAAAAAAAAATCCTCACAATTTTTGCAGAAAATCATCTCAAAATTCTCGGGGAAGTTGAGGAAAATCATCAAGCATGAAAAGGGAAGTACCCTTGTCAAGAATTTAGGAATAGAAATAGAAGATTTTCCAGTGGACCAGATGGGTTTGAATTAATTTCAAGATTCTGCTACAACAATGGCTGAGTTCCAATCACTGTATCAGATGTCTCTCTCCTCCATTGTTGTGCTCTGTTTCATGGAATGACAGAGAAAATCTCACCCAAAAATCTCTTCAGGCAAACAAAATATTTCCTCAAAGATATGTTCCTAAAAACAAGATTCCTCCTGTATTACCTAAAAAATTCAACTCAATCAAAATTGAGTTCGTCAAGGTCTGGCTACGGAGGGCTTGCGGACAGAACTGTTTATGGGTGATTTTAATGGGGAAAAGGGCATTTTCTTGTAGAGGGTTATTTTGGGTACTGAGAATTGTATCTGGTTTTGATGTGGGCAGAGATTACAGAGGCAGGCTTGAGAGATTGATTGGTGTGGTGTGGAGATCGGTGGTGTTGATGATGGAGGTGGAGGTAGTGTTGATGATGGTGTTGTTGAGGGAGATGAAAGGTGAAAATGATCTTGATGAATTTTTGGTTTCTTCTTCGTGTTTTTTTTTTCTTTTCAGAAATGCTAGCTATAGGTAAATTGGTGGGTCAAAGGCACATCCGTTAAATTTGGACAGAATATGGACGAAATTACATTAAAGTTTAATTTTGAAATAAAAAAGTATTTAAATTTAATTTTGCCCATTATGAAAGTACTTGAGTCTAAATTGCCATATATATATACATACACACACATATATATGTATACAAAATATATAAATTAAATGAATATCAGCTATCACCACCTTATTGTTTATTTAAAATTTCAAATTAATTTTACAATTTAGCTAAATAAATAAATTTTGAATTCTATTAGAATTTCAAATGAAAACTACGTACAATTCAAACAATAATATTGTAATTCAATGTTATTGCGATTCTTGAAATTATAATACTATAAAATTATAATTCTAATAGAATTTTAAAATTACATATCCAAACACACTTAATTTTCATTAATTTCTCTCTCTCCATTCAAATGTTACTATTCACAAAAGTCAAAAGTAAAACACCAAGCAACACTTATGAAACATAAGAAACTTATTTTTATCAATTTTTCTAAATTTTCACAATCTAACATTGAACTTGAAATTTCTTTCCACCGATCTATGTTTTGTTCTTTATTTCCATTACGGACTTCAGATTTTATTTAGAAAAATCGGATTTTATAACTTCAAATATTTTGAATTGAAACGGCAGTGAGTGCATTCATGGTATCCGCCCAATTGGACATATAAATACAATTTACTTGGGATAAAGGTAGTGGGTGTAGGATCCATCTCTCAAAAAGTTAAACGGATAGGAGAATGAATTGCAATGAATAACACACAATTATGCAAAATAGATAGATTCAGAATTGACATATGCAAATAAGATGCCAATACTTGAATATATACCTCTCAGAGAACCGAGTTCTGATATCATGTTAGGATCTATCTCTTCTAAAAGTTTAAACTGTTAGGAGAAAGAACTGAAATACCATACTTAATAGTAGGGAAGGTAAAATAACAATAGATGATGTATTGACTATCGGTCGTGGGGAAAAACCCACAGAGGATACTGTACATCGCCTATGGTTATTTTACCTTTCTCACATACAATACAATGTCTATCATCTGTGGCTTTTTTTAAAAAAAGTAAATAAACATCTGATGCACATTGTATTAATCGTAACAATTGTTGAAAATAAGAGCCGCGTAATACGAACATAACAAAGTTACCAAAAAATTCACGAATTGGGAAACATTGGGTTGAATCGCGAATTATGTTGCTCTCTTTAAGACATTTTGTGGTTCTATATGTTGTTTGTGCCAACAATTCTAATAGGCCACGTCGTCCCAAAGATACGACAAGCCTAGATTCCCTTTGTCTCAATTTCCCTTGTACAATGGGAAATCGAAAAACTAACTCCTTAATTGAGTTGTTCGGAGTCGTTAAACTATTCCGGAGTTAAAAAAATAAAATAAATTTGGAAGAATTTTTTTCAAAGCTCAGAGAGGTAGAAAATTAATGAAAATATCTACGTGTTGTGTATATTGAGGAAGAAGACGAAAATCGTTCCATTAAGTTGAGGGAGAGAAATATAGATAATTTTATTTTTAATAAATAAATTTTTGAAATGATTTTATCCAAAAAGATAATATTTTACACAAAGCAAGCCCGAGCCTGGCCCAGGTCAGTTGGTTGACATGCGCGTGTGGTGAATCACACCATCTAAATTCTCACCCAATAACACGAAAGTCTCATGCCCAAAGGGTTCAATCTCTTGGCCAAATTTTCCCTTATAAAAACTCCTGAAATGTTTTATCATTTATCCTTTGTGAGACTTAGGAATACACATGGAATGCTTTTTTTTTTCCCAGAAATACACAATAGATCCAACAATGGCCAATATAATTTGTATCAGCTAAGCTATATATGTTTTTGTCTGGTGCTAAATTTAGCAACCCTTTACCATTTCTAATAATTTTTTAGCAATCTTGGTGTGAGTTAAAAAAAGAAATAGCTAAACTTACCAAATTTAGCTTATCGGTGGAGAAGGTCTAAGAGGGTTGGCGATGCTAACATTCAAAGTAGACTTCATATATAAAATGGTTACTTATTGCTTGGAAAGAATGAAATCAGAGGATGGATTGTACCTTGGTTAATTGTATTTTGTGAAGTTACAATTTGTGTAATACATGTCAATAACAATAAGTGATAAGAAACTCGGTAAATATAGCATTACTCTTTCCCAAAAATAAATTTAGGGACGACCTTCGAATTATATGGGAGATTGCAAGTTATGTGAGAGCTAAGCATATGTAATGTTAACATCAATTGGATCTACCAAAATCATGGACATGGAAGCATGCCTAAAGATGTGGTTCCTACATGGCATTAAAAATTTTATTAATGGTCAAGTTCTAAAACAATTATCTCCAATGGTGTTGTCATTTGTCAATAAAATTGATGTTGACATTATCCATCAACTTTTTAATGGCAATTTATGAAGAATATAGATCCTATTTGATAGATTAAAATTAGAATTATAAATTAAAAGTTAAAAATATTTTAAAATTAAAAATATGAAATATTAAAACAAAAATGATGGCATGGCACTTAGACATATATTGTTTAGGAAATTTTCAAGATGTAAAAGGTCACTATCACAATGTCATTCCTTCTTTTTGTTACATATCTTTCATGGTCATTAGAAATATTTTTTTAACTTGTTTACATATTATACGTGACACTATTTTTCTTCAATTAATAATTATATTGGAGATGCTTTAAAAATTTTGCTTGAAAATGTGAAGAGAAATTATATGTGAAAATTGGATTCTTCATAATCAAGCAATGAGGAATAGATGAAAGATAAGGCTTCTAGCGTAATCTCCTGCTGGGGCATCTCCTTTGTATAATGTATTTATGTTGTTTGTTCTATAAAATTGCTTGGCTTTAAAGAGAAAAAAAGAATAATGATTAAGAACGTAACTTGTTTTGTATTGTGAGATCTAGTGTGTTGATTATATTTTTAATAAATAAATAATATTAATGCATCCCAAATTAAAAAAATGTATCAAGTTGTACCATAAATATTTTTTTCGATACTTTGCACCATATACATACAAATTATATTAATTTATCTCAATGCTCTATTTCTGGTCCTTTTTCAAAACCTCCAACCACACGAGCAAATTGTTGTATCAATATTTTATATTTAATATATACCATATTCATCCTCACTATATCAAAATCATCAAAATATGACAAAATCCATTATTACTTCATATTTACTATCACAAAATCTATTGTGTGAAGTTCGATTTGAAACTCTAATGACGAAATAGTGCTCTGTTTCCCCTTTTCTTTATCTTATAATAATGGACTCCCAATTTTAGTTCCAAAGTGGAGAGCAAAAATCGAATGAAAGTTTCTTGTCCAAAACATCCTTACTAATCGCACACGCAATTCGCTTGTGTGGTTGGAGGTTTTGAAAAATGGAAAATAATGAAGTATTGAGATAAATTGATATAATTTATATGTATAAGGTATAAAGTGTCAAAAAAAATATTTATAGTACAAATTAATATATTCTTCTAATTTGGCATACGTTAATGTCATTCAATTTATTTTCAAATAGAAATGAGTTATGGGTTAGAAATATCATGATAAAAAAAATTTGAGATTACCTTTTGAGACAAAATTTTACTAGCAGGCATTTTGCCTAAGCGATAAGAGATAAAAGGCATTCCCCCCCCCCCCCCCCCCCCCCCCCCCCCCCCCCCCCAAAAAAAAATTTTTAAATGTAACTAGATAGTGTCACAAAGAGTACCAAAATCTAATTTATAATAACTTATTGAATACTAAAGTCAAATTTGGGATTAATGACCCATTTACCAAACCTAAGATGGCTCTATTTAATTACATATATTTTGCTCAAAATAAAAATAAAATAAATAAAATACAAAATTTACAAAAAAATTAGTGTTTATTTTATAGTGGTATAAATCGTAGCTGGCCCAATAGCCAAGCAACCAAGGCACAGCCCTCAGGCCCCTTTAGCCGAAGCCCCCCAAAATATTGCAGCACGGTCTATATATGTTAGTTGTAGACTTGAGCCCAAATTCCATTCTCTCTCTGTCTCTCAACCTCCCTCTTCCTCATTTTCTCCTTTATGGGCTCCCCCATAAGATTTTATTTTATTTAGAGTGTGTTTGATTGTTTATATTTTTTTATGTTTGATTGTTTATATTTTTTATGAAAAATAAGATTCTTTTATTTAAATTTTTATTTTTGTAGTGTTTGATTGTCTTTATTTTTCTGGCAATCAAATTCCATCTTTTTTCATATTATTCACCTCATTTTCCATCTAAAGCTTGAAAACATCTTCTTTTGGGGGGTTCTTTGTTGCCCATTTTTTACATGAAAAATGCCATAACTTAAAATTCAAAATTTAATATTTAAATTATACTACTAGAAATTAGGTAGAAGGGCTTATTACACATTGATTTTTACCAAAAATCCAATGAATAATATTTTTTTGCATGAAGGGCCTATTTTTAATTGGTAATTAGTGTAAGAGGCCTATTTTGTTTTATATTTTAAATGAATGTATTTGAATAAATTTAAATATCATTTAATTAATAAAAACATGTTATGTATTACCTAAATTACCCCTCTTTATGAAATTTGTACAAAAAATATGGACTGCAAAGTTCATATTGCAGTGAAATATGGACTGCAAAATGAATTTTGCACTAAAAATATGAACTGCAAAATTTACATTGCAGTAAAATATGGACTGCAATATGAACTTTGCACCAAAAATATCGACTGCAAAGTTCATATTGCAGTGAAATATGGAGTGCAAAGTTCATATTGCAATAAAATATAAACTGCAAAGTTCATATTGCAGTCCATATTTTAATGCATATTGGTATTTTTTAGTTTATTTTAAGGGTTGGGATGTCATTTTACAATGAAAAAAAAGACATATGTCATATTATCAATAAAATAAAAAATAGGCCCTTTATTTACAAAAAAAATATTCCTTGGCTTTAGTGTGAAAATCTTTTTCTAATAAGACAATTTTTTTAATTGTCCCATTATACTAATCAATATCAATTAAATAAGATCCATCATTACTATAGAATTATGTAAAAAAAAGATACCAATAATTTTTTCTACATTAAAAATGCCATAACACAACCAATATTTTTTGGGTAGAAAATTAAGGCAATTAAACACATTTAATTGACATTTGTCGTGCAACTCAATTAATTGCCTAGAACTTATTTTCTTTCCATACAAATTCCATACTTGCAATCAAATTCACCCTTAGTGTTGTAACGACACAATTCTTAAAGTAATCTTATTTAATACTAAAAAAAAATATAAGAACTTATTTATATTATAAAATTATTAAAAGGCAAAATATTTATTATATCAATAACAAAATACATAATTTCTATTACATCTATATTGTAACTTCTAATTCTTCAAATATTTATTCTACATTTCTTAATTTACTTCATCTTCCAACTTATAGACTATCTGAAAAAAATAGTTAAAATAAGGGTAAACTTCACAAGTCTTGTGAAATATACTCATGTTCTTCTTGTAACTCCGGATCTTAAAATTATATTACAAAATGTTTAATTTATTATTACTTTATAAAAGTGCTTAACTTCTACTAAGTATGAGATTCATTTGAAAAATTTATTGTTATTATACCTATTTTCTATTGTCAAAATAAATGAGAAATAACAGATTCGGCAGAGACACCAAAAAAATCATTCATATTTATACTTCCTAGAATATTCCACTTTTCCTCCTTTTATTATTATTATTATAATTATAATAATAATAATAATAATAATAATAATAATAATAATAATAATAATAATTATTATTATTATTATTATTATTATTATTATTATTATTATTATTATCATTATTATTATTATTATTATTCATACGTAATTTTGCGAAATAAAGTCAAACTTGTTATATATATATGTACTTATTTTTCTCTTAATCTTTCAAAGTTCCAACAATTGCCTTTCCCTTTTTATCATTTTAGCTTTCTCTTTATACATCACACTTCGACTCTTTTTTGTTTGCATGTGCCGTAAAATTAAATCCCCTTTTATAGTGTAGTTAAGTCTTAACAATTATCTTGCCACCTTAGATCATTTGCAATACGGTTGTGTAAAATTATTATGTAAATGTTATATGATAAGTGAGTTTTATACTAAAAATTTACACATATTTTTTTACTCTCTAACAGCCGATATTAATACTCTTGTGTAAAAAAAAAAGTAGTCTAATAAAAAATAGTCACCTAAATAACAGAAAACTACACAAATGAGGAGAGAGAATAAGTGGGTGGAGAGAAGATGTGAGTAGTGTGATTGAGTAAATGAGGAGAGAAAAAGAGTGGGAGGAGAGAAAATCCTACTTGGCTGTATAAATTAAATGTGCAAAATACACAGCTATCATACACAAGATTTTAGTTAGCATTGATTTTACACAACCATTAGAGCAGCAAAAAATTTATATAATGTATAAATTTTACATAATACTAAGTTGGCTATTTTATACAACCCCATTAAAAATGCTCTTACGGGTCAAATGGCGCTCATCCTACTGATTTTTCATTATATTTGTCCATCTGGTCAGTGTAAGGCCTGTTTGGTAGGCATCTATTTTTTTTTTTTTAAATTTTAAAAACCCAACTCAAAATCAATTCTACTTTTACACTTCTTAAAATTTATTTCACTTTACTTTCTCTCTCTAAAAAAACTTTTAAAACACCATAACTTTAAATTCAAAAATCAAAATTAAATAAAATATATATATTTAAAACCTACTCGTCGAGATCTATAAAATAAGATTTATTATGACTATTTTTTGAAAAAAATTTATGAGATTTTTTAGTTGGTTGAAAAAAACTCAAAAAAAAACCAAATTTACTTTTCAACATACTTTCAAATTCTACCAAACACCAAATTTTAAAAACTCAACTTAAAAACTTAACTCAAAATATCAACCAAACATCACCTAATTTTCACCCTCACATTACACTTGTGAGTTTCCTCTTGACCCTTATTCCTTGATTAGCCATCTTTCACTTCCCCTTTTATCCCGTGGGTAAAAATATCATCTTTAGTGTATTATTTATTCACTTAATTAATTTTAAAAAATTAGTTATTTAAATTTATACCTTTACTAGAGTACAAATAATTATTAGTTTAGTACGACTAAAATTTTTATAGTGTAGGTTTCTAAAGTAAATTTTCATCTATTACTAATTTGTACCTAAAACTACTTTCTTGTGTCCATAATAATAGGTATTACAATTGTAAAGCAAAATGTTTGTAATATTTAGTATAATTTTTTTATATAAGAATTACAATCTTTGGTAAGGTCCGTGGTTCGAATTAAGAGTAAAAAGTGGATAAAACGCAAAAGATAAAACAAAACTTGCTATTATTTGCCAACCCCCTTCAAATCCGTGCTCAAAAACGTAATCATAATCAACATCTTTTAGGATCTTTATAACAAATTTTTGTCTAACTGATAATGAGTAGCCGCACTTTCGGTCCGACTAATTCCCGGTCCTCGTACAGGCCACCGCTGTACAAGGTGACTAAACCCCATGGCGGACGCATTGGCATTAAATGTCGGTCCGTTCTCCATGAGTAATGGCTGGCCCCAAGGTGTTGGTGCTACCAGGATTCGAACTTGAGACCGGCTACTAAGAGCCTTTAGCCTCAGGCCGAAGCCAGTAGAGCACGGCCAAAAATAAAATAAAAAAAGTAAAAATAAAAAAAATGAGTAGCCCATTGTTTATGTTATATGTTGTTTGGTTGGGGTTCAAAACCCTTTGTACACTTTTTATCAAATAATTAAAATTATAGTAATATATATGGGTCCAAGTTTAAAACAATGGGTTGAGACACTGATTTGGGCTTCTATGAAGTATCATGTATTGTTTATGAACCATAAAATATTGTAAGATATATTGTCCAAGTTTAAAACAATGGGTTAGATTGGGCTTTTGTGAAGTTTTGGAAAGTTAAAAGAATGGACATTGCTATTTGGGGATGTATTCATTTGGACCTAGAATATGTCTTGGGTTTGAATGGATTTTTTTGTTTATAGTTGAAGAGAGACTTAGACATCGTGTTTTTTTATAAAAAAGTAAAAGAAAAAAAAAGGCCAGATTAAACACAAAAGACAAACTTTTTTTGTGTATATGTATATTAGCATTAACATGGGTTATAACTCTCTAATATTCGCCGGTGTCTCCCATCTCATCAAGGTTTCTCATTCTTTTGTATTAAAGTTGGCTATATTTGTTTCACTTTAAGTGAATTATATATTATCTTTCTAATTTTACAGCATGCGGGGATCAATTTGGAATGTCATTATACATTTAAGTGCTCATTTGATTCAAATTTTTATTTGTTTTTAGAATTTAAAATGATAATTTTAAATAAAAAGTTTAAATTCCGTAAATTTATGATTCAACCTTTGTACCACATACTGAAAATTACTACAAAAGTACACAAATAATACCACCAGATTCACCACAAAAAAATTAAATTAAAAAACTTCATACTAAAAATCACCGCAAAAGTACACAAAAACTCTTGGTACACTACTAGGAACAATAAGATTAATTCAAAATTTTCCTTTCCTTATCTCCAGTTTCTCTTTCTTTTGGTCTTTCACTCCAACTCAATTTCTCTCTCTCATTCTTCCACTCCAACAAAAAATTCTCTCACTCATCATCGTTACCACTCTCCCTCTAGATGGAATTTTATTACAAGAAGAGTGAAAGTTGAGTCAAGCACTTAGATTATGGTTTAATAAGGGTTTGGTTATGGTATATAATTGGCTTTTTTAAGTGGACGAGGTTTTACATTAACTTTACGATATATATTGACTTGATTATCATAAAGTTTGGATACTGGTTCGATATTGGTTTTTTATTGGTTATTTTGTTTGGAATGTTGACCTAATTTTTTGTAAGTTTGTGACAAAAATTTGAAAATCTTGAAAACACAATAAGAAATTGTTGAATTTTTCTATTAGGTTTGGCACAGCATTATCAAGTGTGAAAAATAAAAAATGGGCAACAATATGCCAAAACAATGATTATCGATATTGTTTGGCCGACCTTATTTTGGGTTAAAATTCAATGTTTTGTATGCCAAACACTACTGAATTATGCAAAGTGATTCGACATAACATAGCCGAGAATATAACATAATCTAAAATTTAAGATTATTCAAATTTGTTAGCTATATCAACATATAAACAATCTAAAAGTGTAAACAAATACAAAATCTGTATCAAATTTTACTTTTCAACCTTTTTTGAAAATTTCAACATAGCAAATATCCTTATCATCTAAAATTACAGATTTCTTTATCCTCTCATAGATACATTATAGATTTCCTTTTCCTTTTATAGATACTTTTCAGATTTCCTTATCCCCTCTTAGATATTTTTCAGATTTTCTTATCCTCTCATAAATATTTTTACATTTCCTTATTCTCTCTAGTTTCACCACTAGAGAGGATAAGAAAATCTGCCATTTGCCAAATTAAGCAACCATTTTGGCATAGCAAAACCACAAACATAACCACAAATCTAGTAAGAAGCTTGGGTTTTATGAATTGAAGGTTTGAAGGTTTTATGGGCAAAGGTAGAAGATTCATGTGTAAAATTTAATCGTGCAATTTAAGATAATTCAAATTTGCTAGCTATATACATATAAACAAAATAAATTAAAGTGTAAACATGTACAAAATATGTGTAGACAATCTAAAAAAATTTAAACATTTAAAATATTTTTTATGTAAACGTAAGTTTAATTTAATTTAAATATATCATCAAATATAATTAAAATATATAACAGAAGTTAAATATAATTTATAATAAATATAAAATCAAATATAATGACAATGTAAACATGAAAATTTATTTTATTCTAACTAAATATAATTTAAATATATGTTACATCTATACACATGATAAATATATCATAACATGTGATAAATATAAATATAAATTTATAACATACGTTTTAAAATTCAAAATATAACATAAAGTATAATTATAATATTTCATAAGTTATATATACAAAAAAAATAAAAAAATAAAGTAGTTTCGGGTATAAATAAGAAGAAAAAAAATTACCATTTGAATTTGTGCCGTTGGGGCTGTCACTGTTGGAAGGAGTCGTTAAAAGTAGCGGAAACAGAGACATTACGTATCACAATTTTTGCCATTTTTCTTACCATTTTCAATTTAAATTCATCACAAATGGTGGGCTAATCTAAAAACTTATACAATATTTTTGCCATAACCGGTAAAAAATGGCCTAAAAACAATTGTTTTAATTCGTGAGGGTAAAAGATTGAATTTTTTTGATAAAATTTGATAAAAATAGTCTCCACCAAAATCCTTGAAAAACTGGTTTACTTGGTAAGATGATAACAAAATTTTCAACAGCCGGAAATGCATATATCAGTCTTCTTTTCATTACACACTTCAAGATTAATATTTTTGATGAAATTTAACTGAGATAATCCCCATAGTTTGTACTTTGTAGGTCTATCTCAACCAAACTTAATCAAAAAAATTTAACCACTGCTTTTAGAGCCATAATATATAACCCTGTAGTAATCCTACATTCACAAGAAACGTGCACAAAAAGTATGCATAAGATAGGGTGTCACCACATCATTCGGAGAAGTGTTGCCACACTTGAACTATTCATTCAATTATAACTTGACACTTCATCTCGTGCACAACTTTTTTGTCATTTTATTGAGTAATTCATAACCCCAAAACAAAAAACACCACCTGTCAATTAACTTCTATATAATATCCATCAGCATGAAGTATGTTGACTTTTTTTTTTTTTTTAAAAAGAGCAAAATATATAACTATTAATACTGTTTCATAATCAAGGATTGAAGATACTTGTCCACACTGTCCAATCCACACAGTTTCTTGACAACAGGCATAGTAGCTGGAACCTCCAACTGGAATATTGTGGAATCAGAATTGGGATCTTGTCTTTCTTCTTCTTCTAATCCACACCAAGAACCAAGCTGTTTTCTTGCTTCTTTAATGGCTGCTCTTGTTGCACAATGAACCGACACCGCCATCAGTAATGGTGGTTCACCAGAAGCTGCAGAAAATAAAACAAAATTTTAGTAAACTCGTTCCATATGTACCTTTACGTGAATGTAAAGGCATTGCCAATTAGTTTTGGGTTAGATGTTCCAACTGTAATATGGCATTATTGGGCGGGCAATTCACCCATGTGTCAAGCCCAATGGCCACATGAGCTCCATGTTACCCAAAAAATAATTAGTCCATGTGTTTAGCTCAAAATTACCCCACACGTGAGGGGTTTTTTGTTAGATGCTCCAACTCTGATAGAGACCACCCATGTTCTATAGATCATCATAGTGAAAATATGAAGATGAAGTGGCATCACAATGGCTGTGATGAGGCACCAAATTAGTGTAGTGAATATATGTATATAGGAATAAATGATACACACATCTTGAACCAACCTGTGCTGTTCCTGCATGTAATGAATCTCATAATTTGAACTATATACGAACTCTACGTAATGAATAAGTGCAATACCTGACACTTGTGATACACATTTCAAAAAAAATAATCTGAAATGTTTAGCATTACTCTATATGTACATATATACGCATGTGCGCAAATATGAACTAGTGTATAACACGCAAGTAGTAACATCAACTTCCACTCTAGTTCTTGACTAGAGTACTTTTAAAAAAAAAAAAGAATCAACTAGAACATGAAAGGACTAAAATCTAAAAATACCAAAGTCAACTACTTGAATATTTTTTCACAATTTTTTTTTGTCTCCAGAACCTTATCACAACCACTTGGACGCGATCAAGTAATTGCTAGTACCAATGAGTTGTAGGCTTGTAGCGTAGACGGGTACCACTACTGGTCTACTATTAAATTGGGTAGTGTTCAAACCCCACAAGGGAAATTTCAAATCTTTCTAAGGGACAGTTGATACTAGGGGTGTGCAAGAACCGAACTGGACCGGACCGTAGGCTTTTTTTCGGTTTATATATATGCTGCGGGTCGGTTCGGTCCAACTTTTTTTGGACCGATTTAATTCGGTCCGGTCCTCGGTCCTCGAGGTCAAAAAACCCTATAAAACCGAACCGAACCGAGTATTTATATTTTTTGGCATATAAAGTGGCTTTGTATTAATTTTTAATGTTGTTATGTATTAATTTTTTTTTTTTTTGCAAAAGTTAGCCCTTTTTTTGTTAAGACATCTTTTATTATTCTAAGCCCAACTTTATTTTGCAATAGGCCCATATATCAAGCCTAGACCGATAGACCGACCGAAACCGACCCGATAAATGCCTCTTCGGTTCGGTCCGGTTTTATATACATCTTCGGTCCGGTCCGGTCCAAAAAAATAATGGACCGAAGTAGTCGGTCCGGTCCAAAAAATCGGTCAACGGGTCGAACACCCCTAGTTGATACAGGAGGGTTACTCCATTTGAGTTTTTTTTTTTTTTTGAAAAAAGTAATTGATGGTTTAAAATATCTCCATGAGCACAAAAAGACTAAAAGCTAAGGATCTGGTCGATAAAGAAGTTGGGAAATGATTGGAAGCATTATCAAATTTTATTAGAAGTTGGGAAAATGATGAGTGATTACGTGAGATGTTCACCATCTTTTTTCCCTTTTTAATGGAAAATTTAGAATCGAAATCCATGGAGAACCTAAAAAATAATAGAACAACCCACCAAAATCACTCATTTCCTTTTCCAACTTCTCATCAAAATTTAATAGCATTTTCGATCATTTTCCAACTTTTTTTTATCAGTCGCACCACTCTATGCAACTCAAGAAAGCCTTGTCCAAGCTCTAATTGGACTCGATTCTTAAATCTTGCTTCACCACTCTATTCTATCAATGGGACTAGCCATGTATCTGTTTCATCTGTGTACTCCAAATAGATTGGTTTTAGTCTGCCTCATACCTTACCATACCAATCATCTATAACATCATACACCTCTCCGGATGCATAATTAAGCCTATGGGTGTGTTCGATAACACTTCTTTTCCATGGAAAATGCATAAAACTTCATATTTTCCATCTTTATTAGTGTTTGATTGTAAAAAAATTCCATATAACTAATTTCTATGGTACAACTTGGTTCCGCCTAATTTAATTATCCATGCAAGATTATCAAATGCAGCCTCAATAACAGAATCAAAGTCTACAGCAACCAAGATCATAATGATCTATGTAAATTATCACTGCAGAATGTATTTTTTCATTTCTTTTTTCTTTTCCTTTTTTCTAACAGAAGTCGAGAAATCAAACACACCTTTAGAGGAGAGAACGCGTTTTTGGTGATGTCCACTGTTCAGTACCTCCACATTGAACTGTTTGGGAATGGTATCGATTGTTGGTATTTTGTATGTCCATGTGCCATCTGCAACCACCAATCCATCTGAATTTGTAAGGTATTCTTCGGACATAAAGAATCCAATTCCTTGTACAAAAGCCCCTTCAATCTGTAGGAAATCAAATATAGAAAATTATTAGACATTACATTTCCTCCCCACCGAAACACTTAACTTAGGAAAAAAAATAATGACCTGTTTCGTTAGCGGTAATATATTTTCAAGCAAGTGAAATTTTTGACATTTTTCTATCCTTTAATCATACAACCAACCTAGTCTCAGGTCCAGATAAATCTTGTACAACAAGGTGTATTGATAACTTTCATCCATGAAGACTGAACCCATGACCTCCTTCTCACCAACCCAACAATTACACCACTAGGCCATTGACTTAGTTATACACTATTAGTAACCATCTCTCCCAAAAGCTTAAGTTGTTAGGTAGTGGGCCAACATTGTATATCATGCTCTTCAACACTCACCCTCACGTGCGACCCCCACTCGCACGTGGAGAGACAAACCACGTGAAGAGACAAACCAAACCAAAGGTGCACTTTGTGCACAAACAACAACGTGCATACTGCACAAACACAAAGGGGGAAACAAATGCAAACGGGAGGATTCGAACCCGAGACTTTGCAGAACCTGAGCTCTGATACCATTTTAGGAACCATCTATCCCAAAAGTTTAAGCTGTTAAGTAGTGGGCCAACAATGTATGTCATGCTCTTCAACATACACAACCTTGCTTGTGTAAAGTTTCTATATGGTATATAAGAAACCACACACAATTCTGTTATATCCATTCCTTGATCGTTTCTCTCTCTACAAGATGACCCAAAAATAAAATGACAATATTAATTCTAGAGGGACTCAGTATTGGGACTTAAATGACTCAGATTATGTATCATCAGTGCACTAATTGGTCGGTGAGGTCCACACTTTTATCAGTACACTCGCTAACAAATGCATTGTTGCCACATCATCCGAGTGACTAATTTAAGTCTCAAACCCGAGTCCCGAGTCCCACTAGAATTATTGAAATCACTAATATTTTTGTCAAGATTGTTGGCTTATCTTTGTTAAGTTTAGATATGGGAAACTAATTGATGTAATTTATGTTGAAGAGCATTATATGTATTGTTGGCCCACTATCCGATAGCTTAAACTTTTGGAGCAAATGGTCCTTAACATGGTATCAGAGCTCAGTTGTCTGCAAAGTTTCGGGTTCAAGTCTTGGCATGCACTTGGTGCACTTTGTTTTGTCCGTACCTAACATCTTAAGCTTTGGGCGCAGCTAGTTCCTAATTTGACTTCAAACTTTCCAACTACCTATTCAAAGTTCTCCCTAACGAATCTATTTGAATAAATTTAATTTTTTAGCTTGTTCTTCATAAAAACACAGTATTTGCAAGCTGCAACCTATTTTTGGAGAATTATCACATACACAATGAAATTACAGAAATTAGAGCACCATATGAAGATGGCTGAAGTGGAACATCAAAAAGCCAAGAAACACGGGTAGAACTTTAACAGAAAGTAACATAAAATTCTAATTTATACATGAGCCAACCTGTCCCAAATCAACAGCAGGGTTCATGCTCTGTCCACAGTCATATATAATATCTGCTCGCAAAATTTTTGTTTCTCCAGTCAAAATATTTACTTCCACCTACAATACTCGGAGTTTTCCATTATTAGTATCAAAACCATTGGTTTTGTTCAATACAACTATACAAGTATAGATACAAATGAATTGCAGGTCACATGGTATCACTACCCAGCTTTCATCAGTTGGAAACCCATAATAGTTTGAGATATAGGAGCTTTTATTTGTTTCTCTTAAAAGAAGGTATAGGGGTAAGGAAAATGGAGGCATAAAGAAACAAACTTACCTCACTCACTGCAGCACCATAATTTAGGTAGTGTGTTGAAGTGAATTCAGGCACAAAGTAAGAACTTGCTGATAAGTTTACAGATTGGTATTGAGCCTGCGTTTAGAAAAACATTTAAGTACAAGTTCAACAAAGAACAATAAAAACTGGAAAATGATTGGAAAACAATTAATTTTTACTAAAAGTTGGGAAAAGAGACGTGTGAATGGGTGAGATGTTCTCCATCTTTTCCTCATTTCCATGGAAAACCGAAAGAGTAATAATACATATCACCAAATCACTCATCTCATTTTACAACTTCTCAAAAAAACTAGTTGTTTTCTCTTATCATTTTCCAACTTTGCAATCAAACACACCCCTGAAGTTCTCATTGAGGGAAAATAGCTTCATCAAAACAAGATGGCACTAATGAAGATACCTGAAGGATAAGGACGTCCCATGTAACAGAACCCATTTGCTCCTGCAACTTTTCCTTAAGAGGGATTAGTCGTTCAACCAAAACACTGCAGCAAATTCGAACTGCTTCACAGCTCGATTCTGATGTAGTGCTCCCTGCAGTAAACCCCCCTTGTACTAAGCTCAAGGTGTCTGCTTGTATGACCCGTACTTTCTCCAAGAGTCCTTCGGTTCCATCACATTGAACCAAACCGAGACCAAAAGCAGCCATTTGTTTCACCTTAGTCCATAGCCCCTGTCCCAGCTCAATCCCACCAACTTCTACAACCACTGATCCGTCCCAAAGAATGCTTACTTTACCCGGCGTCGGTCTCAATGTCACTTGATGCACAATGGGTACTCGAGAAATACCCTTTTTTTGCCATTTGTTACACCGATTATACTCTTTTATCATTTCAGTCCGTTTTTCAAATCTTGAAGATATGGCCAATTTATCCATAATAGAAGGCAAAGTATACTCTTCTGGCTCCCCTGCACAATATTTGTAAAATATATTGAGGCTTTCGAAAGTGTGAAGATTTTTTGTTCTGACTGAATCTACATCCATTGAAAGATATGAGGCGACGTTTTCTATTATAGCTTCAGCAATAAAAGAAGCTTGCACTTCCCCCGGGGCTCGCATTGCAGATTTGCTAGAATGGTTTGTTTTGCATACTTTTATGTCGAAAGATAGAGCACCACAATCGTACTTCTTAAGAGCACCCAACATGTTATGTGGCATTATGGGGCTTATGTCTGCAGACATCCCCGCATTGATTAAGATATCCAGGTGTATAGCTGTGATCTTCCCGTCGGATCTGAAGCCAGTGCTGTATGTTATCTTCATGGGATGTCTTCCTCCTGCCATTATCATATCGGTCTTTCGATTGAGATATATTCGGACCGGGCGCCGTAATTTGTGGGCTGCAAGTGCAGATGCTGTAGCAACCTAAAGCAATCATATAATAAGGATTTTTTGAGAGATGAAATAGTGAAACCAACACATAGTTTGGCCACATGAGATCTGAGAGTGAGAGAGGGAGAGAGATTCCAAGGGTTCAAAAGATTTCTCTAGATGTTATACACAGCTCATAATTTAGAGTGTTAACAATTCGTAGAGGGACCTTCCCTCACTACCTTCTAACCCCTTGGCCTATCGGTCGAGCAGGCAGCTATCATCACTTCATCAGAGACATCCCCCTGGGCTTATCAACCCAGGAAGTGCTACTCCAAGGTGTACTAAGTAGATTAGTACTTAGTTAGATAATGCCCCCTCTCGGGAATTTGAAGAGGAGTGGCTTGGATTATTGAACATAGGTCCCTTGGGTGAATTGTCACCTAACCACCTTGGAAAAGAAGACACCAAATATAACCAGACAGAGAGATTCCCTAAATCCAAATCCAAACAGTACCGAATCCTATGTGGCATTTGAAATAAAGTTGGGCCCTTTCCATTTTAGGGAAAAAGTCCATTATTGCAACATTCCCCTTTTTGGCAAAAAGTGTAACCCACTATAAATACCTACTATTCCCAATCACTTGAAACATTTCTCTCTAAACACCTCCCAAGAACATTCTCCCTGGGAGAGTTTCTTTCCTTCTTGAATATTCCCTCTTTTGGCACCTTATCCAAGGCATATTCTAAAAACATTACCCCCTCTAGCTGTTTCTGTAACCCCCTATCCACATGGTGCACTAATCTCTCCTCTCCTCGAGGTGCCTGTGTGTTAAGACCAATGTTTTAAATTGCGGTAGCGTAACGCGTTGCATTTTTGTTCGGGAATTGCGTAGCTCTCGTAAATTGCATAATAACGTAAGCAATTCGGATAGTGAATAGCGTAAGACTAAAAAAAATTAAAAATAATATTATACTCAAGAACATTAATAAAAATCCATTAAAGGGCTTCAAATAACCAAAATATAAAAAATCCAAGTAACATAATTTAAATATCACTGTTTTTTTTTAAATATTAACTGTTTTTTAATTTACTTAGATAGAGTATAAAATAAATTAAATAAGTACTAAATTAATTATAAAATGGTAGAAGGTATATAAAATAAATTAACTAAATTAATTAAAAAAAGATAACTTCATCCAAAGAATGATATTTTAACTAAATTAATTAAAAAGATTGTTTAAAAAAAATAATTAAAAAGAGATAACTAAATTAATTAAATGATATTTGGCTTAGCTATGATAAAAAGCGATAACTTCAGTCAAAAAGATAAATAAAGGTTACCTTTTGAGAAGAACGGGAGAGAGGAGAAGAAGAGGCGACGCTGTCGACGAGAAAGAAGAGAAGAAGAGACGACGTTGGCTCAAACGGGAGAGAGGAGAAGAAGAGGCGACTCCACCCACTACCACCATAATAAACCCTAATCTGGTCAAACTAACCCGCCCAAAACAGATCGAGCAAGAAGAGAGAAGAAGAAGAGGAGAAGAAAAGAGAATAAGAGAAGATCCAACGAGGCTAGGGTTTCTTATAACTTATATCTTACCTTTAATTTTATTTTTTTTAAGTGGCTTGTCCGAATAGCGTGAGAAATTGGGAGATTGCGTGAAATAGCGTGAAATTGCGTGCCGCGTCATCAAATTGCGTGAGCAATTTTGTTAAAACGCAACTAACCTTACGCTATATAAATGCAATAGCGCGCCTCGTAGCAGGCAACTCAAAACACTGGTTAAGACTATAAATTCCACATTGGGAAATGAGATCCTCCTAAAGTAATGTGTAAGAATAGGGGCAGAGGAGTGGGGTTAGTCTAGGGGTAGGCAACCTTCACCCTTGCCTTAAGGCCAAGGGTTCGACTCATGGAGGTGGGATGGGAAGTTTTCTTTGTTTGTAGAGTTAAGGGAGAGACTTAGACCTCCCTTAATTTATAAAAAATAAAATATAAGGATAAGGACTACTCCACCCATGGCCAATTGGGTTTGGGTTGGATGCTCTGAATTCTATTATGTTATCCGAGAAAGGTTATTACCCACGTGTAGTGGTGGCAATTCGTGTTTTTGCCAGACACAACTCAACACGAGAAGAAAAATGAGAACACGAACACAACATGAGATCATGTTATTTTAAGCTAACACGAACATGACACACCTAAACATGAGATTACCCAATTACAATTTTTTCATCTTAATAAACATGTACTACCACGAGTAGCAACGAAAGATTTTCCCTTATTTAGACACGACAAGACATGATTAACACGACATAATTCTAATTTTGTGTCAATTTCGTTCCATAATTTGGACACGAACACGACACGACATCGTGTTAATTTGATTTCGTTTTCATGACAATTTCGTGCCAATTTGATTTCATTTCTTAACATGTTTTCGTGTCGATTTGAGACTTGCTACCTCTATATGTCAGGTCCAACGGCTACACGGGCTCCATATAATCCAATATAATTAGTTCACGTGTTAGGCTCAAAATTACGCCTCATATGAGGGGGCATGTTGAGACTATAAATCCCACATTGGGAAATTAGATCCTCCTAAAGCAATATATAATAATAAGGGGCTATTCCACCCATTACCAATTGGTTTTGGGTTGGATGCACTAGTACTATGTCCTCACTTCAACCCTCTCTCAAGTCCTTTGGTTGTTGTCATAGACGCCACATGGGTTACACCTCATCTATCCCTACCCTAACACACTACCCTCTTACACAACTATATTGAAGTTTATTTGAATAGCAGCAAAGCCACCTCGTTCAATTGGTTAACGCTTACAATATCAACTCTAATAAGATTTATCTAAGTGGGTGATGTTGGAATGAAGCTTTTTTGTACTACTTAAATGGATAAAACTAATTCCACGTCTGATTTTCATCGAACAAATTTATACTGTTTCTTTGTAATGTATTATGTATATAACATCGGCCGGCTCTAAAGAGGACAGTCCACTCTTTAAGAAAAAGATGAACCGTCCATTTCAAGGGTTAAAGATCATCTCCACCAAATTTTATTAAAAGATTCAATTCAAAAATCAGTGAGATGATCATTTAAAATTTCAATGGCCGAAATTGAACATATATAACATTTTTTTCATTATTACCCACTTCCAAAATGAATTTTTCAATGAATTTTGTCGAGAAGATCTACTTATTGAAGAGATCATCTCTACCAAGTTTCATAAAAAAATTCATCTATTTAACTCTTGAAATAGACGGTCCTTCTTTTTCTTGAAGAGAGGACTGTCCTCTTTAGAGCCTGCTTGCATATAACATAGTCTAAACTTAAATATAAAGATCATTATTTCATTCTTGTAAATTACATTGTCACAAAAATTGTAAAACTGAATTCATTTCTTAGATATTTTAATACTCCTTCCCTCCCAAATTAAGAGTCTCCACTCGACTGTCACAAACTTCAAGAAATCCACTCGACTGTCACAGACTTCAAGAAAACATTGTTTCAATGTAATTAATGGTCAAGAGTAAACTTATTTCTGTGGTGGATTTGGTACATTACTTCTGGAAACATGACTTAATTTTGGACGTCCCGAAAAGGAAAACGTGACACTTAATTTGGGGCAGAGGTAGTATACGATTAACTCAAAAGGCACAAACTCCCAGAAAGTATTAAATATTTTCTTCTGAAAGGAAGTTATTAGGAATCACAAAAACAGATACTCACAGGCATAGCTCTTATGGCCTTTCCACCAAAGCCTCCACCAACCCTTCTCGTAACAACACGAACATTATGTTCTGGTATACCAAGACACTGTGCAATAACAGTGTGCGCATACTCGGGGCACTGACATGAACTGTAAACCACCATGCAATTGTCTTCATCTGGAACCGCAAGTGCAGTTTGTGTCTCCATATAGAAATAGTATTGTGACCCGAGTTTGATCTGGATATCACATTTAAAAATAATCACAAAATAAAAAAGGAATTTGATTACAAGAATATAAATAATTGACCATGTCAATATCAATCGGTCTGTTTGATTGCAAAGCTGAAAAATAACTAAAAAAACAATTAATTTTTGTGAGAAACTAGAAAAAGATACGAGTGATTCAGCAAGATGTTCTCCATAAAACCATATTTTTCACAGAAATTTTTTCTTACCCAAAGCCCAAAGAATTGGATTCCATGTAAAACCAAAAAAGTAATAAAACATCTCACCAAATCACTCATCTCGTTTTCCAACAACCCATAAAAAACTACATTTTTTTAATCCATTTTCCATCTTTACAATCAAATGCACCTACAAAGAATCAACTTTGCATTTGAGTGGGGTCCAACGGCGGAAAACATAGTAAAATCAAATGGAAATAACAGAAAAAAATTTGTTAACTACCTCAGCTGAGAGAATCTTGTGATCAGCTTCAGCCATTCCCTTTGAGAAATCACCAACATGTTCTGGATATAAGAAAGGAGGGACTTCATAAAAGCTTGATTTCTCAACAGCCTCTTCAACAGTTAAAATGGGTGGTCCTAAATCTTCAGTATCATAATCAACAATGGCCATGGCTGCAGCCATATCGGCACGCTTCTGCGTATCTGCAACCTATAAAAGTCATTCCAATTGCTTATATTAGAACCGCACACATAATATGTATTTGACTCATAATGGTGAACGAACCACGCCCATGGCAGGCACTATCCCTCTCACAAGCGATAAAGCAGGTTCAAATCTGATACGGCTAGTTTCCCTGTGTAACTGAAAAAAGGAGCTTCTTAGCTACCGGCGGATCCAAAGCAGAATCAAGTCTTCGAAGAGGGCTTGAGGGTGATGCATAATGCAGGTTCGAATCTATCTAAGGGTTAGGTTTAAACTCCATTTGGGGGCAGTTTCAGATCCCTCTAATGTATAGTTGATAGGGGAAGGTTACCCCATTTGTGTAGTCCATTATAAATCCCACTCTAGTCCTTGACTAGAGTTTAAAGAATAAAAAGAGAAGTAAAAATAATAAAATATTTATTTAGATATGTATATATATATGCATATGTTCATATGTTCCTTTTGTAATGTTCTGTGGATTGACCCATTTGCTGTTATGAAAATGGGATTTACACTTCACTCTCGTATTATATTAGATACAGATAGCGAGTATGAAGATGCTAGTACCGAGGGTGAGAGTTGTGTTAGAACTTCAAAATTCAAATGGCTAGGAGAGTGAGTGTAATTTAAATGGTGATGTTAGGTTGTAATGTAAAAACATCATAGGGTCTATCTCTTAAAATTTACGAGAAGAGAAGGATTGTCCACCCTAAGATGTGAAATTCGACGGGGTTGGTGTTGACAGTTGACACCAAGCTCCCATATAATAATACACATAGTAGTTATATAATGCAATCAGTACGTTATAAGTAGACAGTAAAGATGAGAGCTATGGAAAACAAGAATTACCACAAAAGCGAGTCGCTGACCGGCACACCTGGTAATATCATCAGCAAATAAAGGTTCAGTACCAAATATGGTCTTAGATCCTACGTTCTCCCCTCCTTTTGGGATATCTTTAAATGAAATAACATCAGTTACTCCATCTGGTAGAGTCTTAGACTCAAATTTGATATCCTTTACCCTTGCCAAAGGCATTGTGCTATGAATAAACGCTCCATAAAGGCAGTTTTCTGGTGAAGGAATGTCATCCACATAAATAGCTTCACCTGCATAAGCGGTCCGTAGATATACAACGGTAAGCAAATTTTACATGCTTCGAATGTTACTGAAGTAAACCAATTAAAAAGTGTAGACAAAGAAAGCCTTAATCACAGTTCACTGCAATCCAACTCAAATATTTACTAGATTATAACAGCCGTAATTCTTGTAGGACAGTAACCAATCATAAAGTACACTAAATAAGGGGGCTTCACATGAATAAGACTAGATACCTAAATTCCACAGTTAATTAGTGTCAACATGATACACATTGTTAGTCCACTACCTAAGGAGTATTGATCGGGTTTGGAGGTAACGAGACTTGACCGTCAGTGCTCTAATACCAAGTGCAATTACCATCTCATCTATAAGATTAAAATGTTAGTTAGTGGGGCAACGCAATTGGAATCCTTACAAGAATGCAAGAGAAAAAAAAAACAGAGACAGTAATCTTATGTGAATCTATTCAGGTTTGTGTTCAAAACTTCAAATGCATATCTTGCGGTTTCATACCAATCAACCTTTGCTTTTTCTCTTCGAATGTAACTTAAACCTGAATTTTCTATCTACACTTGATACAATTTAATGGAAGCTTGCTTCCTGCACAAAAGTACAGGTATTCTCTTGGTATTTTAGTCCACATCTATCAATCCAAGAATAACCGAGAGTCACCAAGTAATCCGTACGTGAAATTCATGAGTACAAGTGTAGAAGATGACACTAAATATTATTTGAATATGTATCCATTGAAATACTCCCTCTATCCCAAATTAAGAGTCCACTATTCCTTTTTGGGATGTCCCTGATTTAAGAGTCCACTTTGCATATTACAACAAAATCAACGTACCAAAACTCACGATAGGAGATAAGTTTTGTTCTAAAGCATTGATTGTGATGAAATAAGTACTTTCTCAAAATTGTGAAAGTCAAACATGAACAATTAGGGAGGGAGAGAGTACAAGATATACGTGGAACCCAAGAGATCGCATGTCAACATTATTTGATTTTAGAAAAGAATTTAGCGAACCTAACCTACAAGTTACCACACTACTACACTTTTAGGCGTTCAGATCAGAAAATCACTTGTTTATAACCTGTTTGATATTTCCAATTTTCAATATTGGTAAAATTAGAAACAGAAGTTTTGTATGCTAAATTCAAGGTAATAAAGTAAGCCATACTAAAGGAAGAACAATAATACCAAATGAGGCACAACAAACCAGAAGCTTGGAGGGCAGCACCAGACTTTGTAATCGGTTGACCCACCGGATAGTGCTCTCTGCTTGATCCCACCACCTGCTTTGCAGATGACACCAATCCCATTCTTCCGATATCATCAAATGGCCCATTATTCATTTTCGCAGCATTTTGTAGCAAAGTATAAGTACATTCATTAACTAAAGGGCTAAGAAACTCAAAAAGAAACCCCACAGCCAAGCTTGACCGATAAGCAGTATCTGAAGTGCCATGTTCAGGTACTACAGTAGCCCTAACTAATTTAACAGCTTCATACAAAACACCAACACTTAGTACTTTGCCAACTAGATATTCTTCAACTTTTCTTGCCCTTATTGCATGTTTAGTCCCATAAGCACCAAAAGCCAGCTGAATCTCATTTACCATAACTCCAGTTTTAGACAAAGAAACAACAACCATGAAAGCAGCATTTAAATAGGGCAATGCATTTCCAAGGGGTCGAGGCGAAGCTCGATATGTTTCGAAAAGAAACTTAGAATCAATCTCCGAAGAGACACCCTTTCTTTTTTTATTCCGAAAAGGAATTTGCACACCCAAAAGCACACTTTTGGAGTCCAATGGAGGCCTAGCCAAGAACTCCTCTAACGTAAGCGTTTCTCGTTTTTGGCCCGTCATTATACTTACCGTTGCTCCTACTGCAAGAAATACTGTTGCAATATCCGAAGGAAAATAAAGCCTTTGAGCCATTATCAAATTCCCCCCTACACTAGCTGAGTTCCGGATAGATTCAGAAGCGATCTTATCCATATGAGTGGCAATGTTCTTGAACAAGAGCTCATTCTCGGAGCATAATTCACCTTTATGTTCTTCTTTAAAAGCTAAAATTGCTTTAGATATCGTCACAGTTGCTCCAACTTCAATGCCTGTACGATCTCTTCTAACAAGAGAGAGCTCAGGGATATACCTCAAATCAATGTATTTTTCATAGTGCTCTAGCTCCTTGTAATAACCCGTTGCTGTGTTACCAACAACTATCTTTATCTTTGTCCCATTTGAAGCCAAATTTGTTTCCAACAGACTTTGAAGCTCCTCAATAGTACGAGGCCCAGACCAAGAATTTCTTTTAAAGTTCAACAACTTGTATTCATTTCTTAAGAACTCAGGATACGTACAAATTTCGTCATTGGGATCATAAAAAGGTAATTTTCTAACTTTATCTTCCCGATCTTCGCCCTTTTTCCAAAAAGAATTGATGCCCAAATCCTCCATATCAACATCAGCAGCAAAACTTTTGCAGGCATCAGCAATGGGTCGATATCCAGTACAGCGACAAAGATTTCCTAAAATAGACTTTTCAGCTTCCGAAGTAGTAATCTTGGAGAATCCCAGAGGGGGTTCCGGCCGGTTCGTGTTTTTGGCATTGACAAGGGCAGAGAAGAGAGAGACACACATTGCCGGAGTACAAAATCCGCACTGGGAAGCGTGAAAACCGGCCATCCTTTGGTGAATTGGGTGGAACCCGTCTTTGATATTACCAAGGCCTTCAGTTGTAGTAATTGAACACCCATTTATGCTGCAAAGAAGTGTAAGGCAAGAATTCACTTTATTGTTTTCGACTTGTTTTACTACTGGATCATACTTTGACAGTAGGACCATACAAGCACCACAACCACCTGCGGCCAAAAAATCAAACAAAAATTATCTGATTTTTGTGTAGACATCTAAAGGCCTAAATTTTCTCGCTTTGGATGAATCGCTAGGATAGAACTTAAACAAACAACCAATGTCATGTATACCTCTCAAAGTTGTGCCTCAGTAAAATAATTTTTTTTCTTCATTACAAATAGGTTCAAATTATTATCCAAAAGCATTGATAATACCATCAGGACAGATCATCTGTAAAGTGGATATAACCGTATGTACGGCTTATATGTAGGATGAAGATGTACTTGAAAAAGTAATGTAAACCCATCATTCTCAATTTAGTCAAATGCTCAAATACAAATGAATCAATTGAAGGTTTTGAGTAGCATGATTGTCAAAATTGGAAAAGTTAAAACAGCAAAATATATTTTCTTGGGACTTTCGTTACGCTTTCTCAGTAACCAAACAAGTTCAACCAAAACAATCTCTATTGTTTGAAAGGCTGGTGTGGGTTCCACTAGAAGTTCTAAATGCTAAAAAGTTGACCATCCAAACTGGTTTCTCTCTCCTCCACATGCCCAATATTTATTATCTTACTGACAATCCACTACTTGAGATCTCATAAAGGGGTATTGTTCAAATAAGTTAAAGAAAAAATTAGCAAAATGCAAACCTAACTGGAAAAAAAAAACCAAAAAAAAAAGGTTAATTGGAAATAAAAGTAAGGAAAATGATATGAGTGATTTGGTGAAATTTTCTATTAATTGTCGTATCAGTTTTCCATAGAACCAATGCTTTTGGGCGGTGGGTTAAACAATACTGTGGAAAATGCGAAGAGCATCCCGCCAAACCATCGATCTCTTATCTACACGTTTAACATATAAGCATATCATGAAAATAACCACTAAGCTGAAGTGAAATGAAAACCAGAGAGACCCAGAGAAAAATCTCACATCTTATGAAAATACAAAAATCCCAATGTCACAAATAGTAGTAGAAGTAAGAATCAATGAAATCATAATCATCAAAATCAACTACTTCCTTCTCAGTTTCAAATTAAGAACCTACAGCAACTAATAAACATAAAAATCAGAAGAAAAAAAGAAAGAACCCAACTTAGAATCTCCCACAAATTTGTCCATACATAAATCGAGAGGGGAGACTATTGGTAGGCCTATGAAATTACAAAATTGCACTTCAGGCTTCAAAACTTAAAATAAAAGTATTACTTA
Organism: Lonicera japonica; assembly: GCA_021464415.1. Taxonomy (NCBI): domain Eukaryota; kingdom Viridiplantae; phylum Streptophyta; class Magnoliopsida; order Dipsacales; family Caprifoliaceae; genus Lonicera; species Lonicera japonica. The sequence goes on along the minus strand of CM038464.1, from coordinate 83,183,414 downwards.
AATCGGGATTTAAACCCACAAACTTAAATAAAAATATTTTATCACCATTTGAATACGTATCTAGGCTAATTTTGTTTTAAAAATCTATACATAACTTGAACAGTGGCACACTCAATGCGTGTGCAATATGATATAGGAAATCTTGACATCATATATATGTTTGTAAACTAAAATAACTAAAACGCGTGTTAAAACTCAGTCACACAAGACCCTCTATACATTTTTAAGATTAAAAAATCACTATTCAAAAACCATCTTAAATTTTAGCCACACAAGATCCCTTGTGCTAAGGGCATTATCCACCTTTGAAAAAAATCTTTAATCCCACTCACACAATTTCTTATCTCTTATACATTTTCACGATTCAAAAGTATTGCCCCTCAGATAATTTTTGAAGTATGAGGGTATTTTAGACATCATCTATACACACAAAACTCGCATGTAAAAAATTATTATTAGGTAACATACTGCCGATTCTAGTATGTAATTAAGAAAGACGAAGAAAACCATATTTACACACAGAAACTAAAAAAAGAACTGGAGTAGTAGGAAGGGACCTACCTTCACCGCAGCTAAGCTTGACACTCTTGAACCGAGTGTGGCAGCGCAAGAACTGGAGTAGAGTAGTGGATGGGTCTACATCAGAGACCTCGAATCTCTCTCCATTTACTGCGAACACCAGTCTTGTTGTTTCTCTCTCCTCCATTTGTCGTGGGTTGAAGAAGAGAATTTGTTTGGTTAAAAGCAAATAGTAGAAAAAACAAATGAGAAAAATTAAAGGCTAAGCATGAGTGGGGAAAAGAGGGATTTGGACATATAGATACACCACATTGATGTCAACAACTAAAGATAATACAAATATTGTCAACAAATTCTCACAGTACTACTTTTGTCATTGTCGTGCTTTTACTCTATTTTGATCACTGCTTTTACGAGTGCGCATAAACTGAACTTGATCAAATTAAATAATATTTTTTTTCTTATTTTATATGTACAATAGTCCACTTCGATTTAATTTTTAGAGTACCGAACTAGATCGGTCTAATATTTGGTCCTGTAAAAAAAATATGGTAATAAAATCAGACCGGATTGGTTATACATTTAAAAAATATAGAGTAAATTATGCAAATGACTCATAAATTATTGACATTGTTCCACTTTGGTCCCAAACAAAAATTTGTCTCACTTAAATATTTAAACTATTCACCGAGTTTCAAATCGGCCATTTCGTTCAATTTGAGTGTTAACTCGGACAGAATCAAAGGCAAAATTATCTTTTCAATTAGATATTTTTAAAATCTAATTTTAATTAAATTAACATCTTCCTCATCGCAACTGCTTTCATAATCCAAAAATCAACAACATAAAGCAGAACACACTCGTTAACAAATACCCCAATTCCCCAATTTGATCATATACACAATCAATCAATGGCACTAATTCCAAGCTTCTTCGGTGGCCAACGATGCAACGTCTTCGATCCATTCTCACTCGATATTTGGGATCCATTCTGAGGCTTTCCTTTCTTTAGCAATACAGTCGCCAATGTTCCAAGCTATGCTCGAGAAACCTCCGCAATCCCAAAACCAAACTTCATAGAGAGAAAAAAATTCGATTTAATGGCGAAAACGAAATCGGAGGACGAGGATGATGAATCCTTCGCCTCTTTCCCCAATCAATCCCTTCACATGCACTACACCGTCCGCCGGAATTGAAACCGAGATCAAATTATTAGCAAGTTCTTTAAGCTGTTGCAAGTAGAGTTGAAGCCGGAGAGTAACTAGCCAGCACCGTGTGTGTGGAGGAGACCGGCTCCGAAATGGTGGGTGGAGGAGACCGGCTTTGATTGGGCCATATATATATACAACACATAGTATATATATATATATATATATATATATTGAGGGTTAGAGTTTTATGGTGAATCAAACACCACCACCAAATTTTACACACTCACACACACACACACATATATATACATAAATTTTTTAGAGAGATAATTGGGGTTTAGGGTTTTATAGTGAATGGTGGGGGTGGGAGGGAAGGGGTGGTGGTGACGGAAAGGGGTTGGAGTAACGCTAGCTTCCTGCCACCAGGAATGAAGGTGTG